>JAJJHT010004833.1:169182-259959 GCA_021223865.1 Drosophila pandora | reverse complement strand
GAGATATTTAATATCCGTACTTATTTTTGGCAGTAAAATGCAAACAATACACAGACAGCATAAAACAAATACTATTATCGCACATATAATTCACCATTAAATTGTCAATCAAATAATGAGTTAATTAGTTTTTATTTAATACAAAGTTAACACAAAAATATTGGAGCTGCAGAAATTATTCCGGCAGCGATTTATTTTATTTATTTTGAAGTTAAATTAATGCAGATATAGGAAAGCATATGTAACTGGAGGTGCTCACTTACATGTTTTCCCCAATTTGCTACAGTGGGTACTTTAAGAGGTTGGGCGCCAATTAATATAATGTGGTTAGATGATGAACCGCCGTCGACGAATTCCACTCCAGTGAACAAGATATGGAAAGGTGATGGTTGGGGCAACAGGCCCTTCGATGACTTCTAGCCGGCTGGCCGTAGAATATCAATTAGGAAGTTTATGTTGGAGGGATGACTGTCCCTCTTTATCTGCTGGCCTAGAGACTCAGTCAGATTTGAAATGATAAGTGTTTTACGACGGATCGTCGGAGTTTCAATGTAGGAGCGATGGCTCTTTATTTCATAAATGCAAAAGCAGAACTGAACTTAAGAACTAACAAAAGTGAGACTCATAGCGGCCACTCCAATGGGCAGTGCTTGCCGGCTATGCACGAGCTTCCGGCCAGACGCTGGGTCAGCAATTTGGCCGGAGCGAGCTGTCGGGCGATCGGTCGTTTCCGTCGCCCGGTTGACTTAGTTAACTTACACATGTCGGCGCATTGAAACTGCGTGGTTGCGAATGTATGTGTGTGTGTGTGCGAATACACATTTTCGGGTATTTCACCAGAGTGATAATATTGCATCAGCCTCTTGCGCTGTGAGTGTGTGGTTGCCAGGCAACCGTTGGCAGGCGACCGTTGCTTGGATGTTGTCGCTTTACAAAGTACCGTTGTAGCGAGGCGACAGCGTTGTGTCGCAGTCGCCGATCGAGATTTGGTAGTATGCACAGTAGGTAGAGAATTAGACGCAGGCAGTTGCGTACCTGTAACGGCTAGGTTTGAAAAGAAGGGATTTAGGAATACGCCATCTAGCGGGGGATAGACGAAACACTCTAGTATTGCCATATAGGGGCTAGTCAAAATTCGTATGAAGACTATCGATAACGTGACTTATCGAAAGCTGCAGAGTATATATATATATATATATATATATATATATACGTATATATGAAACGGATATAACCTTTCGAGCAGCCTTGATGTCCCTTGTGCATTTCTTTTTGATGTGACCCTCCATAAGAAAGGTACAGCCAGTGAAGTGTTGTTGTAAAAAATAAAGTCGGCTAAGATCATAAGATCTGCCCTAAGACTAAAGAGTGTCCAAAGCCCAAGGTCTAAGGATTACCCAGGAGGAAAATTCCCTGGCATCTTTTAAACCAACCTGTGGTTCATATGGGTGAGTGTTTGAGAAAGTGATTTTTTTGAGAAGGGTATTGACTCAGGTTTTCACATTTAGGCGGCCTACAAAAAGTTAGAGCCTGCCCCTCCAAATTGTCGGGGTTCCCAAGTCCAGCCAGGCGGTCGAACGCCGCTTTAAGCGCCGTTTCCCTATCTCAATACACTGGGAGAAGGGAAACATTGGAAAAGTGGATTCAGAAGTCTCAGTGCAGCCCATCAGGAGCCGTCAGCAGCATCGAGAATAAATAGGTTAAATTAGAGGTTAAAAACAACAAAAACAAAAAGAGCACAAATTAAAATTAATATGTTAAAGTAAAGCTTAAAAATATTGTGTTAAAAAAATTTTCTCACAGTTTGTTATGTGACGAAACTATTAGTGATTTTACGCATAAAGGCAATTAAATAATTTTATAAATATTGTCATGTAAAATTGAATTATTACAAATTTCTCTCAGTGCGGCATAAAACAATGAAATATAAACATATATTAAAACACATGCTTTAGAATAAATAGAAAAGAATCAAAAAAAAAAAAAATGAAAGAAATACTGGAATTGTGAATACTAAGAAGTGAACTAATATTGTAATTAAATGATAGCTAAATTCGATTATAAGAAAGAAACTCAAATTAGTATCTGTCAAGAAGCATGTATTAGATAAAATGTTCGCAAGGTCAGGCAAATGTAAAAGCTCACATGTAGAATATAAAGAGAAGAAATTATGTTATAAGATCGCATAAATACCAATGAATAATGCAGAGAGAATTTGTAAACAGAGAATTAGCCTACATCTATCATCGTAGAAGAGAAATAGTAGATGAAGAGCTGCTAGAAATAATGTAAACGGCGAGTGCATATTGTATAAGCAAGATAACCTTAAGATTTGTTTTTGTGCTATTCCCTTATGCATAAGTTTTCAGCTGCAACACTCATGGAAGCGCTTTCATCGGTGGATTAGCAGGTGAGCGATTACGCTAAATAATGTTTTGGTGAGTGTTGGCACAACAACAAAACTATGTTTATATGCATCAGCTGCTCTGCAGACTCTCTTATCTTTGTTCCATTTCATATGTAAGTAAAAACACAGAATGATATTTATTTAACGTAGAGTAAAGTAAAGTAAAGTTTAAAATCTAAAAGTAAACTCAAAGTTAAAATTCTATTTATATATAAATTTTCCTTGTTCTCTTCTGAAATTCAGTTTGAAGAATTTCCCGATCTTTCACTGATTTATAAAATTTACGTTTATGAATAACAACATACGCACACATATACACATATATCTTAAGATAGTTCGTATTTCTAATTATTAATAAACCAGATTTTATAATGTATGAATAATTAACCCTGTTCTCCATGCTGATCGAGAAGCCGCCGTAGAAGCTTGCAAGACAAAGGGGCCTAGCAGATATGATAGACGGGAGTATAGGCCATGGTAGGGTGGGCCAACAACGCCCCAATGCAACCTGGGGGTGTCAGATTGTTTATTATTTAGGTTCTTCATCTGTCTCTTAGCCATCTCTATTTTTCTGTGTTGAGCTTATCTCTCTTTTTCCGGCCAGAATGGCAAACTATTTCGCACGCATCTTTCGAATATTTAGGATTCTAAGAGTACCCCAAGACTGCAGCTCATCGAACACCACTACACTTGCCGACGAGACAGAGCCGGATTACAAATGCGTGCAACGCTCAGTCGGGACTAGCATCTGCTCTAGGTTATCCGTTACAGGAATAATTATTATAAAATCCTAATATTTGTGGCGCCCAACGTGATGGGGCCTCACTGTACAGTGGGACTCATGAATAAGCGAAAAACACAGTTAAATATTTCTCCTCTTTAACCTTCTACACTTTACAATCTAATTGAAATCTTGAGTATCCTCTCGTATAAGTATGGAGGTAGAACCATTTTCTTAGTTAGGTGAAACTGTCCTTTAGTCAGCTCTCTATTCTTTCAGTCGCTTAAGAATGAAGCTTTAATACTAACTAAGGTGGAAAGCGGTTCACCACGGGGAAAGTAAATAAGAAAGCTGACTTCTTTTCCCTAAATACTTATGCTACATGAAGCTAAGCTCGCTGGAAATGCAGAAAATATAAACTCATGAAAGAGTATCTGACCGCGCATTATTAGTGGATGGTGACATAAGTCTACTTCTTAGGACTCGCTCTCCCAGGCGGACTACAGATATTATGCTTGAGAGACATTTATCTGGCCGATTCAGGAAAAGGCGAGATCCAAAAGGAACTACACAAAAGCTAAAACTAATAAAGGGTGGTTTGCTTGGATAACATCCAGAATTTACTGTCAAGTAGGTCGGTTGGCCACAAGCTACAATAGTTTTGGTTCTCTTTTTCATATTCTTTTTCACACACCTATCATTCTTAAGAATCTTTTAATCATCAATCTCTAAAAATTTCAAAAGCAGAGCTTCAAAGGTGAGCTTTCGATCAAGCATGGAGTAAATTAATTTTATTATCTTATCTTTTCGCACTCTTATATATTTTGCTAAGTTGGCATATTAAATATCGCATAAGTAACTAGTCATTATTTTGCACTCAACCTAGATGAGAATTTTTAAATAATTCCTTGATTTTTGTCAGCAATTTTTTTTTGAAAACGTAAAATCTGCGAAACAGAATACATTAAGTATTAAATTACCTTAGGTGAATTTCAGAGAGCTAATAGAGTAAGTTAGTCAATCTCAGGTATATTAAGGAGATATTAGGAGTAAGATGGGTATTGATCACTCTGATACTGAGGAGGCCAGTGGCTCATCAGAATTTTGTACTCTATGTAGAACTCGAACATCGTCAACTGAATTGTTTAAAACCAAATGTGGACATAGTTTTCACAAAATCTGCATAAAAACTCACTTTACAAAAGAAAAGAATTGTCCGATCTGTAAAACATCCTGCCAAGGGGAACCAGTAGGAAGAACAGATAGTGTCGCACAGCACACGAGGCAGAAGCAGAGGGTCGCCAGTTCACAGGTAGAGAACGTAGAGAAGAGGGTGGCGGATATGGAGAATACAAGTCGGGAACAGTCAAGTGAGCAAGAAAACTTAGAAAGCATGTTGCGCGATGCAGTAAAAGGTATGCAAAATGAGTTGCTCACACAGTTGACAGAAAAAATGTCTCTTTTAATTCTAGAGTGGCTAACGCAAGTCCGTCTTTCGACCATTTGCTAGGTATAGATGCAGGGCAAACAAATGAACTACGAAACCCTATGAACTCTAACTTATTACTCAGGTCGAACGTTTCTGACCTTTCACAAAGACCTGACAAGGTATCCCATATAATGAGTGGGTGGAAGTTGCGCTTTAGTGGTGCCGATGGAGGCATAAACATTGATAATTTCATTTATAGAGTCCAGGCTTTAACTCATCAGACGTTAGGCGGAAGGTTCGATATCCTTTTTGGAAACGCAAGCGCCCTGTTTGAAGGGAAAGCGAACGATTTCTTTTGGCGGTACCATAAATCTGTTCAGGTCGTAAGATGGACTGATTTATGTACTACACTTCGCCTTCAGTTCAGAGACACGAGAACTGACGTTGACATTCGAGAAATGATAAGAGATCGAAAGCAAAAAGAAAAAGAAACTTTCGACTCGTTTTATGATGCAGTGATCCAATTGACAGATAGTTTAGATAGTCAATTAGAAGAGAGGGAATTAATAGAAATTCTCCGGCGCAATTTAAGACCAGAGATAAGGCACGAAATTTTAAATATTCCTGTAGGTTCAATTTCGAGGCTCCGTGAAATTTGTAGAAAGCGAGAATGTTTCCTTGAAGAGCTTAAGCGAGAGCAAGTGTACAAAAAGGGACCTCCATTCAAAAGCCACGTATCTGAGCTCCTTGGAAATACTCGAGAGGAAGACGAACCGGAGTTTTTCGAAGAGTTAGATGGTGCTGTAGAGGCCATATCGTTAGTCTGCTGGAATTGCAGAAAGGAAGGACACAGATATCAAGACTGCACAGCATCTCGAAAAGTGTACTGCTACGGGTGCGGGGCACGAAATACATATAAACCGTCTTGTCAAAGGTGTTTAAAAAACTTCCAACAGAACACCCAAGCCGTTCGTTCTCGGACTGTTCTGAAGGCACAGGGAACGAACACGGAAAGGCCGGAAGAGTAGAAGGGGAAGAGAGTATTCCTCATAAAAATCCCCTAGACCAAGTGGAGGCCACCTCAGAGGGATGGCATCAAAGAGTTTGTATGGTGAACAATTTTGGAAATGATAGGATTAGAAAAATTTATAAAAATGTAAGGATTAAAAGTAAATCTAGGAATACTAACAGGCTAAGGAAATTTTGGAGAGTCACAAAGGATTTGAATGCGCTCCGAAATAGCTGTGTCGACACTCGACCATATGCGATAGTAAGAGTCCTTGACAGGGAAGTCAAAGGACTAATGGATACAGGAGCAGCGATGAGTTGCATTGGCGGTCGATTTGCTAAAGAGATTTTAGGAAACGGAATGCCCGTACGAAGAGTATTTAGCAATGTTTCGACTGCAGATGGCAGTAAGCAAAACATTGTCGGGCGGATAAAAACTGCAATTGAGTATAAAGGCCAAAGCAGGGTTATTGAATTATATGTAGTCCCTTCGTTAACGCAGGACCTTTATTTGGGTATTGACTTTTGGAACCTTTTTGATCTATTACCTCCAGATATTCAGATATCGGAGCTAAGTGCTCATAATCTGTCAGAAGAGCAGAGAAAAATTCTGCAGACGGTAGTAGAAAAGTTTCCGTCCTTTGATGTGTCGGGACTAGGCAAAACTAGCCTGCTTTCGCACCAAATTGATGTTGGGGAAGCGAAACCCATTAAACAGAGACATTTTCCGGTCTCGCCAGCCGTAGAGAAATTACTTTATGCAGAAGTTGATCGAATGCTGCAGTTAGGGATAATTGAGGAATCCGACAGCGCCTGGTCATCACCAGTAGTCCTGGTTCAAAAGCCCGGAAAGGTTAGGCTCTGTCTCGATAGCCGAAAAGTAAACGCGGTGTCTGTGAAGGACGCATATCCGTTGCCACAAATTGATGGCATCCTCAGTCGACTGCCCAAAGCCGTTTTTATCAGCAGCTTAGATCTTAAGGATGCATTTTGGCAGATACCATTAGATCATGCGTCTAGGGACAAAACAGCTTTCACGATCCCTGGTCGTCCACTTTACCAGTTCAAGGTGATGCCGTTTGGACTCTGCAATGCGGGCCAAACTATGTCACGTTTGATGGATAAGGTTATCCCAGCAGCCTTACGAAATGAGGTCTTCATCTATCTCGATGATCTCCTTATAGTCTCCGAAAGCTTTGAAGCGCATATGGAGATACTTGAGACCGTTGCAGAATGCATCCGAAAAGCAGGTTTGACTATTAATGTCAAGAAGAGTCATTTTTGCGTGCAGCAGGTCAAATATTTGGGGCATGTAATTGGGGAAGGTGTTATACGCACAGACCCAGATAAAGTGGCAGCAATAGAAAGGTTTCCACTACCGAAAACTCTTAAGAGTTTGAGAAGCTTTTTGGGTATGGCTGGCTGGGATAGAAAGTTTATTGACAATTTCGCAGCAGTTTCCGCACCTTTGACCGATTTGTTGAAAACAAAGAGGAAGTTTCAGATGACGGATGAGGGAAGAATGGCATTCGAAGAATTAAAGTCTAGGTTGTGTTCAGCACCGGTTCTTAGAAGTCCGGATTTTTGCAAGCCTTTTTATATTCACTGCGACGCAAGCAAAAGCGGAGTAGGAGGCGTTTTGGTCCAGAAGACAGACGATGGAGATGAGTACAAAATCGCTTATGTGTCTAAAAAGCTTAACAAAGCCCAGCGAAATTACTCTGTGACAGAACAGGAGTGTCTTGCGGCAATAATAAGTGTTAAACGCTTTCGTCCTTACGTAGAAGGCCATGACTTTACGATCGTAACCGATCACGCATCGCTTAAGTGGTTGATGAGTCAAACGGATCTGCATTCCCGTTTAGCGAGATGGGCCCTCAAGTTGCAGGCGTTTAGGTTCACGATTCAGCATCGTAAAGGGTCTCTGAATGTCGTTCCGGATGCCCTTTCGAGAGTAAATGAGGACGAGTTGGCAAGTATAGATGACTCTCAGGGGTTGTTAGTAGATACCGCCTCGGAACATTTTAGAAGTCCCGAGTATATGAGTCTGATAGATAGTTTTGAAGCCAATAGTGCGAAATTCCCTGACATAAAGGTTGTGGACGGATTAGTATATAGGCGCTCAGAACATGCAACAGGTGAGCCGCTCCACGACGTATATATTTGGAAGCTGTGGGTACCCGTACAGCTGGTACGTGATGTTTTGAAGAACGCGCATGATCATCCGCTTCCATCTCACGGCGGAGTTCACAAGACGCTGGAGCGGGTAAGACGCTATTATTACTGGCCCGGCTTGGTGGGAGACGTTAAGGCGTATATTGGCGGGTGTGAATCTTGTAAGACCTCTAAGGCACCCAACAGTCCCTTAAGACCTCCAATGGGTAAGGCTCCAGAGTCTGAAAGATTCTTTCAACGGATTTATATTGATTTCCTAGGTCCATATCCTCGTTCAAGGAGTGGGAATATAGCTATCTTTATAGTCTTAGACCACTTTTCCAAGTTTATATTTGTCAAAGCCGTTAAGAAATTGGAAGCAGCAGTCGTTATTAGGTATCTAAAAGAAGAGTTGTTTCACCTCTGCGGGGTTCCAGAAACAGTTGTATCTGATAATGGTTCACAGTTCAGATCAGAACACAAGCTGACTGCTATCCATTCGCCACAAGCAAATGCGTCAGAACGCGTTAACCGATCAATTATTACGGCAATTCGATCTTATGTTGATATCAGCCAAAAAGACTGGGATGCAAATTTAAGCAGCATTTGCTGTGCGTTAAGGTCATCCACCCATTCAGCAATTGGTGCTTCACCCTATTATATGGTGTTTGGCCAGCATATGGTAACATCAGGGGGCACATATGATGGTGAGTTTACCCCCAAGTCAGATTTTTGTGGGGGGGTGTTGTAACGGCTAGGTTTGAAAAGAAGGGATTTAGGAATACGCCATCTAGCGGGGGATAGACGAAACACTCTAGTATTGCCATATAGGGGCTAGTCAAAATTCGTATGAAGACTATCGATAACGTGACTTATCGAAAGCTGCAGAGTATATATATATATATATATATATACGTATATATGAAACGGATATAACCTTTCGAGCAGCCTTGATGTCCCTCGTGGATTTCTTTTCAATCTGACCCTCCATAGGAAAAGTACAGCCAGTGAAGTGTTGTAGTAAAAAAATAAAGTCGGCTAAGATCATAAGATCTGCCCTAAGACTAAAGAGTGTCCAAAACCCAAGGTCTAAGGATTACCCAGGAGGAAAATTCCCTGGCATTTTTTNCATCACTGTTAGCGCTAAAAACAGCTAGAAAATCATCGCTAATATAGCGATGTATACGGATAAAAAATCGTCACTGTTAGCGCGAAAAACCGCTAGAAAATGTAACGGCTAGGTTTGAAAAGAAGGGATTTAGGAATACGCCATCTAGCGGGGGATAGACGAAACTGTCTAGTATTGCCATATAGGGGCTACGAATCACCAATAGGTAGTCAAAATTCGTATGAAGACTATCGATAACATGACTTATCGAAAGCTGCAGAGTATGTATATATATATATATACGTATATATGAAACGGATATAACCTTTATAACGGACGTACGGTTTTGTCGAACTATTAAGTACAGTAAACTGTCCCTAACACTGCACGAATGGTCTCTGCCGCACCTCCTCTGTCTACTTGGGGACGGCTGGGCTCAGTCGAAAGGGGCGTGGGTGATGGCACGGCAATCTAGACCAAGTACGTTACGGATTTTCTCGTAGACAGAGATGGGGAAGTTGGAAAGGAACGGAGGAAGTAGGCTGATCCTGGGTGATTGATTCTACTGACCCTGATACCTGAAAGACTGGATGTTGTGGTCCTTCTTCTATACCCTCCCTACCATGTAGACGTTTCACCAAACAGTGGGGGTCTACCCATGTCAACTGCAATGTTCGGATCCGAAGTGCTCCAAGTGAAGGATATTAGTTCATGTTCATTTCGTATAATTAAATATTCTCAAAAGTAACGGTACTAATCTATGATTACAAGTAATCTTCATAGTTTGGGATAGAAAGGCAGAACATAACAGGGATTTTCCATTGTACTTATCTATATATTTGCAACTATTACTCTTGTTTTCTTTACTCACTCAGCTTTACCGATTCTGCATCCATCGTTGGGCCCAAGATGACGTAGGTGATCTTTGCTGTTGACTTAATGCTATTAGAGAATTGTACGATGGGGAAAAGACCTGGCTGATCTCTCTTTCGAGGCGGGGTGGGTTTACTTAGTGACTAAATTTAAGGATAAGGATAATCCTACACTAATTAATTCATACTCGTGAATGACTGCATCTATGCAAGAAATCTATGAAATTCAATTTATAGCACTACAACAATGGAATTGTTATTATGGTTGGGAGTCGATACTTTTGTGGCGCAGCTATCGAGGTTCGCCGTGAAGATTACTATTATTGTTGGGAGTCGATACTTTTGTGGCGCAGCTNTGGATTAGCAGGTGAGCGATTACGCTAAATAATGTTTTGGTGAGTGTTGGCACAACAACAAAACTATGTTTATATGCATCAGCTGCTCTGCAGACTCTCTTATCTTTGTTCCATTTCATATGTTAGTAAAAACACAAAATGATATTTATTGAACGTAGAGTAAAGTAAAGTAAAGTTTAAAATCTAAAAGTAAACTCAAAGTTAAAATTCTATTTATATATAAATTTTCCTTGTTCTCTTCTGAAATTCAGTTTGAAGAATTTCTCGATCTTTCACTGATTTATAAAATTTACGTTTATGAATAACAACATACGCACACATATACACATATATCTTAAGATAGTTCGTATTTCTAATTATTAATAAACCAGATTTTATAATGTATGAATAATTAACCCTGTTCTCCATGCTGATCGAGAAGCCGCCGTAGAAGCTTGCAAGACAAAGGGGCCTAGCAGATATGATAGACGGGAGTATAGGCCATGGTAGGGTGGGCCAACAACGCCCCAATGCAACCTGGGGGTGTCAGATTGTTTATTATTTAGGTTCTTCATCTGTCTCTTAGCCATCTCTATTTTTCTGTGTTGAGCTTATCTCTCTTTTTCCGGCCAGAATGGCAAACTATTTCGCACGCATCCTTCGAATATTTAGGATTCTAAGAGTACCCCAAGACTGCAGCTCATCGAACACCACTACACTTGCCGACGAGACAGAGCCGGATTACAAATGCGTGCAACGCTCAGTCGGGACTAGCATCTGCTCTAGGTTATCCGTTACATACCAGAGCAGTTGCGTACAACGCTTCGACACTATAGAAACACCAGCCGCTATGTTTCTTAATATGCTATCAAATCGACCGACTGATGGCGAGAGTCTGGCTGTTCATGCAAGCCACATGGTTACCGAACTAACGACGAAATGGCGCCAAATGGATAACGAAGAGATTGCTGTGTCTGTGATCCTTGCGCTGCTGGCAAGCTTCGATCACCGATTGCAGCGTTTAAGTTTCACATCAAATGTTCGAACCAGAGGCGATCTACAGTCAGAATTAAAAGCATTCACTTTTATTAAAAGGAAAAGCGGCGCTATGGAGCATCAGTCTGAAACTTATTCTAAACGGCAAAAACAATCACCGATAGAGTGCCATTTCTGCGGAAAAGTGGGCCATAAAATGTCTGAATGCAGATTCAGGAAACAACAGAATCAATTCGCGACTGATAAAACCCAACATGGCAGACATGATGTTCATCACCGTGGAAAATCAAATTTAACTTGCTACAAGTGCGGAGAATTGGGTCACATATCCACCCAATGTACAAAGAAGGAAGCTGATAGGAACAAGGCATTCAATCGGGAGAAGCGAGTGGAACAGTGCAGTGTTGCAGTACCAAAGGGATGTCTGAACCATAAAACTACATTCAGTACTCGAATTCATTTATAACTGGGATCCCAAATACTAAAGTCAGAATTGGCGAAATGAAAATTAGGTTGAAGGTAGGTTGCGGATATTACCAAATTCCTTTGCATTCAGATTCTATCGAGTACACGGCGTTTGTGACTCCGGATGGTCAATACGAGTTCCTGTCCATGCCATTTGGGCTCAAAAACGCACCTTCTGTTTTTCAACGATTAGTAATACAGGCGCTAGGGGATCTAGCAAATTCCTTTGTCATCGTCTGTATGGATGATATCATGATAGCCGCCTCAACAAAATGCGAGGCGCTAGAAAGATTACAGATCGTTCTAGATGTTTTGACAAAGGCTGGGTTTTCATTCAATCTTACAAAGTGCTCATTCATGAAAACATCGGTTCAATATTTGGGTTACAATAAAAGTGCGGGTGAGATTCGTCCAAACCCACAGAAAGTTGTAGCGTTGACTGCTCTTCCGCCTCAACAGTCAGTCACTTCACTTAGACAATTCATTGTGCTAGCATCCTATTTCCGACAGTTTATTAAGGGATTTTCACAATTAATGAAACCGTTATATTTTTTAACTGCAGATAAAAACAAATTTATTTGGAAAACAGAGCATGAACAGATACGGAAAAAGGTCATTGCCACTCTTACTGACAAACCAGTCCTTGTTATTTTTGACCCTTATTATCCTATCGAATTGCTCACAGACGCCAGCTGCAGTGGCTACGGTGCAATTTTATTACACAAAATTAATAACAAACCCCAGGTAATAGAATACTATAGCAAAACTACTTCACCGGCAGAATCAAGATATCACTCGTACGAGTTGGAAACCTTAGCTGTCGTGAACGCCATTAAGCATTTTCGACATTATTTGCTGTGCAGAAACTTTGTAGTTTATACTGACTGCAACTCGCTTAAGGCGTCGAGAAATAAACGAGATTTAATCCCCAGAGCACAGCGTTGGTGGCGTTATTTGCAGCAATTCACATTCGATAAAAAGGATGGCACACGTTGACTTTTTATCGAGAAATCCCCTTCCAACAAAGTCTACTACAACCGCAAAAATAGTCGAAGAGAAAAGAGTAATTTTATCTGAAATTTCAAGCAACTGGCTTATTGCTGAACAGCGTCGAGATTTGGACATAATCGAAATTGTTAAACGTTTTAAAAACTCTTCTCTGCCTGAAGATATTGCGAAAACCTATGAATTAAGGGCAGAAGTTCTTCATCGAAAGATACAAAGAAATGGGAGAACACGTTGCTTACCAGTGGTGCCACGAGCTTTCAGATGGTCTGTCATAAATGAGTCCATAATGCATTTAGGTTTCGAAAAGATATTAGATAAAACTTACGATTTCTACTGGTTTGACAATATGTCAAAATACGTAAAAAAATTTGTCGACAACTGCATCACTTGCAAAATGTCAAAATCCACTTCAGGAAAAATAAAGGCGGAATTACATCCAATACCAAAAGTCATTATTCCTCGGCACACTATCCACATCGATATCACAGGAAAATTAAGTGGCAAGAGTGATCAGAAGGAGTATGTTATTGTTCAGATAGACGCGTTCACCAAATATGTCTATCTTAGTTATAGTCTTAAATTAGACAGTGAGAGTTGTATAAGGGCCGTTCAATCTGCCGTTTCATTGTTTGGAGTTCACACCGAATAATAGCTGACCAGGGAAGGTGTTTTACAGGCGCAAAGTTAAATAAACTTGCATTTGATAGCCACTGGTGCAAGTCGGGCTAATGGCCAAGTGGAGCGAACTATGAGCACATTGAAGAATATGTTAATGGCGGTTGAAACGGGAACATAGTCTTGGCAGGATGTGTTGGGAGAGGTGCAGTTGGCAATCAATTGTACAACCAATCGCACTACGAAAGCAAGTCCTTTAGAAATGTTATTGGGATTACTTCCACCTAGTGATATAGAAAATGGTATTGATTTGCCAAACGTAAGAGCGCAAGCTGCAAAGAATGTATTAGCCAGTGCAGCTTATGATAAAGAACGATTTGATAGAAATAAGGCAAAAATAAAAAGGCACAAAATTGGAGATATCGTATTACTTAAGAGCGAAGAAAGACACCAGACCAAGCTAAGTCCAAAATTTACGGGGCCTTTTGAAATAATAAAAGTTATAGAAGGTGACAGGTACATTTGAATATCTTTAACTAATAAAAGAAATTATAAATATGCAAGTTACTAATAGTTGTTGGGGTGTAGTTTTAATATTATTTATTTATCGATTATCTTGTTTCGCTCTAGCCCGTTAGGGTTAGGCTACTGACAAATATAATATAAAAATATTACGCGAGCTAAGGCTGCGGAGTTCTGCTTAAGACTAAATTAGAATACTACCCGGGCTGCACTTCGAAGCCTTCGTTGGGCTGCGGCGCAGTTGCCCAGTTGCAGTGTCAGCATTCCGTATCCGGCCAGCAACGATCACTTGTTGCGCAAGTGCCCGAGCCGGTCCGCGGACAGTTGCCCTTGGAATGCGTGGTCAGCACCTCTCTCGTTACGCGTGCGGGCCACCGTATCCGGTGTGCAATTTGGCACTTTTCCTAAATTCTGCCTGCGCGTGTTAACTCCTCCCTCCTTTAAATGGTCGTCGTCCCGAGGATCTACTCGTTCTACATCGTCGTCGGCCCTCGATTTCCTGCGGCGATTGGCCTTCAGGTGATATTTTGCGATCCACAGGATTGAGCATAGGGAAAGGGCAGCCAGTAGAATAAGGCAAATGTTGAGACGGGTTCCAGATGACAGTCTTTCTCTAAGGCCCCGATGTGGTTACTTAGGCTAAGCTCATGAAGAAACGGGAGGCTGAGCCGGTTGTAGTAAGCAGTGACGTTTACTATTGTCATAGCCGATACGGCTGGTTTTTTCAGTGAGCTACCCAGCTGGCTTATGAACCAGGTTCCGTTGAGCGCCCCCTTGTTGGAGTACGCTAACAGGTAGGTTCCGGACACCTTTTGTTCCCGGCCTTGGTCATCGGTCACAGTTATGTTCGCATCGTTGATGATGAGGGTTCCGTGATCCACAATGGTGATTGGATCTAGATGACCTGGGAGCGTGGAGCAGTGCGCGGTGGCCCCAGAGACTATCTGTTGGGCACATGTGCCGTTCTTTAGTTCCTTGCAGAAGGCGGCACCTACCGTTGTCTTGCAGTCGCCGATATTGAGGTTTCGCGTTGGGCATTCGGCAATTAAATTTCGGCTCTCGAAGTTCAGGATTCTATTATGGCGTTGAACCGGGTAGATTGTTATTTTCTTACATATGAGCTTAGGATTAGGAAATTTAATGAGAAAGTGCAGAATGTCAAAATTGTGAAAAACACTTATGCTAGATACTTCTAATATTTCTACCAAACTAATATTAATATTAATAGGCTGTTTGTCTCTGAATTCGCTTACATCGGCACCATCTAGAATAGCTGGGCTTACAATATTTAATTTTGCTAGGGTTAGGCCCATAAGGATGTTTTCTAGGTCTGTAATGATGATTCTATTTTTGGCTAAAATGATTTCCAACAAGTGTGTTTCTTTATTTGCTTCGTATTTCTGAATCTGATTCATTGCGTTAGCGAGCTCATTTAGACGTTCTTGAAATTTTATATTTAATTCTGTCTGACCTTCATCTGCCCTCATTAACCTGTCCTGATTAAATCTTACCTGCTCCCAATCATTAAAGTCAGGCGTACCTGCAATAACCTTGAGAGCTGTACCAATTAGATTGATACTTCTAGAAGCCCTATGATGGAACTTAAGGATGGTCACCAACTTGCGAATATGTCTAAGGTCCGTTGCTATAACCGGTGTTCTGTGGTCATCTGTGAATGTCTTCGTCATTGCTTCTGTCTGGTCTGCGTAGTCTTCGTAGGTCGTCATGTTCGTTGCGTGCTGTAGGTATCCGTAATTCTCCCAGATTACAATATCATTGTCTTCTATCGGGATATAGTCCGCGTTCGTGTAATCGTTTAGTTTTAATGTCGCGTCCGTCTTAACAGCCGTTAGTATGAAAATTAAGAAATATTTCTGTAACCTAGAAAGAATAAAGAAAGAACAAGGGGGTAGGTCAAAACTTTGTGAGGACGATTAATGTAGATTGTCCTTGTGGACCACCCTCCCTTTAATAAGGACCGTGGTCCCCAGGTCTGCATCAATAACCTCTTCCGAGCACAGTGGTGTAAGCTTATTCCCCAGGCGTTTGTTTGCTTTCAGGAAAACCTTATCGCCCACTTGGTAAGTTTTATGGGTCCTATCTTTGTTTACGTGTTCGAGGGTTTTCTCCTGAGCTTGTTGAATTTTTTTGCTAATTTCAGCCTCGAATTCTGCGGGTTTTGGGTGTAAAACGTCTATGGGTTTTTCGTTAGTCACCGAGTGAATGGATTTATTATATTTATTGGTTGCAAGAAGAATTATCTCAGTGGTGTCAATTAGATTTTTTTCTAGCTTCAAACATCGTGCTATTTCAGCTAGGGTGCTATGGAATCTCTCTACCTGGCCGTTTGAGGTGCTGTGTAGAGGTGGGGCGTTAGAAATGGTAATGTTATAGTTGTTCAGGAGAATGGATTTTATGGTCTCGGAATTTAAGGATTTCTCGTTATCGCAGTAGATCGTTTTTGCTTTTGGAAAAAAATTTGCTATTTGCATTATTGGAGTTTTTACGTCCACAATACCTCTTGACGCGATCACCTGTACTGTGGCGAATTTCGAGAATTTGTCCACACACGTAAGGAAAAGAATTCCGTCTGTGGAAAAAATGTCAATGTGGAGGATTTCCCCTATAGAAGTAGGTATAGGTGTTTGTACTATTGCCTGTTTGGATGGGTGGCGTTTGTACTTTGCCATGGAACAGATTTTGCAGTTTGATGACACATCTGTTGCCAGCCGGAACATTTTTGGAAAAAAATAGTCCCTTAGGACTTGTTTCACATTTTCTTGGGCTGCTCGATGCGCTCTATTGTGTTCGGTTACCATGATCTCTCTCTGTTCGGTTCCGTCCGTTATGTCCTGTACAAAGCATTTTGAATGTCTGAACGTAGTGTTCGGGAATAGCTCCACGAGTTCGTGTTGAATAAATGCCTGGATTGGTAGGGAACAATATATTACGTTTACCACTTCGGCGTTAACCACCTCTTGCAAGGTATTTAGTAGGTTACCGCGGTCATTTATTTTAACTATGTGTCTAACTTTGCTTTTAAACAGAATGAACGTGTCTACGGATGAGCTGTTACTTTCTTCAATTATTATTTGATTCCTGAAACAGTTAACCGGGGTGTCCGTTGTGGCTATGGTGTAAGTTAGCGATTCCTCGCTATGTATGGTAGCCATATCGGAGTCCTGTTCTTCCTCTAAAGCGTTTTGTTATGTTTTGGCAACGGGACAACGCGTCAGCGACAAAGTTTTCTTTGCCGGGTGTATAAATCACCTTTGCCCCGTGGTCGTCAATGATTTCTTTCCAGCGCTTTAGTTTAGCGTTAGGATTTTTATCAGAGACGGCGTAAGTGAGTGGCTGGTGGTCGGTAAAGATCTGTAAGTTTTTTACTCCATACAAATAATTGCGGAGTTTTTGTAGTGCCCAGACTATGGCGAGGAGTTCTCGTTCGTTGGTTGCATAGTTCTTTTCGTTATCACGCAGAGTGCGTGATATCATTGTAATTGGGCGACCAGCCTGCGATAGAACCGCCCCTAGACCAAAACCTGATGCGTCCGTTGTTAGATCGAACGGTTTCTTATAGTCTGGGTAGGAAAGTAAAACATCTTCTGATGATAAGATTTCCCTTAGTCTGCAGAATGTTTCCATCTGTTCCTTGTTCATTTCAATGTTTATTTTTCTTGATTGGTATTTACTTGTCTTACCGTTTTCGCCCTTAAGAATGTTAGTAAGAGGCCTTGCAATTGTTGCAAAATTCTTAATAAAACATCTATAGTAGCTTGCTAACCCAATAAAAGATCTCAGCTCGAAAAGGGTCTTTGGTTGGGGAAATTGTTTGATGGCCTTGACCTTTTCGGGTGACGTCCGCAAGCCCCCTTGTGTCACTATGAATCCCAAGTATTCAACGCTCTTTTTGAAGAACTTTGATTTTTCTTGAGATACTCTCATACCTGCTTCGGAAAGTTTTCCTAGAACCCATCTTATGTCATTAAGATGGTCCTCTTTCGTCTTTGAGTATATTATGACATCGTCTACATAAACATAGCATATCTTTGAAATTCCATCTCGTAGGACATCATCGATAGCTCTTTGGAAGATACTCGGAGCATTCTTTAGTCCGAATGGCAATCTACAGAATTCGAATTTACCATTGTTTATTGAGAAAGCTGTTTTTTGTCGGTCTTTCTCTGCCAGCTCTATTTGGTGGAAGCCGGATTTAAGGTCGAGTGTTGTGAAAAACTTTGACTCGCCCAGGTTCGACAATATTGTCGTAATCGCAGGGATAGGGTATCTATCGTCTACGGTTTTTTCATTTAGTTTCCTAAAATCGATAACGAGTCGCTTCTTCTTGGCCCCGTTCTGGTCAGTTCCTTTTTTGTCAACAACCCACGTTGGATTATTATAAGGAGACTTGGATGGCCTTATTACGCCGTCCGCTAGAAGTTGTTTAACCTCTGCGTTGACGAACTCGGTTACACCCATGGGGTGCGGGTACGACTTTGAGTACACCGGTTCCCCATCTGTTTTGATTGTAGCAACAGTATTTATATTGAAAGGAAGTGCTTCGTCTGGATCAGCGAAGGCTTTGTAATTTTCCCTTATCATTTTGTCAAAGGCGGTTTTTACTGCGAGGGGAACGTCCTCGTCATCTATTTTGATAAAGTTGACATTTTCTGCCTTAGCGAACTGGATCTTTTCGGATCCATTATTAGTGTGGAAAGTATTTGCAGTAAAATCGAGTTTCGCATTCACTTGTTTAAGCAAGTCGAGACCGATAATACCGTCAAAATCCTTTAGGACTTTGAGAATAAAAAATGGTGATTTAACATTAAATATGGAAGCAAAACATTTCTTCTCGATTTTTGTATAGCCGTGGATTGACTTTACGTTAAAAGGGGTGTCCACAGCCACGACGCCTTTCAGCCCCGGGAGTGGAGTAATATAATTTTTTGAGGTACCTGTATCGATTAAAAGCTTTATTTCCCTTCCTGCTAGCGTACGTGTAATGTACGGGAGCAGGGACTTTACCCTAAAAAATTAATAGAGTCTTCCGCGTCCAGGTCATCTTCTATTTCTGTGGCGCATGCCTGCGCAACGGAATCATAGTCTTCTTCGCCGGACTGCTCCTCGGGCATGAAGTTAATTTTCTGCTGGGTCCTTGTCGATTGCCCTGCTACCCATGCCGAAGGCTGTCTAAAACGGGATGAGGAATCTATATCCATGGGCTCCGCCCTTGGTTGTTTCTGGGTGTTTCCCATATTATTGTACGGTTTTTGTTTAAAAGAACCGGGTTGGTTATTGCCTCCTTTTTGAGGTCTGGCAAAGTAAGGGGTTTTTTGTATTGCCCCCAAATTTCGACTTTGTTCCTGGTCTGCGGGCCAATTCTTCCAGCCCGCTTGTCGCTGGTTGTTTGGTTTACCCACTTTTTCCTCGCTGTGGCGAGCAAAACTAGCCGCAAAAATACTTCTTTCGTTGCTCGATTCGGCTTCTTGGGCCAAAGCCAATGCCGATGGCAAATCTTGTGGTTGCGCGGGAAATACGGCCATTTTTAATGATTTTTTTAGGCCGGATATAAACGCATGCAGGGCGTCGTTCCTGAATTTTTGATTCAAAACGGCTGCTGCGTTAGCGTCATGGGTCATAATAATTTTATTTGTCAAAAGCGTTAGCTTCCGTTCTACTTCATCATAGTATTTAAGTAAGGGTAAATCTCCTTGCCTTAACAAACTTAATTCTTGTTGAATTACGTGTGTCGGAGTTTTGTCCGCATACGTGAAATCTAAACGTGCCAATATGGCGTGAAAATTTAACACTGTATTATATGAAGACAGTGCAGCGGACGCTAGTCCTCTTATTTTGTTTCTGAGGATTGCGACTGCTTGATAGAATCGACTGCTGCCTTCGTAAGGCTCGAATACCCTGTATGCTGCTGTGGCAGCCTGCCTCCAGGAGACGTAATTCTCCTGTTTCCCTTCGAATTCCGGGACGGATTTTACTGTATCCAGCGGCTCGGTACATTCTACCCCCGGTACAATTTTAATCTCCTGATACGTTTTGATATCTGGAGTTTTAATTTTTAATGAGTTTATTTCTGCCATCAATGCTGCTACTTTCCCATCAAATTCGTGCTGTTGCCTTTTGAGTGCGCCTTTCATGGCGTTCTCGATGGCTAGAAGCTGCTCTTGAGACATTCCTATTTTCTGACTGGAAAATGCAGAGGTTCCAGTTTCAAAGGCACTCTTTCGAACAAGGGTGTTGGCCCTACTGGTCGATTGATAATAGTCCTCTTGGGGAGCTCCTGACCCCCGAGATTTCCTATACTCTTCCAAAATTTCTTCGTCTGACGACGCGTAATTTCCCGTGGACATGGGTCAAAATCAACAATAAAAACTGCTGCGGGTTTTTATATAATTTGTAATATTTTGTTTCATAAAAATAAAAAAAAATTTAATGCAATTATCTATTATGTAGTTTCTTAATAAGAAAAATAATTCCCAGTGTACTTTTATGAATCGTAAAAATGAGTTTGCTGCGCAAATGTTTTTATTCGTACTCGAATTTCGGAGAAAAATTTATTTTTTCACACTCAGGTTTCATAAAAAAAGGAAAAATATACCTCTTTAAATCTTCTATTTCTTTATTGTATTAATTTTTTATTTTTTTATTTCACTTGAACGATATGTTTAACAAGTTAAAAAAATTTTTGGAAACGGAGAAAAAAAGAAATTTAAATATTTTCTCTTTCTTTTTATACCCTTGCAGAGGGTATTATAATTTTGGTCAAAAGTGTGCAACGCAGTGAAGGAGACATCTCCGACCCTATAAAGTATATATATTCTTGATCCGGATCACCTCCTGAGTCGATATAAGCATGTCCGTCTGTCCGTCTGTCCGTCTGTCCGTCGGTCCGTCTGTCCGTCTGTCTGTCGGTTTCTACGCAAACTAGTCTCTCAGTTTTAAAGCTATCAAGTTGAAACTTTGCACACATCCTTCTTTTCCTTGCAGGTAGTACATAAGTCGGAACGGCCGGGATCGGCCGACTATATCCTATAGCTGCCATATAACTGATTGATCGGAAATGCCATAACTTTGGTGTTTTTTAAGTTAGAGAGTTGGGACTTTCCACACATGTTATGTTTGACCTAAATATCTTGTGTACATAATTTCATAAGGATCGGCCGACTATATCCTATAGCTGTCATACAACGATCGAAATTGGCATAACTTTGGTGTTTTTTAAGTTAGAAAGATGGGATTTGGTACAGATTCTATTTTGGGAAAAACAATCTGATCTGCCAATTTTCATAAGGATCGGCCGACTATATACGATCCGCTATATATCTAATAATAAAGGATGCGTGGCGCCACCTAGCGGACTGCGACTGAACTGCAAGGGTATATCAACTTCGGCTCCGCCCGAAGTTAGCTTTCCTTTCTTGTTTTTTTTTAATAATGTAGTCACTACAGACCTAGCAAATCTTTTTTATTGATTTTTTCTTTCTTTTTTTTTTTTTTTTTAAATTTTCTTTTCTATATTATTTATTTTGCACGACACAAACAGCCTACTTACATTTTCTTATATTTATTTTTCAATTAGTTTTCTGCAAAGCTGCCGTCGGCTTTCCTCCGCTTCAGTTTGTTTACTCCCACGGAGGGGGGCGAGGGTTGCCCTACAGCTTCCTTTACTTATATTATTCCCGCGGAGGGGGGCGAGGGTTGTCCCTGCAGCTCCCTTTCTCACTGCCTCGTTGTTGATTTAGAGTTTTATGCAAGATCCAAAATCTTGCAACACAATTAATTTTACTTTAGAACTCTTCGTTTTTTTTTTTTAAATGTTTTATTTTTGTTTTTTCTCGCTGTTTCTACAATTTTTCGTGTAGAGAAAAAATATATTTTTGTCCGTATTTAGAAGTTTATGCAAGATCCAAAATCTTGTAACACAATTAATTTTATCTTAGAACTTTTCGTTTTTTTTCTAATGTTTTTTTTTCTCACTGTTTCCACAATTTTTCATGTAGAGACAAAATATATTTTTTGTCCGTATTTAGAGGTTTTTTTTTTTGGTTTGATTTCTTTTCGGTTTTTTGTGTTTTTTTTTCACTTGTTTATCTCACTGTTTCTACAATTTTTCGAATTAGGGTGTGGGTCTTTTTCACGCTTGGGCGCCAGTTACTAATAGTTGTTGGGGTGTAGTTTTAATATTATTTATTTATTATTTATTTATCGATTATCTTGTTTCGCTCTAGCCCGTTAGGGTTAGGCTACTGACAAATATAATATAAAAATATTACGCGAGCTAAGGCTGCGGAGTTCTGCTTAAGACTAAATTAGAATACTACCCGGGCTGCACTTCAAAGCCTTCGTTGGGCTGCGGCGCAGTTGCCCAGTTGCAGTGTCAGCATTCCGTATCCGGCCAGCAACGATCACTTGTTGCGCAAGTGCCCGAGCCGGTCCGCGGACAGTTGCCCTTGGAATGCGTGGTCAGCACCTCTCTCGTTACGCGTGCGGGCCACCGTATCCGGTGTGCAATTTGGCACTTTTCCTAAATTTTGCCTGCGCGTGTTAACTTGCACATGAGGATTTAAGAAAATTACCAGAGGGGCAAGTGCCCTAAGAGCTAAATGTGTACGATGATTATAATAATTTAGATGAAAGAAACGTAACCGCTACAGAAGAGAGTGAAAATGAAAATATTGAGAGTATTGAAAAAAGAGTGAAAATGAAAATATTGAGAGTATTGAAGAAAAGAGTGAAGATGAAAATACTGAGAGTATTGAAGAAGAAAATGAAGTATACCAATAAGGGTGACAAAGTTGTACTGCTGGCCAATGAAAATGGCAGAGTACTGAGTCCATAAAATATAACGCAAGCACAAGTGCAAAACATATTGTTTGTTTTGATCATGGCGTGTGGGGTATTTGATTATGCGACTATAAGAGTGAATAATGAAGAAGAATGGATTATATAAAAGAAGAAGAAAAACAAAGAAAAGAAAAGAAAGAAAAATTGAATTGAATTGATGAAAAAAAAAATTATAGTTATGGAACTGAATACTGTTTTGTGAAACTGTCAATATGATAATTTGTTATGAGTTAAGATAAGAAAATTGGATTTTGTTATGAAGCTATTTAATGTTCAGTCTAATAAAGTAAGAAAATTCGAATGATGCTATTTTCTATACGAGGTCGTGTTAGGGTCAGGATGGCCGTGTCGGCGCATTGAAACTGCGTGGTTGCGAATGTATGTGTGTGTGTGTGTGCGAATACACATTTTCGGGTCTTTCACCAGAGTGATAATATTGCATCAGCCTCTTGCGCTGTGAGTGTATGGTTTCCAGGCAACCGTTGGCAGGCGACCGTTGCTTGGATGTTGTCGCTTTACAAAGTACCGTTGTAGCGAGACGACAGCGTTGTGTCGCTGTCGCCGATCGTGGTTCGGTAGTATGCACAGTAGGTAGAGAATTAGACGCAGGCAGTTGCGTACCAGAACTTGAAGAGTGTACGAGGCTGAAACTCGTTGCGCCACAATTGAAGACAACAACAACAACAACGATCATGATTCGACATACATTTTATTAGGAGTGATGTTGCATTATGAATATTATACAAAAAAATGCAAATCAATATACAAAAAAAATATTAATGAAGTAGGCGCAAGGCAATGCACCTATGAGAATTTGGAAAACTTGCAAGCTGCCATGAGGAAATATTTGCCGGCCTTTAAGGGGGGGTTAGGGTTTTAAAAATTTTTTTTTTCGATTTTTTTTTTTTTGATTTTCTTATTAAAGAACCTTTCAAGAATACTGTGTCCAAGATGGATAGGTGCATTATTAACAAAGATACAGCGATTTTAGCAACCCCACCTCTGAGCCAGGCCAACGGTCAGAAAAACTACTGTGTCCAGAATACTGTGTCCAATAAATCTCGTGTCACAATGTTTGTCCTCAATGGACTCCTAAACCACTTAACCGATTATAATAAAATTCGCACACCATGCGCAGTTCGATCCAACTTGAGAGATAGGATAGTTTAAATCTCAAATTGTAGTCGCAATTTTAATTATTGCTAATTATTTGTCTGTTATTATTTGACAGTCACAATTATTTGTTAACTCCAAATGATTCTAACAGATGGCGTTCGCAGCTCCGAAAAGCTGACTCGGTGAATAGCGAACGAAATACCGTTTTACATTTTTGGTGTCATATGTTACTTAGACTAAAGTGTAAATTAAATTGAAGATGATACAGTGAATATGCCACCGAAAAAATCGAACCTCAACAACGCGAGCAGCAGAGATTCACGACGCAAACGTGTTGAAAGAGCTCAGCAATCACTACAACAAATCGAAACGATGAATGCAGCTCAAAGAATCAGGACTGCAGAAAGTCGTGCACAAGAATCTCAAGAACACCGTGACGAACGTCTGCAACAGAATATTACGAGAATAAGAGCGGCACGAGAACGAAACATAGCTACAGTACGAGTACTAGATCGACGAAGGCAACGGATCAGCCGCTCATTAACACGTGCATCATTCGTTCGGCTTGCCTTTGAATATGCACCAGATATTAACTACTCAACGCATTCAAAAATAGCTATCGGTGGAATGGATAAAGTATGTCAATATTGTCAGGCATTGAAATTTCAGAATGAAGCAGCCGGCATGTGCTGCGCATCAGGCAAAGTTGTGCTGTCACCTCTACCCGCTCCGCCGGAGCCTTTATTATCCCTTCTTACTGGCAATTTAGATGATTCCAAATTATTTTTGCGTAAGATACGCAAATTTAATTCTTGCTTCCAAATGACGTCATTTGGGGCAACTAAAATTTTCGATCGTGCATCCGATGGACGTAATTTTGAAACTACATTCAAAATTCAAGGCCAGGTGTACCATAAAATCGGTTCACTGATGCCAATGCCTGATAACAATCCGAAATTTCTTCAAATTTATTTTATGGGCGATTGTGAAGAGCGCGTGACGACTCGGTGCCTGTATAATTTTATTGAACAAGCAGAGGAAAGAGAAATTGTGATATTATTGGAAAATTTTTTAGAAGATCGCAATCAACTAATTCAGTTGATCAAAAGAGTTTCGCCACGACTGCGAAATGACAATTATCAAATCGTCATAAAAGCCGACAAAGTACCATTAGGTGAACATGCTGGTAGATTCAACGCTCCAACTGTTGATGAGGTTGCTGTTATCATGGTTGGTGATCCAGTTGACAAAAGATCTATAAAAATTACACGGCGAGACAACACTGTCAGTACGATTTCAGATTTACACCGCTCATATGACGCACTACAATATCCATTAATATTTTGGCAAGGACAAGATGAATATCACCTTAATATAAAACAGTATGATCCAAATACCGGTAAATTTGACAATTATCGTTTTACTTTCTTACTGTATGTATAGATTTTAATTTCGTATTGCATTTAATTTTTTATTTTCTTAGGTGATTACAGAAATAAGAAAGTTAGCTCAATGAACTACTACGCACACCGAATAATGGTTAGACAACGTCAAGACAATTATATCCCTCGATATTGTCAGCTGTTCCATCAATGCATTGTTGGTATGTATGCTAAGGTCGAAAGCGAACGCTTGCGATTCCTTCGATTCAACCAGGCAAAACTAAGATCGGAAAAATATATTCACTTATGAGATGCTGTTGCTGGAAACATCGATGGAAATTTAAGTCCCAATGACATCGGTAATGCTTTCATTTTACCTTCAAGCTACATCGGCAGTCCACGGAACATGCAGGAATACCTACAAGATGCGTACGTCATTACGGCCGACCGGATTTATTAATTACATTCACATGTAATCCGCATTGGGAAGAGATACAAACTTTACTATTGCCAGGACAACAAGCCATTCATCGTCATGATTTAACTGCACGTGTGTTTAAACAAAAATTAAAATCATTAATTGACTTAATTGTTAAATATTCAATTTTTGGTATCACACGTTGTTGGCTGTATACGATAGAGTGGCAAAAGCGAGGTTTTCCTTAAGCCCACATTTTGGTTTGGCTTAAAGATAGAATCCGTCCTGAACAAATCGATCAAATAATTTCAGCCGAAATTCCAGACCCATTAATTTATCAAGAATTATTTGATATTGTCACCAAACACATGATCCATGGGATATGCGTTGCTTTCAACATGACGTCACCGTGCATGGAAAATGGAAAATGTAAAAAAAACTTCCCAAAGCCGCATACGAATGACACGATCACGGATATTGATGGTTATCCAATGTATCGCCGCAGAAGTACTGAGAATGGTGGCCACACATTTACAATGCGAGTGCCGAACTTTCCAAATCAAGTTGACTTTGATAATCAGTGGGTGGTACCATACTCACCACTACTTTCAAAAACTTACTAAGCTCATATCAATGTTGAGCTTTGCAGTTCTGTTAAATCAAATAAGTATATTTGTAAATATGTAAAAAAAGGCAGTGATTTGGCCATATTTGAAGTACACAACATGAATAAAAATGACGAAATAGCACGATACCAAATGGGCAGATACATTAGCAGCAATGAAGCTATTTGGCATATTCTCAGCTTTCCCATCCACGAAAGAGATCCTGCTGTCCAACATCTGGCAATACATCTTGAAAACGGACAACGTGTATACTTCACTGAAGAAAATGTTCTCCAAAGAGCGTGCGAAGCTCCGAAAACGACTCTAACTGAATTTTTTACATTGTGTCAAAAACCTAATGTTTTTGGCCGATTTGCGAAGACGTTGGTGTATGGTGATGTTCCACGTTATTTCACATGGAACAAATCCAGTAAAAAATAGGAGCCACGGAAACTAGGAAAACCACATCCTTCTTTTACAGGCATATTCAAAGCAAAGACATTGGGGAGACTTTACACGGTACATCCAAAGCAACGTGAGTGTTTGTTATTGGTGAATGTTCCCGGACCAACGTCTTTTGAATTTTTACGAACAGTCAATGGTCGAGTATTCAATACGTACCAGGATGGATGTCGTGAACTGCGATTGCTAGAAGACGATAACCACTGGGACTTAACGTTTGCTGATGCTGCGTTGACATCGACACCGAATAACATTCGTCAGTTGTTTGCAATTATTTTGACGCACAAACTCAACGATATTTCCCACAAACTTTATAGGGAAAATATAAAAATTGTATGACAGAAGACATCTTGCATCGAATTAGACAAACAAATCGACGCCAAAATATAGATTATACACCAGAGATGTACAATGAAGTATTGGTCTTGATCGAGGATTTATGTGTTTTTATTTCAAATTTACCACTTAATCATTATGGTATGCCATCACCTAATCGTCCAGCCACCGACTTAGTCAATACCGATTTACAACGAGAACATCAATATGACCATGGAAGTTTAGCAACAATTATCATGAACAGTGAACCATTACTGACAGCAGAACAAAAAATTATTTATGATCGGATTATGCTGCCTGTTGCTGCTGAACAAGGCGGTTTTTTTTCTTGGATGCACCCGGTGGAACCGGTAAGACATTTTTAATATCGTTGATTCTTGCCAAAATACGGTCGCAACAAAAAATCGCATTAGCAGTAGCATCGTCAGGCATTGCGGCTACTTTACTGGATGGTAATTTGGGATGAGTGCACAATGGCGCACGAATATTCACTTGAAGCATTAAACAGAACTATGCAAGATTTAAACAGCAATAATAAACTTTTCGGTGGTTCTATCTTACTTTTGTCTGGTGACTTCCGACAGACCTTACCGGTTATACCTCGCTCTACTTTTGCGGATGAGATTAATGCATGTTTGAAACAATCTTTCTTATGGCGAAGTTTTGAAACACTTCGATTGACCATTAATATGCGAGTACAATTGCAAAATGATCCATCAGCACAAATATTTTCAAAACAACTACTAGATATTGGGAACGGTAAAATAGAACTGCAACCAAATACGCAATGCATTTAGCTACCCGACAATTTTTGCACTGTTGTTCCGGATAAAAATGACTTGATTCAGAGTATTTTCCCAGATATACAGAATAATTATTTGAATAATGAATGGCTTAGTCAAAGGGGCGATTTTGGCAGCCAAAAACGTTGATGTTGAGGAAATTAACTTCCAGATACAACAGTTGTTACCAGGCGATCTGATGTCATTTAAATCAATCGACACTGTTGTTGATGATAATGAAAGTGTAAATTTTCCGATTGAATTTTGAAATTCATTAGATATCCCTGGAATGCCACCACATAATCTTCGATTAATGATTGGTTCGCCTATTATTCTCCTCCGCAATTTGAATCCACCTCAATTATGTAACGCTACGCGTTTGGTCATCAAAAAGATCACCGGAAACATTCTTGAAGCAACCATTTTGGCTGGGATGTTTAAAGGAAAAGTGGTCCTGCTGCCACGTATTCCGATGATACCATCCGATTCTACCATACCCTTCAAAAGGCTACAGTTTCCAATTCGTTTAGCTTTCGCCATGTCTATAAATAAATCTCAAGGTCAAACAATGTCCATTTGTGGCTTAGATTTGAGAAATCCATGTTTTTCTCATGGGCAACTATATGTTGCGTGTTCACGTGTTGGGAAACCGTCGAATCTATTTGTGTTAGGTAAAGACAGGTTATCCAAATACATTGTGCACCGAATGGTGTTAAATTAAATGTAATATACTGTATTTGCTATAAATTTAAATTAAAATAATAAATCTGAAAAAATTTTATTTTGTACCTATTGATTTCTGCTTAATATGAAGTGTAAGAACATTTTGATTAATTGTGTTCAACGTACTACCCCTTCGAATCTCAGTCCAGTGAATTTGTATACCAACATCAACATTTTCGTCTTTGTTCGTAAATAATTTCATTGTACTAAGGGATTATAGTAGTAGAAAGTCAAATAAGGAGATCACTATATTTTGACTACAGAGGAGATCACTACAGCTAGTTTTTCTATAAAACCGCATCTATACCCATAGAAGAAGCGTCCGTTGTCAGGTCAAAAGGCGATGATAAGTGTAGAATTACCTTTTCAGAGGCAAGAATACTCCTGAGTCTCTCAAACGCATTGATTTGGGCATCATCAAAATCAATAGGTATAGAGTATACCGAAACTTGCTAACTTTATCACTTCTAGGGTAGCTTCTTCTTTAAGGATATTAGTCAAGGGCCTCGCTATCATTGCGAAATCCTTGATGATACACCGGTAAAAGCCCGAAGGAAGATCTTAGCTCATAAACACGAGCTAACAAAGCCAAGCAGCACTACAAAGCCAAGAAACTTAACACTTGCCTAAATTTTTCTCTTGACACCTTTATGTTAGCATCGTGCAATCTTCTTAGAACTTCACCCACATGAGAAACATACATTTAGTTTTTAAGAAGACGATAACAATGTCCACGTATATGTAAAGGGAGGGTCCAATTTCATCTCGAATATGTCTTCTCTTTATCAACTTTCGCAAGATTAATCGTCGCAAAAATTACGGTGCCCCGGCTGTTAATAATAAGAGAGAGGAAGAGAACCCGCAAATAGAAATGCGACGTGATTTTTGAAAATAAAGATTAACGGCCAGAATCGAAGCAAGAAGGATTAACGGATAGAAGCGAGATTAAGGAGCATTATATGGCGCCACTGGCGCTACATTGGATACACTGCTCACATTCACTGCGACATTCAAACAGGAAAGCAGGAAAGAGGAATTAGGAGTAACAAGCTGAAGTATCCCCCGTGGGTAAGTCCGACAGGCTCAAGTGCGGGAATTAGATCGAGTTCGAAAGGATTTGTGATTCGTGGCTCAAAGACCCCCTGTGGATAAGTCCGGCGGCTGTACGCGAGTCTGACGCAAGTATATACGGAAGGATCTGTGTTCCTTGGAATAACTGGAGCCCAGGGTGAAAAGTGTCGGGTTGGTTCATTTCCACAACTCGGCAGGTATTCTGGGTTTGGAGCCATAGAGATGGACCGGTCTGGCGTAGGCCATCTTATCCCTTCCTGATCTTAACGACCAAGTCCAACGACCTGCAGAGCGAGGGGTGACCAGCTCTGGATCTCAGACCCAAATAGAAACCAATCAGTATGATCCCCTGAAGGAGTCAAGGAGGCCAACCTCTGGTCGGCCACAAGTCCTGCAGAGCATTTGCATGCCGTTGTTTGGCGACAAGTGGACGCAACTGGGCGTGTGTCCTAAGGGGTAGGAAGGCCCCCCATCCGGCTGCCAGGCTCCAAGGAAGCATATCCTGCCCAGCGTATGTCTGGGAGGTGTGCCCATTGGCGAACAACACGGATCAGCAAGCCACGATGAATCATCACTGTTAGCGCTAAAACCGCTAGAAAATCATCGCTAATTTAGCGATAAAACCGGCTAGAAAAACATCACTGTTAGCGCTTAAACCCCCACGGAACAACCTCTGAGTGGTATCCGCGGCATTTTTTGCAAGCATAAACAAAGAACAACAGTTCGTTACACCTGGCGCCCAAACTACGTGATTGGCAGCGAAAGCAGCAACAAGAAAAACCCTTCAAAGAATACTTGGTGAACCTTTAATCTCTAATAAAGCCATTAGGGAAGTCGACGAAGGAGGTCATAGAAAGGCTCGTTAGGAACTGCATGCCACGCATGAAAATGTTTATAAGGCCATATGCATGCGCGTCTCTAGAAGAGGGGATAAGTCTAGGCGAGGAGTTAGCCCTAGAAGAAAATGCGTTCAATAGGAAATCCTCCACAGAACCACGTTGGGATCACAGACAGCTGGTGGTAGACGGGAGAGACAGATAATCGCAAAATCAATAAAGGATGTGTACCCGATGCCACGAATCAATTGAATATTGGAACTGCTTAGGGAGGCATTTTTTTAGTAGTCTCGCCCTGAAAGACGGATATTGGCAGATCCCAATAGCGGGGGGAGCAGGAAATACACTGCTTTTACAGTACCAGGGAAAGGTCTGTAACATTTTGCGTTTGAAACTCTGAAGTCACGATTGGCAGAGGATCCAGTGCTGGCATGCTCGGATTTCTCAAAGAGATTCGAACTGCTTTAGTGTGTTTACATGCCAAATGCACACTGTACTCAGTGGTTTACAAATACGAATATATGTATAGAAATCCAAGTGCCAAGTTCCATATGACCGGTTATATGACCGCTTAAACTTCTAATGTGATAATTTAACCATATTATTAAAAACAATACTGGTTAACCAAAACGAAGGACGTTGGAGGAGTTTGCTAAAAATAAAACATCGCAAACCTAAAAACATGAGAGATTCCTTTAGTATATGTTGTATGGCTGAGAGCAACAACAATATCAACAGCAGCAGAGTTCAACCTATGTATCCGTGGGAAACAATTAAAACATGTGCTATGACCGGCACAGGTACCGCCTGAGCCCATAGGTCCCGGACACCAGCCGCAGAAAATAACCAAGGGTTAAAGGAATGTCAAATCCTTCTACACCTTCGAGGGAAATACAAAGTGCGGAAGGCAATCCGCCCCCTTTTTCGTCGCGGGAGATATCTGCTCCTGTTGAGCAAAGGGACGCGCCGAGCATAGAAGAAGCTCTGCAGTTGAGTCCCAACGATGGACATCGCCCCCTCATAATAGCTGAGTACAGTCACTAACCATACAACATATAGACTTCTCATTTCATACAACGAAAATGGACACAAAAATTTCTTGCGACAGGCCCCCGGAGGCCCCAGAGAGAATCTTACTCTCATACTTACGCTAAAATTTTTTCTTAACGTTTTTGGTTGTTCAGTCGCTGAGAGGCGCATCATCAAGAAGGTTGCTCCATGGTTAAACTGATCTTTATATGTATGCGCGCTCACACATTCACATACACGGTTTTATGTGTGTGCGTTCGACTCCGTTTTGAAGCCAGCTAAAATGTTTGACTTTTGTAACTTTTCAGGCATGCTACAGTATGGTAATTTCTTTTATAAAGCCTCATAAACTACTCACAAAGATAAAATCCTATAGACCCATGTATCTCTCTAAACCTATGCCTATACAAAATTTTGGACAAAATAGTGGCGAAAAGGTTGCGTTGGTTCGTTTTATATAACGTTCTCATATACTCCAGCCAATTCGGTTTTAAAAGGGGTAGATGTGTCTTGGACAGTCTACTCTATTGTAACGCTTGTATCTGTAGAAAGAAAGGTAGAGGGGAAAGATGCGCCATCTAGGAGACACGTTTTAAACTAGAAAGGGGCATTGAGAGATTAGGAGGAGTGCAACCGGGTAAAATGGCAACTTCCCATTTTGGGGGATTGTCTCTTCGGGCAACGGCCATGGAGAACTCGGCGCTAAATTTTGGCATCTGTGCATTCATTCCATCATTGCACCTCCTCAGATTCAGTTGAGTGGATTGTTTTACCTAAGTGTCTATGTGCTAAGTGTAAAGATCGGCGAACAAGGAGCTTATGTCCAGGGGCGGAAAGATCCAAAAGGAAAGCCCACCATTTTTGTGGCCAGTGCTGTATCCGTGGAGGTAAGAAAGTGTGGCGGGTCAGTTAGGAATTCTCGTCAAGTATCTCTTTCGTGACTAGGCGCGGCGAAAGGATAGATATTGGCAGAACAGAGGGAAATTAAGGCAGCCCCAAGGAGTCGGAGCGGATCTGAGGGATTCCGGAAGCCCACGGCACCAAGCAGCAGAAGCAGAGTTCGCCGAAAAAGTATCAGGTTGTACCAAGATTGTCAGATAGACCCAAAACAGGTAAACTAAGAAAGACTCAATCGGCGGGCTTGAGTTTGACTCGCTAGGCCCACCATCAAAACCTTTGCGCGAGCGGCAGTTTGGTCCCAACCGCGCTCGACAGCGCATAATTTTTCCTCGCCACGAACAAAACCGAAAAGATCACTAGTTTTCCGGCGAAAAAGTGACCCGAGAGTGACCCAGGGCCCTTTGGAGACATCTGGCGACCCCGGCGCGTTAATACGGAGAGTTTTGTCCGGGAAAAATAGGAGGAGCCGAATCCACGTGAGATTCCGGCTGCTAAATAGGTGCTAGTTTAAGTAATATAAGTTTTATTAGTGAGTAAAAATTATGTTATAGTGATTGCTGATGGCTGAAACCGATTCAGAGCCATTAGAGTGAAAAGATATAATATGAAATAGTGAAGAAAATTGGCCAAACTCGGGTCGAAGTGGTAGTGGGGTTATACCTAACCTTTGCAAAAAAAAGAGAAAAAAAATAATTTCCATGGCTCCATAGTGTATTTCATACTAGAAAATTTTCCTTGTTTTTTTTATTATTATTAAGTTCCAAAAATTTCAGCCAACTCAATTCTGAGAAAGCGCTTTCGACGACGGGGTGAGTGTGAATGTAAAGCTCTTACATAATACAAATTTTAATCATAAAGAAAAATAAAGTAAATGAGACCAATAAAATTATAGAGTAGAACAAGAAATACCTCCTAAACACAATGGCCAACTTAAAATTTAAATAAAAAAAAAAGAAATGGAAAGTTCAAAATAATTTTAAATCACCCAGTCCAAGTCGCTCGATCAGTTCGTTGGCAAGTTTTCACTCAAGTTCGAGCGCATGTTCGTTTATATGTTCGATGTAATTTTTATCTGTTTATGCTTTAATAGGAAGGCCTAGCTCATGCCTAAGTTGTCTGCTTTGAAAAGCAAATTTCTGTCAATTCTATTAACTTATACAATTTATACCAATACTTATAACTTACAAACATTCCAATTAGTATTATGTGTATTTTAGTATTTAATCTTATTTCTTTTAGTGGTTAAATAAATTTTTATAATGTGCTAAATAATTCTGTTTTTGACCCGACATAACTGATCCCCTTGAGACCTCCGAGGTAGGGGCTATTAGTGACATCATGGGTTCTGTACCCAGGATTTTGATAGCCACAGGTAGGGTGGGCAAACCAAGCCTCGCAACATCTGAGGTCTTGAGCTCTCGACGGTACAGCCCGATGCGAAGGAATCCTCTTATCTATCTTCCCTGAATCTATTCTCCAGATGGCGAAGATGAGTAGCAGATCTCTTACCAAGAGAAGCTTGCCCCATGCACGCAGTTTTTTTTTGTAGATAATGAGCAAAAGGCACCTTGGGAGGCGTGGCAAGAACGCCACCCCATTAGCTGGCGAGCCAGAGCGGAAAGATTTGTTATATTGCGTGCGGCACCCCTCCCAAATTCAACACCTCGCCTAGGACTTAAATATCACATCCTTTACAGCTTTCAAGCACCCATCCTCATTGTTACAAATAGCGCCCAACCTCAGGGCCACGTTAAGCAACGTAGCTCACCATCACAATTACTCATTTTGACCAGAGTTTACAAAACAGACCTCAAATTAGGAAAAATCAATTAATTTATTGGTTGATATATCCACAAATGGAGTTTGATCTCGTTTTGTAGCTCATGCTAGGCTCAACCTCGTTCGAAATTCGAGCAGCCGCATGTGTAATCGCACAAGCTTCATTCTTTTTTTTTTTTTTACGTCGCATGCAGATTTTATCTCAAGAGGTGTGGTTATGCTCAGGGTCAATTATTTTATGATATATTTGTCGTTTGCGATTGTAGTTTTTTGTCAGTTCTGGCCGTGTTTAAAAAAAAAATAAATAAATAAACAAATAAATAATTTTTTTTTAATCAGGCGATCAAACCCTTAGCGAATCTAGGTTGGTTCGAGTAAACAGTTGTGGGAAGCAAAAGAATCAGCTGATACAACGGTAAGTTCATCGACCTTTTCGTTCGGTGAAATCCCAAATCACATCTGTTTCAATTCCCTGTTTTCATTTTTTTGTACCTACTTTTTTTAGATTTATTTGCAAGTTAGTTTTAATATTAGTATTATCAATAGTTTATTTGTCATTAAATAGTCGTGTCAGTATTTTTTCATTTAGATATATTATTTTTTCTGTCCTTGCTAAATTCTAGAAATTAACCAGTTATGCCAGATCCCGAAGAAAATATGGCACAAAAGTGTCCGTTATGTGATTCCACCTTAGATGTTGGGAAAACGTACAAAACCAAATGTGGTCATGTTTTCCATCAGTCCTGCATTGCAGGCTATGCAAAAAGCAATACAATGTGTCCTAATTGTAACACCGTATGCTTCGAAAAATTGGATACTCCATCTCAAAACACTAGGTCAACTAGAGGGCTGATGTTAGATTCTACGCCCAGTGGCTCATCAGAGGCATCAGCGTTGGAACTGGCTCAGAAAGAGTTAATCCAAAATACAGTTTTAGACGCTGTAAAGTCCATGCAGAACGAGTTGTTTACAGAATTATCTGAAAGAATGGCTAGGTTGATTGAAGCCAATCTTCCGGCATCATTTCCAGCGGTAGAAGTTTCAAACCCCGAGGCAGCACTTGCAAGGAATTCCTCGGGCCAAATTCTATTAGGTAGTATGGATGAACCAATAGGGTTCAATCGCGAAACACCCAGGAATAATCACTCAGACCTAAGCCAGAGGCCCGACAAAGTCGGCCATATTTTAAATAGTTGGAACTTGCGGTTTATTGGAAATCCTTAAGATCTTAGTGTCGATAATTTTATTTACCGAGTAGAAGCCCTCACCAGACAAACGCTGGAAGGTAATTTTTCAGTTCTAAGCAGCAATGCTAGCCATTTGAAGGAAAAGCGACAGAGTTGAACTGGAGGTACCACAAAAATACCCAGGAATTGCGGTGGGATTTTCTTTTCTTTGTACTTTGTAGATTTTCTTTGTACTGAGCTTAGGAGGCAATTCAGAGAGGCGCGGACAGACTAAGATTTCCGAGAAGCCATTCGAGATAGGAAGCAGCGGGAAAGGGAAGGATTCGATACGTTCTATGATGCAATAGAGGTGTTAATGGATCACCTGGACATGCCACTAACCGAAATGGAAGTGGTGGAAATTTTAAAAAGGAATTTAAGGCCAGAGATAAGGCATGAGATTCTGAATATTCCAGTCCGGTATGCTATGTCCGAGCAATATGCTGGCGAAGGGAAAGTTTCTTAGAAGACGTCCGAAAATCCCAGGGATATCAGAAGGTAGTACCGTTCCGCAAACAAGTTTCCGAGTTGGTTGAGGAGATGATAGATGCTGAGGAATTCGCAGAAGGCGAAGTGAATGGCGAAGTCTGTGCAATGGCACTATTATGCTGGAACTGTCGCAAAGAAGGAAATTGACACAAAGAATGCCCAATGAAGCGCAAAGTGTTTTGATTCGGCTGTGGCGCCCCAACAACTACCGTCATACTTGTCCGAATTGTTTTAAAAACGGGAAAGCGAACACTTTTAGCAGTCGACAGCAGGCAAGTGTTCCGAAGGACAAGTCGACAAACGGGGACCTGAACTAGTATGTCCAGTTCAGACTTTAGAAACCCTGCGAGATCACCTACATCTAATCCGATCAAGAAATTTTGGCCAAATCTGGTGGTTCCACAAGTTCCAGGTTTAAAACCGAAAGTGAAGAAAAAAGTGGTGTCTAGATATACTAGAAGGATAAGGTCCGATTGGAACAATGTTAAAACAATAAATACAATTAGGTTCAAAAACAATGATAATCGTCCGTGTGCCGAAGTCAGGCTCCTAGACAGAATAGTGGTTGGTCTATTAGACACGGGGGCGGCTATTAATGTGGTTGGTGGGAAATTTGCAGAACAGTTAATACGAGGTAAAGTTTCATTCAAAAGAGTAACAACAGTTGCTACCACGGCAGATGGTCAAAAACAGGTTGTAGTAGGAAAGGACTCTTTGTCTGTTTAGAAGTCTTTGTCTATTTAGACGATCTCTTGGTCGTCTAGATACATTTGAAACCCACTTGAAGGTTCTAAGTGTGGTGGCCGAGCAAATGAAATTAGCTGGACTCACACTAAACGTGGAGAAAAGTAAATTCTGCATGAGAACGGTAAAATATCTTGGGCATATCGTGGAAGAAGGGACTATTCGATCTGATCCAGAGAAAATATCGGCCATGGCAGACTTTCCACTTCTCCAAAATGTAAGATCTCTTCGGCATTTCCTTGGCATGGTGGGGCGGTATCTCAAATTCATCAACAACTTCGCATCAGTATCGGCTCCACTTACAGATTTGTTGAAGCCAAGAAAAAAATTCGAAATGACTCCGGAGGGGGAGAAGGCGTTTTTCCTGCTTAAGGACATGGTTTGCTCCGCCCCAGTGTTACGTAGCGCGGATTTTACCAGACCTTTTTTCGTGCAACGCGATGCAAGTAAGTCTGGAGTGGGTGGCGTGCTGGTACAAAAGACAGATCAGAGTGACGAGTATCCCATTGCTTTTGTATCGAAAAAATTAAACAAAGCCCAAAGGAATTATTCGGTCACTGAACAGGAGTGTCTCGCGGCCATAATTTGCATCAAGCGTTTCCGGCAGTATATAGAAGGCCATGAGTTTACGGTGATTACTGATCATGCTTCACCCAAATGGCTCATGAGTCAGACGGATCTCCACTCGCGCCTTGCTCGATGGGCTTTAAAGTTGCAAAGTTTCACGTTCAAAACTGAAAACTGAAGTAGGAAAATGAATATTGTACCGGATTCTTTGTCTAGGGTCAATGAGGCTGAACTAGCTGCTATAGAGGCGAGACACGGGCTTTTAATAGATCTGCAAGCACCGGAATTCAAGTCGGCCAAGTATTTAGAAATTATAGAGAAAATCAAGGCCAATCAGAATCAGCTGCCAGATTTGAAAGTAGATGGACTCGTTTATCGGAGAACAGAACATGCAACGGGAGACCAGATGCATGATATTTTCAATTGGAAATTATGGATTCCCGAGGAGCTAGTTGCCGAGGTTCTAAGAAAGAATCATGACGAGCCTCTTGCTTCTCATGGAGGTATTCACAAGACATTGGAAAGGGTGAGGCGATATTACTATTGGCCAGGGTAAGTCAACGATGTGAGGGCGTATACGCAAGCTTGTGAAATTTGCAGATCCACCAAGGCCTCAAATAAAACTCTTCGACCTCCAATGGGTGTGGCTCCTGTATCAAAGCGATTTTTCCAGCGTCTTTATATAGATTTTATCGGTCCGTCTCGGAGTGGGAACATCGGAATATTTATAGTGTTGGACCATTACTCCAAGTTGGTATTGTTGAAAGCGGAAAAAAAATTCACGGCAGACGTAGTCATTAAATATCTCCAGCAAGATGTTTTTCACACTTTCGGCGTACCGGAAACCATTGTATGATCCAAAAGGAAAGCCCACCATTTTTGTGGCCAGTGCTGTATCCGTGGAGGTAAGAAAGTGTGGAGGGTCAGTAAGGAATTCTCGTCAAGTATCTCTTTCGTGACTAGGCGCGGCGAAAGGATAGATATTGGCAGAACAGAGGGAAATTAAGGCAGCCCCAAGGAGTCGGAGCGGATCTGAGGGATTCCGGAAGCCCACGGCGCCAAGCAGCAGAAGCAGAGCTGCCGAAAAAGTACCAGGTTGTACCAAGATTGTCAGATAGACCCAAAACAGGTAAACTAAGAAAGACTCAATCGGCGGGCTTGAGTTTGACTCGCTAGGCCCACCATCAAAACCTTTGCGCGAGCGGCAGTTTGGTCCCAACCGCGCTCGATAGCGCATAATTTTGCATAGCGCATAATAACAAAACCCCCCACGAAAAAACACTAGTTTTCCGGCGGAAAAGTGACCCCAGAGTGACCCAGGGCACTTTGGAGACATCTGGCGACCCCGGCGCGTTAATACGGAGAGTTTTGTCCGGGAAAAATAGGAGGAGCCGAATCCACGTGAGATTCCGGCTGCTAAATAGGTGCTAGTTTAAGTAATATAAGTTTTATTAGTGAGTAAAAATTATGTTATAGTGATTGCTGATGGCTGAAACCGATTCAGAGCCATTAGAGTGAAAAGATATAATATGAAATAGAGAAGAAAATTGGCCAAACTCGGGTCGAAGTGGTAGTGGGGTTATACCTAACCTTTGCAAAAAAAAAGAGAAAAAAAATAATTTCCATGGCTCCATAGTGTATTTCATACTAGAAAATTTTCCTTGTTTTTTTTATTATTATTAAGTTCCAAAAATTTCAGCCACCTCAATTCTGAGAAAGCGCTTTCGACGACGGATTTACCAATTTTGGGGTGAGTGTGAACATAATACAAATTTTAATCATAAAGAAAAATAAAGTAAATGAGTCCAATAAAATTATAGAGTAGAACAAGGAATACCTCCTAAACACAATGGCCAACTTAAAATTTAATTAAAAAAAAAGGCACCTTGGGAGGTGTGGCAAGAACACCACCCCATTAGCTGGCGAGCCAGAGCCAAAAGATTTCAACACCTCGCCTAGGACTTGAATATCGTATCCTATACGGCTTTCAAGCACCCATCTGTAACGTGCAACGGGGTTTTGGGCAGTAGGATGACCTATGCTCGTGGGCACGCTGAAAGGGTTCGGCTCTAACTCGTCGGCTTGGGGAGTGGAGGTCTTGCTGGGGCAGGTCCTTCAGCAGTTGTAACGCAGGATCATAATAATTTAGCGGTATAAGAAAGGTTGCGTGCTGCGACAGAGAGAAGTGTAAAATCTCTGCTAGAGATCAGAGCCGGTATTCACGATCGCCAAATTCAAAAAATAAAAAATAAAATAAAAAAAAATTAAGACAGGACAGAAGTTTGATTCGAGAAAATCTATGAAGGATCACTGCTGTTGGTGTGTCCTGTTTCCATTTCCCCAACCCTACCTTGGCCACAGGCAGAAGAGTGTGACTCTCGTGGCCCCTTTTCCCCCCCGCTACACCCGAGGTTAAATTTACAGTGACATTTTATTCATAATCTTTTATTTATAGTTCTTAATTGACATAGCTAAATTAATCCTAGTATTTTTAACAATGTAGTAGAAAAAATGACTAATCCTAATGAAAACCCTAACCTATTTGTTTATTTAGTTTGATTATAAATATTTTTTTTAATGTTACTTTTTCTAATAATTTTGTGCTGCATGTATATTTAAAGCTCCAGCTCCAGGCACAGGCTGGAAGTTTATGGAAATTAATTTATTCAAATTTTTTTTTTCTTTCAAATTTTTCATTGTTTTCTGTCTAAGGTTGTGTGTACAGTGGGAAAAAAGGGGAAAACCAAGTATATAAATTCATAATAAATCAAATTTTGCGCATGGCTAATAAATTTTCAATTAAATATCTTCTTCTATTAATTCACTATGGAAAATTTCTGACTTACATGCTTTCCTCGGCGAAAAGGTCGACCCCTTGGCTTTGGTGGCTGTTGGCGTGGATTCGGGTTTAAGATTTTCTTAATGTATTTTTTTTTTTTGTTTTTAGAAATTTTCCATAAGTATTTTTATTTTATTTTTTATTCTAAGTTTTATTCACTTCCTTCTTCTTCTTTGCTTTTAATCAAGATAAATAATAAAAAACAAAAAAATTTAATCATATTTCATTTTTTTTTTTTATATTCAAAACTCTGATTCAAAACTCTGACAGTGGTATTGTGCTTCTCTTTCCTTTCCCTTTCACTTCCATCAATGGCAAACAAAACTTCACTTATTGCTTTCGCTCTTCTTTCCTCTCTTCTTTTCCGACAAACACTTCCTTCTGGTCATTTCTGCACTTCTTTTCCTTTTCTTTCCTCTTTCTCTTCTTCTTTGGAGCACTTCATCTCAATTATTCAAAAATAAAAAAATAGATTAATACATTTCACTAATTAATGATGATGGCTTAAATTTTATTAAATATTTTGTTTGATTTTTCTTTCTTTCATTTTTCTACATTTTTCTCTTTTCTTGGTTTTAAACTTCACATTTTTAAACTTTCATTTTTTCTCAGTGTGATTCACTTATCAATAGCGTTAACTTAAACTTTATTCATAATTCTTCCATTCTTTTCTTTTTCTTCTTTTATCTTGCACCTTTCTTTCAACAAAATATAAAAAAATAATTTTTCTTTCAATTTTCAGTTCTTCTTTACAATTTTTGATTTCAGCTTTCTCGCCTCTTCAACAAGTGGTCTCTTTTCATTTTTCTGTTTCTTCTTTTTTTTCACCAAAACTCCATTTGCTTTCAACTTCTCGATTCTCTTTTGCGCGAACACGTGTGTATTCTGCCGTTCCTTAGTCCGAGCTTCCCAACGGTGTTTTCCGATTCTCTTCCCTCCGTTGTTTCTCCTTCTACGTCTGGGCTCGGCGGTCCCACGTTGTCGCTTCTCTCTCTCGCTCTCCCGCTCTAAACGTGCGGGACTCCGGGAGGCTTTTCAGAGATGGGGCTCGCTTTTCCAAAGTTTCCCTCGAAAGGTTTTCTTCGGGGTTGCGGGAAAACGTGGGCCCCGTTCGTCGGGTTCTTCTTCTCTCCAAATTCCTAGCGCCATCTCCTCCGGCGCTGATCACGTGTTCCACGTGTTGCACTTTGGCTCCAGGCACAGGCTGGATGTCGAATCTGTTTTTTTCCACTCGCGGCTTGTTGCGATCCCGCGGTTCCGTTTATTTCGGGGGTGAAGCCGCACTTGCACGACCGCGTGCCGCTTTCAATCCGCGCAAGCCAAAGAAAAAAAAAGAAGAGCTTACGAATTTTCGTTCTTCTCAACACGTCCGACTTGCGGTAGGTCCAAATTTCGAAAGATGGTTTGCCCTATCCCGCGCCATTTACGAATTTTCGTTCTTCTCAACACGTCCGACTTGCGGTAGGTCCAAATTTCGAAAGATGGTTTGCCCTATCCCGCGCCATTTCCTGGCCCTTTAGACTGACCAGTCTTGATCCACTTTTGATCAGCTGGCCGATGATTTGCCTAAGAAGTCTCTCGCCAAAAATGGGATATTTTGTTTTGTTTATTTTTTTCGCGGGTTAAGTTCAAATCTTATACTTTGTTTTAGTTTTTTTTTTCTTTATGCCTACGTCACTTCAGGCGCCGTTGCAAATTGATACCGACTAAAGGGACTCGATTGACGTATATCCTTGGCATGGTAGACTCCTTTCCTTTGGCCTTGTAAGTCCCCTAGCTCGTGGTAGGACTTTCCGATCTTCTTCCTTACTCGTGCTTTGATAAACGCCGGACCTAACTTTGCATTGAACCCAGTTTTGAAACAGCTTTGTTTAAAGTTGCGACGAAAGACTTCCTGCCCTTCGCTGAAAGCTACTTTTCGGGAGCGCAAGTTGTAGCGATTTTCGTTGCGCTCGTGCGCCTTCTGCATCTGTTCGGTGGCTTCTTCTCGGATAAGTTCGAACGAATCCTATCGGTTATACACCACAGACCGGTCGTCCATCATGTTTAACTTCCTTAACAAGGAATACATACTGCCGGAAGTCGCCATCTGTTGGCCGAATGCCATATAATATGGTGTAGTTCCAATGCTAGAATGGATGGAAGAGCGCAGAGCACAGCAAATTTATTCCCACGATGATGGACCTATTCACGCGCTCGGAGGCGTTGGCTTGGGGTGAATGAACGGCTGTTAAAGTGTGAGAAATTCCGAATTGGCGAAGAAGTTTCTGGAACGCTACTGATCGAAATTGGGAACCGTTGTCCGACACAATAGTTTCGGGGACGCCGAAGGTCATAAAAAGTTCACCTTCTCAATATTTAATCACGATATCGGCGTTTTTTTTTTTCACGGGTTTTAAGTAGACGAATTGAGAAAAATGATCCAAGACGATAAATATCCCGATGTTTCCATCTCTTGAGCGGGGACACGGACCAAGGAAATCGATAAAAAGTCGCTGGAAGAATCTTGTCGATTCAACTGCTTTTCCTAGTGGTGGCCTCATCACATGGTTAGGGGCTATAATAACTTTGCACGTCTCACATGCATTGACATAGGCTTTTACGGCAGGCACTAAGCGAGGCCAGAAGTAATATCTTCTCAAACGTTCCAACGTCTTATGTATTCCGCAGTGGGAAGCTAAAGGACTGTCATGTGCTTGGGCAAGAACTTCTGGTACCATCTCTCGTGGTATCCACAGTTTCCAAGCGTAGGTATCGTGAACCTGTTCTCCAGTTAGATGACACATCTTTCTATACACGTATCCATCTTCTATTTTAAGATCGGGAAAGTTTGTTTTATTCGCTGACACCCTGGCTATAAGATCCTTGTATTCAGTTGACGAGAAGTGTTCCGATTTCAGATCGACTAACAAACCTTCTTGTAAATCTATAACTGCGACCTCATCCTCATTCACGCGTGACAGAGAGTCTGAAACAATGTGTAACGACCCCTTTCTATGTTCGATGCTAAACTGAAACCGTTGTAAAGCTATAGCCCATCTCCCTAGCCGTGAACTTCAGTCCCTATTCGACATCAGCCATTTGAGGGAGGCGTGGTCGGTGACTATTTTGAAGGGGTGTCCCTTGACGTAGGCATAATGAGGATGTACTGTTTGAGAGCTACGATAGCGGCCAGGCACTCCTGCTCAGTCACTGTGTAGTTTCGTTGGGCTTTATTCAACTTTTTCGAAATGAATGCCACTGGTCTCTCATCCCCCTCATCCGTCTCCTGAACAAGCACCTCTCCAACGCCAGTTTTGCTAGCGTCGCAATGAATGGCGAACGGCTTGTTGAAATCAGGGTTGCATAATACAGGCGCCTCGCAAAGCCGTCGTTTTAGTAATTCGAAAGCTTTTAGTTCTTCCGGAGTCAGGCTGAATCTTCGCTTCGTTGTCATTAAATCGGTTAGGGGAGCAGTCAGCGCTGCAAAGTTTGACAGAAACTTTCTGTACCAGCCACATAGACCCAAGAAACTTTGCAAAGCGCGCAAGGTTTTGGGAATAGGAAAGTCTGTAATGGCTTTGACTTTCACGGGATCTGTTCGTATTCCCCCATCCCCAATGATGTGCCCCAGGTATTTTACTCTTTTCTTGCAAAAATTACTCTTAGATACATTGATTGTCAGCCCTGCTCGATTTAAATGATGTGCTATCTCCTTTAATACTTCTAAGTGACTCTCAAAACTCGGTGAGACCACTAACAGGTCATCCAAGTAAATAAATACTCTATCCTTCAGATGCGCAGGGATCCCATAAGTCGGGACATGGTGCTTGTTGCGTTGCATAATCCGAAAGGCATAACCGTGAACTGATACAATGGTCCTCCTGGGACGGTGAAAGCAGTCTTGTCACGGGATTCGACATCGAGCGGGACCTGCCAATAAGCATCCTTCAAATCCAAACTCGTGATGTATTCGGCTTTCGGTAGTCTACTCAATATCCCACTGATTTGAGGAAGTGTTATAGTGTGACTGTTGACCTTACGGCAGTCTAAACAAAGTCTAAAGTGAGACCTGGCTTGGTAACCATAACTATTGGCGAAGATCAAGCGCTTTTAGACTCTTCGATCACTCCTAGCTTTAGCATGCGATCAATTTCTACATACATATTTTTCTCCACGGCCGGAGAAACGGGGAAGTGCCTTTACTTAATTGGCTTGGGATCCCCTACATCAATTGTGTGTTTTATCAGGTGAGTCTTTCCTAAGCCTTCTTGTGTAAATGAGGGGAAACAGTTAATGGCAATGTTGAGTTGTAAATTTTGGTCTTCAATCAAGTCATGGTGATCCTCTCTCAGATTGACACTATCGCTGCTGCTACCCTCTTTTGTGTCAACCTCGCCTACCTGCAAACTCCTAGGCAAAAGATCGTATGCCTTCCAAAAATCGATCCCTAGGTATAGATCTTGCTTGAGCGACGGGACTATGTACAACTCTATCGGTTTGCGGATGTTGTTGTATTCCACGATGGTTGCCAGTTTGCCAGTTGTCCGTTGTGATCTTCCATCTGCGGTTTGGCATTGATGTTTACCGACTTGTAAGTGTTCTTCATCTCCATTACTTCCGCTGCTAGCTTGTCCCCGATACAACTTATCAAAGCTCCTGAATTAAGAAGTCCATAAATGGTGCGATCTAATAGTTGAATTGGCAAAAACGGACGAAGATCTCTTGTACTAGAAGGAACGGTGCATATGTGTCTCAATCCGCTCTTACACTTTTCGATGTTCTTCCAATATGTTATAATCCTTCTCGAACTACGATCCTTTCTCAAATTAATGGGAGGCTCAGGTAACCTCTCTAGCTTTGTCCTCTTGGGTAAATTTTGTCTTCTCTGGTGTAGCAATGAACTTTCATTGCTTTGTGTCGCGTCCGGTGTGGGTTTAGGAATAGCTCTTGGCTTTTTCCTATTTACTGTGTAATTGTCGACTGGTTGTGGGCGGCATACGATGTCTTAGGTCTGTACGCCGACTTCGAACTGCCGAGCTTTGAGTTTTTTGAGCACCTCGTGCAGTTGGGTTTGTAGGTGTTGGCTGCTCCACAGCCGTAACAAAACACTCGTTTTTCTTCCAGACAGTCTTGATATCGGTGTCCTTCGTGGTGGCAATTCCAGCATACCAGGGCGAGTGCTTCGATATCTGCATCAATTCCAACTTCAGAGCTGCTTTCCGCACCAGGTTCGTCGATTAATTCCGCGACTTCCCGCCGGAATGGAGTCACTCTACTATAGCCGTGGGATCGTTTGACATTTTCCAGGAAAGCCTCTCGGCTTCGACAGATCTCTCTAAGCTCCTGGACCGTTACCGCCTCGACATTCAGGATTTCGTGACGTATTTCTGGTCGCAAATTATTTTTTTTTAAGAATGCGAACTAACTTGCGAGTGGACCAAGGCGTTTGTAATTGATCAATCATTAGGTTTACACTGTCGTAGAATGCGTCAAAAGATTCGTTTGGCTTCTGTTTCCTATTTCTTATCAATTCCTCTACATCGACGTCGTCCCGATTCTGACGGAATTGTAAACGGAGCGCTAAACATAACCGATCCCATCGGACTTCAGGTACGGACTTGTGATATCGCCAATAGAATTCCGTGGCCTTACTTTCAAATAACACACTGACGTTGCGGCACAACACCGCGAAACTCCCGGAGAACTTGAGCTTCCACCCATTTAGAATATGTCCAACTTTGTCTGGTCGTATTCCGCTGGCATCGTCGGTATTATGGAGGGAGCCGTTGTTTCCTCTATGTTTGGTTGCTGTATGTCCTCTAACCTCAGGGTTGATCTGACTTCCCTGCTCACGGCAGAGTTGGCAGGCGTTGCTATCAATCTTTCCATACTGTCTAACACGGACGTTTGCACCAGTTCGGCCATCTTCTCCGTCAGTATGGTGAGCAGCCTCCTCTCTATAGCTAGAAGTGTTATGGCACTTGCCATGCGGTTCGGATCGTTGCTCCTCAGGCTAGCTGTCTCGTTGTTTCGGGAAGTGCTAGGGATGCAGAAGGTGTCCTTTTTTTGCTACCCTCCGTCTGACGGATTCTTGATTGAGATCGCGTTTGAAGACCTTCGACTGGTGGCCTACAGATACTCTTACATTCAGGACAGTTGTCGCTTTTCTTAAAATGCACATTGATGCATTTCTTGTGGAACTCGTGTTGACAAGTTGTTTCAAAAATTTCGACTGCGGATTTGATTTCTGTTTTGCAAAGTTGGCAAATAAGTTTTTGTGCTTCTTGAGAGCCACGGTCGGGCGATCGATCTAAGCCTATCATGACTAAGTAATGTTTATTATTTGTAAAAATGTTATTTTCTTCCCTATTACCTATTGAGCTATTCTAAGCCTCTGTTAAATCCGCAAAAAAAATGCAAAATGGTACGACAAACTAACTGAACTTCGCTTCTGATATCCTCGGATGTCGGGAGAAATTTAATTTAATCGAATCTCTCAAAAGATTTTTTTTTTTTTTTTTAGACATAGGTCCTAAAACTTAAGGTTTTTAGGCGTTTGAGCTGTTTAGGGAGATAAGTAACTCTTTCATTCATGTTGCATTGGACCCAATACGATGTAGAACCGATTATGTGGTTTTCCTGATGCATCACAAAAAAATGTTTAACCTCTCAGAAAAGAAATGAAACTAGACTTTCCCAGTAGTCCCACGTGGTTAGGACATCTCACCGTAAGAACGTCTCTATTTTCCATTAATGTGAGCCACTAGGCAAATGTTTAATTTGATTAGGATGGTACCTCAGCAACAGGTCAGAGACAAAGCCGAAGTTTGTAGTACCCTGTGATCCTTGCACTGAGTTCCATGACAGATGACAGACGGGCAAATCTCTGCTCCTGAAGTGAAGTTCGGACCTTCAGAACTCCAGAGTCTTCTGACATCAGTTTCTCGAACATTTCAAAGTCAAGAGATGCAAATTTGTGAATTGAGAAAGTTGTTGAAAATTAAAATAGAAAAGTAATACAGATTTTGAACTTAGACCGTTGAGTTTCTGTGGGAGTTATCCTTATTTTTTTCATTAGGAAGGATTTTTTTCCTCTAAATTATTATTATCCAATAATATAATATTATTATTGTAACGTGCAACGGGGTTTTGGGCAGTAGGAGGACCTGTGCTCGCGGGCACGCTGAAAGGGTCCGGCTCTAGCTCGTCGGCTTGGGGGTGGAGGTCTTGCTGGGACAGGTCCTTCAGCAGTTGCAACGCAGGATCATAATAAGTTAGCGGTATAAGAAAGGTTGCGTGCTGCGACAGATAGAAGTGTAAAATCTCTGCTAGAGATCAGAGCCTGTATTCACGATCGTCAAATTCAAAAAATAAAAAAAAATAAGACAGGACAGAAGTTTGATTTGAGAAAATCTATGAGAGATCACTGCTGTTGGTGTGTCCTTTTTCCATTTCCCCAACCCTACCTTGGCCACAGGCAGAAGAGTGTGACTTTCGTGGCCCCTTTTACCTCCCGCCACACCCGAGGATTCATTTGCAAAGTTAGTCGGTTAAATTTACAGTGACATTTTATTCATAATCTTTTATTTATAGTTCTTAATTGACATAGCTAAATTAATCCTAGTATTTTTAACAATGTATTAGAGAACATGACTAATCCTAATGAAAACCCTAACCTATTTGTTTATTTAGTTTGATTATTAATATTTTTTTAAATTTAACTTTTTCTAATAATTTTGTGCTGCATGTATATTTAAAGCTCCAGCTCCAGGCACAGGCTGGAAGTTTATGGAAATTAATTTATTCAATTTTTTTTTTTCTTTCAAATTTTTCATTGTTTTCTGTCTAAGGTTGTGTGTACAGTGGGAAAAAAGGGGAAAACCAAGTATATAAATTCATAATAAATCAAATTTTGCGCATGGCTAATAAATTTTCAATTAAATATCTTCTTCTATTAATTCACTATGGAAAATTTCTGACTTACATGCTTTCCTCGGCGAAAAGGTCGACCCCTTGGCTTTGGTGGCTGTTGGCGTGGATTCGGGTTTAAGATTTTCTTAATGTATTTTTTTTTTTTGTTTTTAGAAATTTTCCATAAGTATTTTTATTTTATTTTTTATTCTAAGTTTTATTCACTTCCTTCTTCTTCTTTGCTTTTAATCAAGATAAATAATAAAAAACAAAAAAATTTAATCATATTTCATTTTTTTTTTTTATATTCAAAACTCTGATTCAAAACTCTGACAGTGGTATTGTGCTTCTCTTTCCTTTCCCTTTCACTTCCATCAATGGCAAACAAAACTTCACTTATTGCTTTCGCTCTTCTTTCCTCTCTTCTTTTCCGACAAACACTTCCTTCTGGTCATTTCTGCACTTCTTTTCCTTTTCTTTCCTCTTTCTCTTCTTCTTTGGAGCACTTCATCTCAATTATTCAAAAATAAAAAAATAGATTAATACATTTCACTAATTAATGATGATGGCTTAAATTTTATTAAATATTTTGTTTGATTTTTCTTTCTTTCATTTTTCTACATTTTTCTCTTTTCTTGGTTTTAAACTTCACATTTTTAAACTTTCATTTTTTCTCAGTGTGATTCACTTATCAATAGCGTTAACTTAAACTTTATTCATAATTCTTCCATTCTTTTCTTTTTCTTCTTTTATCTTGCACCTTTCTTTCAACAAAATATAAAAAAATAATTTTTCTTTCAATTTTCAGTTCTTCTTTACAATTTTTGATTTCAGCTTTCTCGCCTCTTCAACACGTGGTCTCTTTTCATTTTTCTGTTTCTTTTTTTTTTCACCAAAACTCCATTTGCTTTCAAATTCTCGATTCTCCTTTGCGCGAACACGTGTGTATTCTGCCGTTCCTTAGTCCGAGCTTCCCAACGGTGTTTTCCGATTCTCTTCCCTCCGTTGTTCCTCCTTCTACGTCTGGGCTCGGCGGTCCCACGTTGTCGCTTCTCTCTCTCGCTCTCCCGCTCTACACGTGCGGGACTCCGGGAGGCTTTTCAGAGATGGGGCTCGCTTTTCCAAAGTTTTCCTCGAAAGGTTTTCTTCGGGGTTGCGGGAAAACGTGGGCCCCGTTCGTCGGGTTCTTCTCTCTCCAAATTCCTAGCGCCCTCTCCTCCGGCGCTGATCACGTGTTCCACGTGTTGCACTTTGGCTCCAGGCACAGGCTGGATGTTGAATCTGTTTTTTTCCACTCGCGGCTTGTTGCGATCCCGCGGTTCCGTTTATTTCGGGGGTGAAGCCGCACTTGCACGACCGCGTGCCGCTTTCAATCCGCGCAAGCCAAAGAAAAAAAAAAGAAGAGTTTACGAATTTTCGTTCTTCTCAACACGTCCGACTTGCGGTAGGTCCAAATTTCGAAAGAAGGTCTGCCCTCTCCCGCACCATTTCCTGGCCCTTTACCAGTCTTGATCCACTGTTGATCAGCTGGCCGATGATTTGCCTAAGAGGTAACTCTCGCCAAAAATGGGATATTTTGTTTTGTTTATTTTTTTCGCGGGTTAAGTTCAAATTTTATTCTTTGTTTTAGTTTTTTTTCTTTATGCCTACGTCGCTTCAGGCGCCGTTACACATCCTTATTGTTACACTATGTAGAACACCTTGGGACCAGATTCTTGGCCCTCAAAAAACATCTGACTCTTTCCTTTATCAACTTTATCAACTACCAACTTAGCCATCGAGTGGAAAGTAGGCCACTGCATAATGTGCTATGTTAAAAATTGTATGATAAATAGAAAGATAATAATGATAATAATCAAAACTGTTAGAGTACTCTCTAACATATACCCTCTCAATAATTCTCATTTATCCTATTTTTGATAGCGATTTGAAATCGAAGCCAGGTATGGAAGAGTTTAGGTTAAATCACGGGGCCGGACATCATTGAGGAAATATCCAAAGATCATGGCATCCAAACCGTCGAACACAACTATCGTCTTAGTAGTAGAGCTGCCTTCTTTCAAGACGCTGTAATGGGGGAGGAAATTTAGGCATAAATTGGCGAAGAAGACAATCAAAACGATAGTCACGAGCATGCATAAAATCAGCAATAACCACCTTGTATAAGAAAGCTAAAAGAGGCTTTCGTTGGGTGACACTGCTTTCGGAAACTTCCTTTCCAAAACGTGTCTTCTGCACAAGAGGTATGCGGTGTCTCAGCTGGATTTTCCCATTTGACAGCAGATCTGTGGAAAGCTGGATATGCCAAAATTGCGATGCCAGGAATTTTTCAGTTAGAGTCATCTATGTGTTACAACTTCATTAATGTATACAGAGTACGTGGCTAGGCGAGACTTCAGGAAAACATTAACTGAGGCTCCATCCGTAGTGAGTACAGAATCTCCAAGGCAAGCCACCGCTACAGAGCCTTTGGACCAATGAAGCTGGAGTTAGATGGCCAGCTGCGTTGTGATGCGGTGAAATTGCGAGACGGAATCAAGTAGCGCTGTGACTAGAAGGAAGGCTTCGGACCGGGAACGGACCAGACTATTGGCAATTGGCAAAAATACTAATCCAGCGTGGTAATCCTGGGTCACAAAGTTGGCGGTAACACGTTTGGCAGCGGGAGGATGAGCATCCGCGAACGAAGTGCTCAGACTTGAGGCAAAGGAAACAGATGGCAAGACGCCGGCCTTAAATGTATCCTTCCTTACCTGGCAAGGCAACCAACCTTGGGTAAGAAAGCACAGCATGTTCTAAAACACCGCACAGGGTGCACGGAGCATTAAGGAGAATGAAAGATGTATTCGTATATAGCTTACGTTAGCCCTCCTAATGCGCTGGCGGAACGGAGCTTAAGCCAAATCCACGATCGCGAGGATCCAGCACATTTACTTTAACAACCGAGCCATAGATTCTCAAATTGATAGGCTGTCATCACTACTTCCTGAAAGAGTTTTCCCACTTGGCCTTTATGGCAGGGTCCAGCTTTTTAAAGATGATCTGGTAATTGATCGCTAATAAGCAACAAAGATTTAAGCGGATACGCGTTGGGCAGCGGGAGGATGAGTATCCGTGTGCTAAATGTTCAAACTGGAGGCAAACGAAACAGAGGGTGAGACGTCGGACCTATCGTATCGTTCCTCAAGTGGCAATGCAAGAAACCTGGGTCGAGACTTCCTCTCTTTATCTTAAGCGGACGGACGTGTTTTTATACCCTTGCAGAGGGTATTATAATTTTGGTCAAAAGTGTGCAACGCAGTGAAGGAGACATCTCCGACCCTATAAAGTACAAATATTCTTGATCAGGATCACCTCCGGAGTCGATATGAGCATGTCCGTCTGTCTGTCTGTTTCTACGCAAACTAGTCCGTCAGTTTTAAATCTATCGGGTTGAAAGTTTGCACACACCCTTTTTTCTTTTGCAGGCAGTACATAAGTCGGAACGGCCGAGATTGGTCGACTATATCCTATAGCTGCCATACAACTGATTGATCGGAAATGCCATAACTTCGTTGTTTTTCAAGTTAGAAGGATAGGAGTTTCAATGGATTCCTCTTTGGGCATATGCCGAATTTCATAAGGATCGGCCAACCATATACGATCCGCTATATATCTAATAATATAAGATGCGTGGCGCCACCTAGCGGACTGCGACTCAACTGCAAGGGTATATAAACTTCGGCTCCGTCCGAAGTTAGCTTTCCTTTCTTGTTATTTATTTACATTTATAAAAACAAACATCCGTATCGCTTCGCGTGTGCACTGATATATTTGGAGGTAAAATAATAATAATTTTACTAATTTTTTCCCAAACATAGCTATTTAACGTGGGTCTGGTCTCCAATTTTGATATAACGGAGCGGACTGCGACTCAACTGCAAGGGTATATAAACTTCGGCTCCGTCCGAAGTTAGCTTTCCTTTCTTGTTATTTATTTACATTTATAAAAACAAACTTTTAAATTTCAAACATCCGTATCGCTTCGCGTGTGCACTGATATATTTGGAGGTAAAATAATAATAATTTTATTAATTTTTTCCCAAACATAGCTATTTAACGTGGGTCTGGTCTCCAATTTTGATATGACGGAGCGGACTGCGACTCAACTGCAAGGGTATATAAACTTCGGCTCCGTCCGAAGTTAGCTTTCCTTTCTTGTTATTTATTTACATTTATAAAAACAAACTTTTAAATTTCAAACATCCGTATCGCTTCGCGTGTGCACTGATATATTTGGAGGTAAAATAATAATAATTTTATAAATTTTTTCCCAAACATAGCTATTTAACGTGGGTCTGGTCTCCAATTTTGATATGACGGTTGTCGTGCCGTTCAGGACGAAATGAGTCCGTTCATGAGACAGACCAAAAGTGGATTCAAAGAGTTGATTAGCGGTTTTCAACTACTAAATAAGTCTCCAAAGCGTAAGAAATTCTCTTTTAGTGATTTGCTTGTGGCGAATAATCTTTAGCCTACTCAGCAGACAATTATGCAGCCGCTTATATCTCTGGCCACCTCAAGAGTGGGACCTGAGAAAAATTCGGCTTCCGAAAATCTCAGAATTATTGAGCAATTGTCCGTTATGTCCTCTGTGCCATTGCTTCAAGTGATCCCAGACCAAATAATTAAAATTCCTTTAACAGTCACCAAACCGGGTAATCAACCGTCCGAACTGATACCGCAGTATTAGTTACTGCGGCACCAAAACCCTTGCAGGAATTCCCACCATCGAAAAACATTTTTTTTCACGGCTTGCCTCTGATACTTCTGAGATTAATATCTCGGCTAACATCAAATCCAAAACAAGAAAGGAAAGCTAACTCCGAAGTTGATATACCCTTGCAGTTAAGGTTGTTCCGTTTCCGATCATTCAGTTCTATGTCGTCTGTAGGATTTAGTCGGCCGATCCTTATGAAATTTGACAGGTCAAAATATATTGCCCAAAATAGAATCTGTACCAAGTCCCATCTTTCTAACTTAAAAAACACCAAAGTTATACCAACTCCGATCGTTCTATGACAGCTATAGGATATAGTTGGCCGATCCTTATGATCCTTATGTACATAAAATATTTTGGTCAAATGTAACATGTGCGGAAAGTCCCAACTCTCTAACTTAAAAAACACCGAAATTATGGCATTTCCGATCAATCAGTTATATGGCTGCCATAGGATATAGTCGACCGATCCCGGCCGTTCCGACTTATATACTACCTGCAAGGAAAAGAAGGATGTGTGCAAAGTTTCAACTCGATAGCTTTAAAACTGAGAGACTAGTTTGCGTAGAAACAGACAGACGGACAGACGGACAGACGGACATGCTTATATCGACTCAGGAGGTGATCCTGATCAAGAATATACTCTATAGGGACGGAGATGTCTTCTTCACTGCGCTGCACACTTTTGACCAAAATTATAATAGCCTCTGCAAGGGTATAACAAAAGCCGACATAAAGGTGGTGGATATTGCCTGGACACCAGGCATCTTTTAAAATACGTGTGCCCTTGCAGATGTTCAAGACGATTTGTTCCGCCAGCTTTTGGCCAGAGAAAATTTCGTCCAAGAAAATCAGCCAAGTACGGTGAAGTAAAAAATAACCAAACCTGTGGGTGTAAAACTCTCACATGTTACGGCCACTGACCAACCTTTTACCTCATCTTCCTCTGTTTCAAAAAACTAATGTCTTCTCTTACACTTACCTATCAGAATACTAAAGGGCTAAGTAGAAAACTTCCCAAACTGTATTCTGATAGTTCTTCCTTTGCATCTCACATCTCACAAGCCGGAGATCTAAAGCTTCGAAGGTTTTCCAATTTTAGATATGATAGAACACTGCGAAAGGGTGTGCTAATTTCTATAGACTTCATTTGTCCACTATTCGTTTCGTTTCTGATCGTCTGTCTAATAGTGACCAGCTGATAGCTCTGGATGGCTTTAATATCACAGAACTCATGTGGTCTAATGTTGATAATTCACCATCTTTATTGCGTAACTCGCACCAGGCATGTTCGACAAGTCACTTGCCGAAACCACTTTAGAAAATCTTTAGGTCGGCTGCTGGACTTGCGTTTCGTTTCTGATCCTGATGGAATTACTCTTTCCAGAACATGCCCCTTTTTAACCCTAAAGATCCATATAAAATTTAAATAAGTGAATAGACTTTTAAATAAACATAAATTATCTAGCTGTACAGTTAGATTTGTAAGATACCTAGTAGATTGGCCGCTCCAGCACTACTAATTTTTTGGTGCTAACATCTTTTGTCATAGATGGGTTCCGGAATGACTTATAAACATACGTCATTTACACTGATTTCAGTAAAGCATTTGACTCTTTTTACCATTCGCTTCTTATAGGTAAACTCAGTGTTTTGGGATTCCCAACTGATCTTCTTATCTGGATTTCCAGCTACTTATCTAGAAGAACTCAAAGTGTCTTCGTTAAAGATGCTACCTCACTTTTAATTCCTTGCAAGGAAACCATCTTGGGTCCTTACTTTTTAGACTTTTTATTTATTTATTTCTCTTTCGCCATTGGTTACACGGTGCGACAGTGAAAAAACACTTGTGAAACGAGATAGTGTAGGTTGTTAATCTGGTCGAAGAGAACTCAAAAATATTAGAGAAATCAAGAAAAATAATAAAAATTGTTGAAGTTATAACGCTTTTCCCAAAAAAAGTCAATAAAACCATGGGAGCACTATAAGAAGAAGAGCATATTCCTGTCTTATACACACAGGTACTCCGGAGCGCACGCTAGGTTGAATTGACTCTTTTTAGGAAAAGCGTTATAACTTCACCAATTTTCATTATTTGTTGATGTAATTTGTCTCGTTTTATTCAGTATTAATGAGATAATATTAATATGTGGCATAAATGACAGAATTTTTGTCAGAAGAAAGCAATATACTCTTATTTTTATACACATTGTTCCTCCGAAGCGCTCGCTAGGTTGAGTTGACTTTTTTTGGGAAAAGCGTTATACCTTCACCAATTTTCATAATTTTTTGATGAAATTTGTCTCGTTTTATTCACAATGAATGAGACAACATTGATATGTATCAAAAATGGACGAATTTTTGTAAGTTGTACCGAAAAACTGTCATCAAAATCCGAAAAACACGAATAAAAGTCGAAAACTTCAGTTTCAGGTGTAAAAATTTTGTCCTTTTCGTTCAACAAAATCGAAGATATATTTTTTTTTCAAAAGCTACAACATTTAACTATAGAAAAACACTAAAAATTTTGAAATCGGTTGAAAAAAACGCGTTCATGAATTTTTAAGCGCAAAAAAGTCCCGAAAAACGGTTTTTTTAAATAAATAAAAATTGGAGGGTTCCAAAGTTGAAGTTGAAGTTTATAAGCCCCAATAACATGGGGCTTACTAACTTATTAACATGTACTTATGTACGATTGTGATATTAAACTTTGTCTTCAGTATAACCTCACTAGCGCTAAGTCTAGACTTTAATCCGATTTGGATACATTTTAAAATTGGTGTCATTTTATCGATCTAGTCCTCACGAGGCTATGTACACTATGTAAAAAAACACATAGCATGGCAGCATGCAGACCGTTCATAAGTAGTTTTAAATAGACTTAAGATTTTCATGTATCTTTCTTGTAAGAGAAGTGTATGAAATAAAAACTGTGTTTAAACGGAATTCATTGGAGTAACACCATTATTACAAGGGGCTCCTCTTAACATTTGGTCCTTCGAGCCGGATCATGTGGTCCTTCGGGTAAGAGACTCAAGTTAGGCTGCGATCTGCGAAATAAATAGAACTTAAAAAAAAATCAACAAAAATTAAATCGAAAGCCATCAACAAAAATTAAATCGCAAAACATAAAAAAAAAACATCAGCATTAGCAGTGACGATATCACAAGCAAAAGCAACATCAGTCACAGCAGCAGTGAGGACCCCAAGCAGAAGCAACATCCGAGCGACAGCAACATCAGGAGCAACAACAGCCAAAGCAATAACGGAAACAAAAGCTTCGACAGCAGCAGCAAAAAAAAGCAGCAATTATAGTCATCGGCAAGTTTTGTTTTCTTTTTGGTTTTATAACTTCAATTTAATTTAAATTACAAAAAAAAAATTTTTCAAGAAAAAAATAAGAAACAAAATAAGTAAATATTACAGTCCACTAAAAAATCGAATGAAAAAATAATAATTAATTTAAAAATGTAAACACAAGTAAATCACTTTTGTGGCCCCTGTGCAGGATGTTCAAATATTAAGTTATAAAATAAAACCTAACTAACTAATTAAATAAATGGGAGCTAATAAAATAACTTAAACCATGTTAAAATATTTAAAAATCTGAAATAGAGTTATAAAGTGTATTGTTATCAAAGAATTATAATAATAATAATTTTCCAATATTGAAAAAATAATGTTATAAATTTAATACAAAAGCAAATGTACATGTAGTAAGTCCAGTAGTTCTTCTAGTATGTCCAGTAGCTCTTTCCATTATAAAAACGATGCGGCAGCACAGCAAGTTCTGCTTACGCTCGTTAAAATCACTCGACTACCTCATTTTCTCTCATCGATCATTTCTCTCACCCTTCTCTCTCTCAGCCTTCTCTCAAGTAGGGCCTCTGTCATCATCTCTTTTCATCTCTTTTAAACTTTCGGTAACTCGTCAACGGACCTCACTCACCAGCAGAGACCACCACCGTCTCTGCTGCTATGCCTTTCGCATGAATTCTATATTCCCCGAATTTAGAACTTCGCGACAACTCTGTTTGCCCTTGAATTTTACTGTTTCCCGACACGGCCTTCCTGAACTATCACACGTCCCTGTGTGTTGAGTTTTTCTAAATTGTTAAACAAGTCAAGAAAACCTCGGTTATGTTGATTTTCATATTCGAAGCCTTAAATTAAATTTATTCATTGATTCTTTTCATCATTATTCTCTTACAACTACAAACTACATAAGTCGCTTTCCATAGACAATTCCAACGTTTAACATAAACTTTTCATTCTTCCTTTTTTTTGTTTTTTTAGATTATACAGAGCCATTCTTAATTCTAATCAATTCATCTTACATAACTTAAATTCATCATTTAACTTCTGTTAGGCCAAGCAGCCACCAAAGATTGCATATAAAATGATAATAATATGCTAAGCTGCAGCTGTTGTTATCAGCATGTTTCGTCTCTGTTTTGTCCCCAGTTTCGCATGCGCTTTATTGTTTTTTTGTAGCGTATGCGCTTTGGGGAGCTTTGGCTGAGCTTCTGCGCAAGCTCTTGGTTGAAATTGAACCAAAAATAAATATATTGAACCCTGATTTGAAACGCGTGTATTTATTCGGCTGCTATTAAAACTACTAATAGCATAACATTGGTGACCCCGACGTGATCTCATCCCGGTTTAATATTGTGATCAGCATTAAAAGTGCAAAGAAAACGCCCTTGTTGTTGTTGCTACAAGTTGCATTTTAACTGAAGAATGGAGTCTGAAGCTGAGATTATTGGAGCACCGGCAGCAAACCGGGAAAGGATGCTGCGGAGAAGAGCAGAGGTGGCCTGCCAGGAAATGGAGGCACTGCATCATAAGGTGAAGGCTGCAGCGCGGACTGACGATTCTTCCATTATGGCGCTGGAGTCGGTGGAGAGGCGTTTGCGTGAGCGGTTCACAGCGCTTCAAGAAGAGTTGGAGGAGCTTAATTTTAGCGAGATCGGGAGTGATCTGTATTGGAAATTCTCGCAGCTGGCGACTGATGTGGAAGTGGAAATTCAGGTGGAGGTTGCCAAGCGCTCCATTAGAATCGCTGCCCACTCCACACTTCTCGACGGTGCCAGCGTATCGCCAATGCCATTCAAGCCAGCCCCCTCCTTGCCACCGTTGCCGATGCCAACATTTAGCGGCGACTATGCCGAGTGGCCGGATTTCTGCGCCCTTTTTAAGACCACGATTGACAGTCATCCCCACCTAACGAAAACGGAAAAGCTCCGGTGGCTCATTTCATGCCTGCGCGAGTCAGCCTTGGACACGGTGAGAGCTCTGGAAATTACTGACGCGAACTACGATGTGGCCCTTGACCTATTGCGCAATCGTTTTAGTAATCGGCGTTTAATATTTCAGTCTCACATTAATGAGATCCTGCAGCTTCGTGTGGTCGAGCCAGGGTCTGTTGCTACGTTGCGGGAGCTATCGGATCGGTTCAATGGGCATATGCGGGCTCTTATGAGTTCCGGATCAGCTGCCGAGATCCAAGGATGTTTGCTTATCCAGATTATCCTGCAGAAGTTGGATCCAGCCACAAGGGCCAAGTGGGAAGACACTCTCGCCGGAAGCAACGACAGCCTTCCGTCTTGGGAGTCCATGCCACGATTCTTGGAGCAAAGGTGCCGGACTCTTGAATGCGTCGACTTTTCTTTGGCGGCGTATCCACCAGCTAACCAAGTTGGCCGTGGTAGATATTCGAATAACCGATCGTCGTGCATGGTTATTAACGCCCGTCCTGCTCTATGCGCCCTGTGTGGTATTTCGGTGCACGAGCTTCCTTCTTGTTCAAAGTTTAGTGCTTTGACAATTGAGGAACGGTACGACGAAGTGCGGCGTCTGGCTCGCTGTTTTGTTTGTCTGGAGGATGGCCATCTCGCTCGCGGATGCTCAGCTTCCCGCTGCTCGACGTGCAATCACCGTCATCATTTTCTGTTGCACCCTCGCGGGCAGGTTTCACCCGCACGAGTCTCACGTCCCATCGGTGCAGTTCCTGGTGCGAACCCATCCCGCTCAATTAACGCTGTTGTGACCCAGGATCGCAATGCTGAGCTAGTGCTCCTGCCAACAGCAAATGTACTCGTTCGTGGTCGATCTGGAGACTTCCTGCCTTGCCGAGCGTTATTGGATTCCGGTTCACAAGTGCATCTCATCTCGTCGCGGCTGGCGAATGAACTTCAGCTTGGCCGCTCCGAATGCTCCACAACGGTGGCCGGTTTCGGCGGCGCTGGATTTGAAACAGATGAAGCATCCGTTAATGTGTCCTTGAAGTCCCGCCTTAGCACATATTCAGTGGAAATTGAGGCTGTTGTGGCTTCACATACAACGGACTATCAGCCTAGCCAGGACATAGATGCTTCGGGCTGGAAGATTCCTGGCAATATGGACCTAGCTGACCCCAACTTCCACAAAACGCAGCGAGTGGACCTGCTGATTGGAGCCGGCTTATTCTTTGACCTGTTGTCGGCTGGCCAAATCCAGTTGGGTCACGGACTCCCAATTGCTCAGAACACTCGATTTGGCTGGGTGTTTTCTGGCCACGGTGGACTATCACGGGATGTGTCGGCGCTCTGTGGTAGGGAGGACAACCCATGGAATAACCTCTGTAATAATGTGACTGCTGCCCCTCCCAAAATTCTTATTGAAGGCGCACCCTTCAATGGGGGGAGGATGTTGGGCCAAGCAGCCACCAAAGATTGCATATAAAATTATAATAATATGCTAAGCTGCAGCTGTTGTTATCAGCATGTTTCGTCTCTGTTTTGTCCCCAGTTTCGCATGCGCTTTATTGTTTTTTTGTAGCGTATGCGCTTTGGGGAGCTTTGGCTGAGCTTCTGCGCAAGCTCTTGGTTGGCGTTTGTTGTGATTTGGAGTTGATTGGAGCCGCATAGATTTGGGTTAAATTGAACCAAAAATAAATATATTGAACCCTGATTTGAAACGCGTGTATTTATTCGGCTGCTATTAAAACTACTAATAGCATAACAACTTCATTCAACTTTGCCGCGCAAATACATGCACCAGGTCACCAAGACCTCCGCCATAACACTGTTCGACCCTGCGCGACAGCTGCTATACTGTGGTCAACATTTCCCTCCTTGGGACACAGATGCACATTCACTTGTGTCATCCTCATACTCTTTCCCCTCTTGGGACACAGACGCACCTTCACTATCGTCTTCATGCTCTATCCCCTATTGGGACACAAACGCATATTCACTTGTGCCAAGCGCAGGCTCTGCCCCCTCTTGGGGTTCATCATTACTCTGTAATTATCCTATTAATTCGCTGATTAACTGTCTATTTGTCTCTTAGAAACTCGTGTGAATATTTATACGTTCGCTTATTAACTAATGATTTCAATTCATATCTATCTCCATCTAATACTTTTACGACTTGAAAAGGACCCTTGAACTTTGGATCAAGTTTTGTTTGATGACGCTCTTCAGTCTTCAATAAAACATGATCACCTACGTTATACGCAATAATTTTCGCATTATTTTTGTCAAATCTTTCTTTATCGTATCGTGCATTATTCTCCATATTTTCTTTAGCTTTTATCCTAGCACTTTCTCTATTTACTATATTCTCTTTTTCATTTATTTTCATCATACCAAAAGGCCTAGCCTCTTTCCCTATTAGCAACTCTAAAGCACTAGATTTTGTAACTCTATTTGTAGAGCAATTTAAGGCTAACTGGATATCTTGCAATGCATCCTGCCAAGAACGTTCGCTAGTTTCTACAGCAGTTAGCATAGCTTTTAGCGTGCTCATTACACGTTCCACCTGTCCATTGGCATGGCTTGCTCCCGTGGCTATTAAGTGCAACTCAATTTTATTCGATGAGCAAAATTCTCGGAATTTATTACTTGCAAAGCTCCTGCCTTGATCTTCAAAAATTCGACTGGGTACTCCAAAGAAATATATGCCTGACTTCACGGCTTTAATGCAATTTTCTGAGTCTAGATTAAGAGTGTGATACAAGTGAACAAACTTTGTAAATGCATCTACCTGGACAATAATGTATTCCTTTAGGTCGTTTTTCCCACTGAGTTTGCCACTTATATACACGCCAAGGTATTTCAACTTTTGGGAATGGGGTGAAATTCCATTTGTGCCTTTCCAGAAGGGGGCTTAGCCAATTTGCATGTTCTGCAATTTTCAACGAATTTCTTTACATATTTAGACATATGCTTAAACCAGAATTGTTCATAAACCTTGTCTAGAGTTTTCTGCCATCCTAAATGCATCATAGCCTCGTTTACATGGTTTATGACAGACCATCTAAACGCCTTGGGAATCACTGGCAAACAACGAGTCTTGCCATTACTTTATATCTTGCGGTACAATAGCCCAGTCCTAATTTCGTAAGTTTTCATTACATCGGTCTCTACATCTTTTCCATTACATTGGTCCACGATTTTTATTATGCTATCATCTCGTTGCTGTTCCGCTATCAGTCAATTATTTGTTATTGCTGCTAGATCTACACGAACCTCTGCTACTCTACGGATGACAGTTGAAACTAAAGGAATTGGATTGCGTGATAAAAAATCCACGTGTGGCGTTTGGCAACCCTTTCGATATTCAATGCTAAAATCAAAAGCCTGTAAATACCCCCACCAACGGTATACTCTTGGGGTCAATTCAGCTTTTTTCTGAGTCGCTCTTAGTGAATTGCAATCGGTGTACACAATAAATTTTCTAACATGTAAATAATGTCTGAAGTGTTTTACTGCATTGTATACAGCTAAGGTTTCTAGTTCATATGAGTGATATTTAGCTTCGGATACTGTCGTGCATTTGCTAAAATATTCTATTACTCTTTGTTTCCCATCTATCTTGTGTATTAGCATTGCGCCATACCCATCGGCACTGGCATCTGTATGCAATTCGATTTGGAGTTCAGGGTCAAAGATTGTCAGTACGGGGTCAGACATTAGTATTTTGATAATCTTTTGTCGGATCTGCTCATGCTTCTCTTTCCAATCAAATGTTTTAAGTTTGGAGGTCAACTCATAGAGCGGCTTCATCTGCTCTGAAAACCGCGGGACAAATTGTCTAAAATATGATGCCAAACCTATGAATTGTCTTAACTGAGTTACAGTGGATGGTGGCGACAGAACTGTCAGTGCTTCTATCTTACTTGGATTTGGTTTAATTTCACCATCTTTAATATAAAATCCCATGTACTCTACTCCCGTGCGAAGAAAAGCGCACTTTTATGTTGAATGTAAAACCTGCCTCAGACAAAACTCTCAGCACAATGCTTAACCTTTCCTATGCTTCCTCCTTTGTTTCTGCTACAATCAGCACGTCGTCTATGTAGACCACTACGTAGGAATAGGCTGTCACCAAGGGCTCGCACTATGGCACGTTGAAAAATAGAAGAGGCATTTTTTAGCCCTAACGGCATCATTAGAAATTCATACTGACCCTCTGGGGTAACGAATGCTGTTCTTTCTATGGAATCGGGATGGATCGGTATTTGATAAAATCCGCTGGCCATGTCTAAAGTAGAAAAATATTTTCCGCCTCGCAAACGATCTATCTGATCAGAAATCAACGGCAACGGGTACTTATGTGAGATTGTGTTTGAATTTTTTACCAATAGCATTGGACTTGCAAATGGCATTGGATTTAAAGTATTTAAGTATTTAAAGTCAAGTACCTTTTCAAAATTGGATGTCTTTATGTAGAGCATTAATAATCTTAGTTTTGTAAATATTTAGTTTGTCTGTTTCGTTAATAACACCAAAACCAAGCTGGAATATTTCTTGTCCAATCAAGATGTTATGCTTTAAATAATTGTCTAATACTACATGGAACAAAATTTCTAAATTGAACTGTGATATTTTAATCATAGACAAAATCTGCAAATGGCTCTTTAAAATATTGTCGCCAATTCCCCGTAGTACAATTAAATTATTAAACCTTTTTTCATAAATTTTTTTAAAAATATTTTTTTTAAATTTAAAAATTAGGTAATTTTTCGTTTATCAAAGAACACTCGGCACCTGAGTCAAAAAAAAAATAGAAAGGTCTCACCACTTTGATAGAATAAGCGTTTGGGCTGAAGAACTTGACATAGGTCCACGCGCTTCTCCTTGTACTCGCCGTTTCCACTGGTACTACCTTTGGGGCATACAGTAGCAATATGTCCAGCCTCACCACACTTGTAGCATCTTATGTTTGAACGCTCCTTTACTCCAGAAACGCTTTTGTTGAGAATGAGCTCTCCATGCGAGCGCGGCATTGGGCGTATTTGGGCCAATTTTTCCACAACTTTGGCTTTTACCTGGGACTGCATTCGTGGTTTTTTCGTTTTTTTTCGTTTTCACGCTTCTTGAAGGCGTAAGCCTGCAGCTGCCGCTGTAGTTCATTACGTGTCGTCACGCTGGTTGTAAAAACCCAACGCAGCAAATTATTGTCAATTTGTGTCATGTGGGCTAACGCTATTGACACCGCAATCTCTTCCAGCTCCGTAGATTTCCACTTGGATAGTAATAGCGCAACTATGCGACTGCCATATTCAGCTTTCTGAAGATCTGGGGTGTCCGTTTAAAACATTAATCAGTACGGCAGCCGTTGTCTCAATGCCCACGAATCACTGGATGAACAGTTCCTTGAATTGGGTCCAGGTGATGCCAGCAAAGCATATCTGGGACAGCCATTGCGAAGCACTGCCTTCCAGCGCTTTGCTTAGTTCTATTACTAGGGCGCTGCCTTCAAGTACGTTATCCGCGAAGATTAAATCGACCGTAGTGCACCATGCTGTTGCATCTGTTCCAGCACCATCGGGATTAAATTTGGGTAGTGTCACATGCGTGGTCTTCCCATCTGACGCCGAAGCTCTTGGCGCCTGCATGGCCTTTATGATTTCCATGAGGTTTTTGTTTTGCTCCTCCAGCGCTGCCGTATATTGAGTGGAGTTTTGCTCTTGTGGCCGAGGACATCCCACTTCTGATGTAGTAGGTCCAGTAGTTCCTCTAGGATCTCCAGTAGCTCCATCCATTATAAAATCGATGCGGCAGCACAGCAAGTTCCGCTCACGCTCGTTACCATCACTCGACTACCTGATTTTCTCTCATCGATCATTTCTCTCACCCTTCTCTCTCTCAGCCTTCTCTCAAGTAGGGCCTCTGTCGTCATCTCTTTTCATCTCTTTTAAACTTTCGGTAACTCGTCAACGGACCTCACTCACCAACAGAGGCTACCACCCTCTCTGCTGTTATGCCTTTCGCAAGAATTCTATATTCCCCGAATTTAGAACTTCGCGACAACTCTGTTTGCCCTTGAATTTTACTGTTTCCCGACATACACATAAATATATACAGTCCGCTATGAAGTGTTATCAAAGGACAATATATAAGAATTTAAAATATATATAAAATGTGCACCTTTTTTGTGGCCCTTTGCAGATTTTTCAAGCATTGAACATGATACGAATTCCAAACATAGAATGTCAAGAGATCGGGCCCATGGGAATAAGTAATCGACAGCATGGTTTAAAAACGATCTCCTGCAGTCTAAACAAATGTGGTGCACTTATATTCGCGCGGTTCCCACTGCATACGTACATACGTAGCCCACCTCCCGCCCAACCGACCGAGGGGCGTCTGCCGCATAACGTACGGCTCGAATCGCGGGAATAAATTCGAGTTAGTATAATGAGTATAGTATATAAGTTTAAATAGAAGGATTATAAAGAAAACGAGGAAGAATTAGTATGTTCTTGTAGGTAATTTAAAATGGAGGTTTTCAAATTTGACTGGGAGGAAAGAGAAATAATATTATACAGACCATTGTAGTTCGAACATAAAATCCTAATGGGATCCTGCTGTGCATATGTCGATCTACAATGGCTTAAGAATAAAGGACTAAAGTTTCTGGTCCTTCTATTCGGAATGTTAAACTGTAAGCGTGTTAGTAAGTGCTGGCTATCTACATCACCATTAATAAGGTTGTGTAGGAAAACGACACCCAGCATTGTTCTACGGTTTTTTAAGAAGGGTAAGTTTATTAGTAGGAGTCTACTATTATACGAAGGTAGGTGAAGATTTGCGTCCCAGTTAAGTCCCCTAAGAGCAAATAATAAGAAGTTTTTTTGTACGGATTCTATGCGGTCTTGATGAACACCGTATTGGGGACACCAGACACATGAACCGTACTCCAGTATCGGGCGGACCAAGGATATAAATAAGCTTTTAGTAATGTAAGGGTCGTTAAATTCCTTTGCCCATCTTTTAATAAAACCGACAACACCTTTAGCCTTATTAACCATTGAAGAAATATGATCATTAGAGATCAACCAAGATCATTAACCTGAGTTAATTTTTCTAAGGCAATCCCAGAGAGATTGTACGAAGCCTGGTGAGGACTAGTACGATAAAAAGACATAAGTTTGCATTTTGATCCGTTAAGTACTAAGTCATTAGCTAAACACCATTTTTGAAAATTGTCAAGATCGGACTGGAGTCTGTTTTGGGCAGACGGGAACTTATATTGCAGACAAAGCTTAACATCGTCTGCGTACATTAGTACCAGCGCGTTCGTTATGGATGGGGGCAAGTCGTTTATAAAAAGAGTGAATAGTAATGGGCCAAGATGGCTTCCTTGAGGGACACCAGATGTGGCACGGACTAAGCGGGAGTATTGATTTTTAAATAAGACTCTCTGTGTTCCTCCATTTAAATAGCTGGAGATCCACGTAATGAGGTCTGTTGAGAATCCCAAAAGATTTAGTTTACTCAACAAGAGTGAGTGATTAACTGAATCAAATGCTTTACTAAAGTCTGTGTAAATAACATCAGTTTGAAGTCCCTTTTGGAAGCCATCTAAAACAAAGGATGTCAACTCCAATAAATTAGTGGTGGTTGAGCGACGCTTAATGAAACCATGCTGACATGGAGAAATTATTGATGAGCATAGGTGTTGCAAATGAGGAGTTATTAATTTTTCGAATAACTTTGGAATCGCTGACAATTTTGAGATGCCTCTGTAGTTGGCAGCATCGGATTTTTTCCCCTTTTTGTGCAGAGGAATTATGAAAGATTCCTTCCATTTAAAGGGGAAAATCGAAGATTCCAAAGTTAAATAGTTTTTGAAGAGGTTTGCACAGAGCTCCAGCACAGTATTTTAGCACACAGGCTGGTACTCCGTCGGGGCCTGGCGAATAAACTGGTTTTACCTTTTGAAGATCCAATAGTATATTGTTTTCAGAAAGAAAAGGAACAAATATACTATTAGTTGGTTGAATGTTGTAAGCGTATGGCTGATCTGAAGTGTTAGGAGGTAAATAAGTTGTTTGGAAAAATTTTGCGAATAAATCCGCAATGGCCTGATCCGAAGTAGCTGATAAATTTTGATACGTAAGTAGGGAAGGAAAAGATACATGTTTACGCTTCGTGTTTACAAAGTTATAAAACAGCTTTGGATCCTGAGTGAACTGAATCCGACAGCGGCGAATATAATTTTTATAACATTCGGCGTTATGCACGGAGAAATTTAGCCGAGCTATTAAGTATCTTGAGAAATCTATGCTGCTACAGGTTCTTTTATATTTATTTAAAAGCCTGTCTTTATATGTTTTTAATTTTGTTAGGCACCTTGTAAACCAAGGTGGATTATTTGTAGCGGACGGATATTTCCACGGCACGCTTAAGTCAAAAAATGAATTTAATGTCAAATAAAATTTATCTAGGATGATATTTATATCAGTGCATGCCAGAATATCGGACCAGTCAAAAGTATCAATTAATAAATTAAGTTTACGAAAATCAGCCTTACGAAAACAACGAATCTTCTTTGATACGCAGGAAGTCTTCTGATTGACACCAGAATTGGTTTCAATTGAAACTTCAAGCGTTGGGTGGTATGGATCTTCAGGGGTTGAGAGGGGCAACGCTCTGGAAAGTGTGGTACTATCTGGATCAGATACAAAACATAAGTCAAGAAGCCGACCTAACGAATTTCTAACATGGTTGATCTGGCCTAGGGACAAGTCAAAGATGCCCGCCGTGAAATCGTGATGGGTGGAAAGTGATAAGAAAGTTAAATTTTCAGTAATTGACCAATTGAGTTCTGGTAAATTAAAGTCGCCAAGAACTATCAGAAGGTCAATATCTGACATAAGATTGGTAACAGCCTGTATAGCCGACAAGTGATGCCAGTATGTGGGCGGCTCGGAAGATGGTGGAATGTAAGAACATGTAATAAACAATGATTGAGCAGACAATATGACTTTAACGCAAATAAATTCGAAATCACCAAACTCTGGTAACTTTACCTCTTCAGAAACGAAATTGGAGTCAATAGAAATTAAGACTCCTCCTCCTCTTCGCAGAGGTCGGTCACGTCTAAAAGTGGTGTACCTACTTGGAAAAACTTCGGAGCAAAAGATATCCGGCTTTAACCAAGTTTCAGTAAAGACTATAATATGGGACGCAAAGGAAAGACTATCAGAATAAAGTCTAGGGAGCTTGCTACGTAGGCCCCGACAGTTCTGATAGGTAAGATTGATAGAACGTGTTAGTTTTTTGAAGAGTCGGATTGGACAGATGTTGGGAGCTTGACTCCAGCAGGCTTCGAGTTTTTTTTCTTTACCTTACTCGGCTGATGCTCTTGTACAAATATGTCCTCTGGCCAGAAGCCAGGCGAACATATTGTCACAAACATCGGCACTGGCACACGTATCATGAAGGAGGCACACGTATCACTTGAAGCTCTTAAGAAAAGGTCACATAGCATGGCCGTTCATAAGTAGTTTTAAATAGATTTAAGATTTTCATGTATCTTTCTTGTTAGAGAAGGGTTTGAAATAAAAACAGTTTTTAAACGGAACTCATTGGAGTAACACCATTATTACAAGGGACTCCTCCTAACACTTTCTCTATGGGAACCCCTTAGAACGATTAACTCAGGTTAACCATCTGGGTGTCGTTTTAGATTTGAAAATTAAAATTACCGACCATATATCCACCATAGTTAATAAAGCTATGTGTGTGCTTGGTTTTATTCAAGGATGGTCAAAGGAAAGTTTGAAAAGATGCTGTTATGCTGTTAATAGTTTTTAATAGCAGCCGAATAAATAGACGCGTTTTAAATCAGATTTCCATTACTTTTATTTGGGTTCAATTTCATCCTAATCTATGCTGCTCCAATTAATTCCAAAGCACAATAAAACGAAACTCAAGAGCTTGCGCAGAAGCTCTCCCAAAGCTTCCCAAAGCGCATACGCTACAAATAACAATAAAGCACATGCGAAACTGGGAGACAAAACAGAGAAGAACACATGCTGATAACAACAGCTGCAGCTAAATACTTATAAGTATTTTAAATGCATTTTTGGTGGCTGCTTGGCCCAAAAGATGCTCTCTACCACATCTTGTCACTTTGCTTCACTATCAATCTTAAATCCCTTATACTTAACGCCTTATCTGTGCAACACTCCTCCTCGTGAAATTTTACTCCTACTTTTCTCTTAAACTCTGTTGGATCTATCCACGTGATTACTTTCCACGTTAGCCGTACGTTATGCGCAGCGTCCCTCGATCTGCTCGGTTGGACGGGTGGTGTCCTGTACATATGCAGTGGGAACCGCGCGAAAAGAAGGAACAGCATATGCTAGGAAACCGCACATGGTGCAGGGAGAGTCATATATCCATCAATAGGTAGATTATAGGGTGCATTGAATTCGCATATGTGGCTGGTGCTTATGTAACACTCCGTTACTGGTTAAAGTATTGATTTAATTTTTTGAAGTCTCAGTAGTTGATTTTAGTATTTTGGCCCATAAAGAAATCGATCCTGTTGGGTTATGTGAAGTTAGAAATGGTTGAAGTCTGGATTGTGTTTAAGTTCTGATCAAAGTTGGTCCGTTGGCATAATGTGTACAAAAATAATCAGAGCCTTTTGTAAGCCAATGATTTTGTTTACTTGTTAGAATACGATTTAATCTTAATTATAATAAGAGAATAACTATAGTGAGTTTTGTATTTTATATTTTTTTCTAGGAACGCCCTTATGTTATGGTTAAAGACGATAAAAATCTTACTGGAAATGATAGGTTTGAAGGTTTTTGTATTGATCTACTTAAAGCAATTTCACAACAAGTTGGCTTTCAATACACTATCGATTTAGTTCCCGACAATATGTATGGTGTATTTATACCAGAAACTAATTCATGGAATGGCATTGTTCAAGAATTAATGGAAAGGGTAAGTATGCAAGCTGTAAAACATTCATAAGCAGATAAATAACAAAACATATTCCCAGAGGGCTGATCTTGCTGTAGCTTCAATGACTATTAACTATGCGCGAGAGAGTGTTATTGATTTTACTAAACCTTTTATGAACTTGGGTATTGGTATTTTGTTTAAGGTAATATTTTTTATACATTTTTTTTTAAAAGGATAGAAGAAAATCCCTTATATGTAATACGAATATTTGGAATTTTGAAATTTTGTAGAAAACTATTTTTCCTTCACATACATATATGGCTAAATTTAATAGGTGCCGAGCAGTCAACCCACAAGACTCTTCTCCTTTATGAATCCATTGGCCATCGAGATTTGGCTTTATGTGCTAGCTGCTTATATGTTAGTATCATTCGCTCTATTTGTGATGGCTCGATTTTCTCCATATGAGTGGAAAAACCCCCACCCATGTTACAAGGAAACGGATTTAGTTGAAAACCAGTTCTCCATATCAAATAGTTTCTGGTTTATAACTGGTACCTTCTTGCGTCAAGGATCTGGACTTAATCCAAAGGTATAAATAAATATTATTTTTTTTTTATAAATTACCATTAATTAAGTTAATCAAATGTTTCTTGAATTCTTTGATATAAAATTAATAAACACATTGTTTTATTTCAGATTTCAGATCGAGCTCAAACGAAATTCTTCTCGTTTATGAATCCATTAGCTATAGAAATATGGGTTTATATAGCCATTGGATATATTTTCGTTTCAATATCAATTTGGATAGTCGCTCGGCTGTCACCGATAGAATGGGTTAATTCCAAGCCGCCCTGCACCTTGGCTTGTGACCACATATTAGAACAAATTCAAAAAGAATATTATAAAACCGACTTTGCGGAGCTAACAGACATTAAAGATGAGGAAATATTTATAAGTAATGATCACCATAAGAAAAATATTTTCCGTTACCATGCACACAATGTTGATGATATTAGCTGCGGACAATGCGGTGTACCAATACCGCTTTCAAATGACGGTGAACAGCTTTCAGACGATACCAATGTGGAGCTAGTTAGGATACAAAATAATTTTACTTTAAAAAATAGTTTTTGGTTCGCAATTGGCGCTCTCATGCAACAAGGTTCTGACTTATATCCTAGGGTATGATTAACTTTTTTTAAGATTCTTCCATATTTAATAGTAGTCTATCAAGCATTCTCCAGATTAAACTTTCACAAGTAAAACATTTCCCTGGAACTCGGAAGTACGAGAGTAAATTGTATATTTTGTAATGTTATGTAACATGGAGATGGTGCTTGATCTGCACTAACTGCCAATTTAATATAGCCATGCCCATCTGCCCATGCGTTCATGTGAAAAGAAGCCGGTAAGGAGGTAGATACCGGAGGTAGGTACCGGTAGATCCTGGAGTCAAAGTCAAACGTAAGAAAGGGTTAACCAAAAGTTACCTTATCTAAGGGGCTGCTTTGGGTTAACAGCCGCTCGGTTTGTTCAGGCTGAGGTTGATGTGCGGGGATAATGGGATGGGATAGATGTTCCTCTGGTGGTCCTTCTAAAGGGAGCAGCACGTTAAGTAGGTTTGGTTTTAAGTACCACGAGATGATACTGACTAACGAACCAATTTACTCTGTATGCGCAACTGTCTTTACTTGGAAAGAAATATATCTTGTAAGCTTTCTTGTTATACCCTTGCCGAGAATATTATAATTTTGGTCAAAAGTTTATATGGTATGGTATTTTTGTTGTTCCACGTGCCGATTAAGAGTATTTTTAATATGTAATTTTTTATACATATATTGCATTTTTTCGTCAAAAAAAATTGATATCAGATATTTTGGGCATGGCATGCGGTTTTGCCCCCGTTATACTATCTCGTCAAGAGGTTTTTATACCCTTGCAGAGGGTATTATAATTTTGGTCAAAAGTGTGCAACGCAGTGAAGGAGACATCTCCGACCCTATAAAGTATATATATTCTTGATCAGGATCACCTCCTGAGTTTATATGAGCATGTCCGTCTGTCCGTCTGTCCGTCTGTCTGTCTGTCTGTCTGTCGGTTTCTACGCAAACTAGTCTCTCAGTTTTGGAGCTATCGAGTTGAAACTTTGCACACACCCTTCTTTCCTTTGCAGGTAGTATATAAGTCGGATCGGCCGGGATCGGTCGACTATATCCTATAGCTGCCATATAACTGATTGATCGGAAATGCCATAACTTGGTGTTTTTTAAGTTAGAGGGTTGGGACTTTCCACACATGCTATATTTGACCAAAATATCTTATGCACAAAATTTCATAAGGATCGGCCGACTATATCCTATAGCTGTCATAGAACGATCGGAACTGGCATAACTTTGGTGTTTTTTAAGTTAGAAAGATGGGACTTGATACATATTACTCTTTGGGCAAAATAATTCAATATGCCAAATTTCATAAGGATCGGCCGACTATATACGATCAGCTATATATTTAATAATATAAGATGCGTGGCGCCACCTAGCGGACTGCGACTAAACTGCAAGGGTATATCAACTTCGGCTCCGCCCGAAGTTAGCTTTTCTTTCTTGTTTTATTTTATATCAGATATTTTAGGCGTTGCATTAATGTTTGCCACTGTAATTTTACATCGTAAAGAGGTTTTGTGTACCATGATAAAGAGTCGTTCATATACATGTTATATGTATGTTTAATCACAAATACTTTTTACTTCTAATTTACTTCTATATTATATAAGCTCCCCTGTCCATTTCGAATTTAAATTAGCTTCCGTTTCGAATTTGAATAGTTTACCGTTTGACTATTATGGCGAAAAAAATCGATTGCCAAAAATTTGCAATCGACATTAATTATGCGTTACTTTTACAAAGTAAAATAAAAAATAATGAAAAACTGAGAATTTTTGGCACGTTGGGTGTTATTATTCAAGCGAGGATGATCCAATGATTATGCAGATGTTGTATATATGTATATGTATAGCAGTAAGAAACTAGGGCATTCGTGTCGCCACCTAGCACCCGTGTCGCCTGAAAAAGCCCTCTTCTTGGGGAAAAAAAGCAGCAAATTTCTTGGGATTTTCATTAAGGAGCAATCGACTAACAGCTGATGGCGCTTTAAACTGGCCACTAGGGCAAAGCGTCATCAGCTGTTTGTGAATTGTTTGGGATTTTTTTTCGTATCGCGGTCGCGTTCAGGGGCCAGTATTGAACAAAAATCTTCGTATTTAAATAAAATAATTTAAATGCCTCATTTCTACGTATTTGTATACCCTGGCAGAAGGTATTAAAATTTTGGTCAAAAGTGTGCAAGTGATGGAGACATCTCTGACCCTATAAAGTATATAAGTTCTTGATCAGCATCACCTCCTGAGTCAATATAAGCATGTCCTTCTGTCTGTCTGTCTGTATCTACAGCTAGTCTCTCATTTTTAAAGCTATTGAGTTGAAACTTTGCCCACATGCTTCTTTTGTTCGGCAGTATATAAGTCGGAACGGCCGGAATTGGTCGACTATATCCTAAAGCTGCCATATACCTGATTGATCGAAAATGCCATAACTTTGGTGTTTTTAAAGTAAGAGGGTTGGGACTATCCACACATATTATTTTTGACATAAATATCTTATTTCCAAAATTTCATAGGGATCGGCCGACTATATTCTATAGCTGTCATAGAACATAACTTTACGTAACTTTGTTGTCGTTTAAGTTCGAAAAATGGGACTTGGTACAGATTCTATTTTGGAGAAAATAATCTGATTCGCTAATCTATATAGAATAATCTATATCCTATAGCTGCCATATAACTAAACGATTGGAGATGGCAAAACCTTAACTGCAAGGGTATATCAACAACGGCTCAACCCCAAGTTAGCTTTCCTTTCTTTTTATACCCTTGTAGAGGGTATTATAATTTTGGTCAACGCAGTGAAGGAGACCCTATAAAGTATATATATTCTTCATCAGAATCACCTCCTGAGTTGATATAAGCATGTCCGTCTGTCCGTCTGTCTGTCGCTTTCTACGCAAACTAGTCTTTTAGTTTTAAAGCTATCGAGTTGAAACTTTGCACACATCCTTCTTTTCCTTGCAGGTAGTATATAAGTCGAAACGGCCGGGATCGGTCGTCTATATCCTATAGCTGCCATATAACTGAGTGTCGCAGGCGGCAGACATGTCCGTCATAAAGCGGGTCCGTTCATGATCTCAATGCGGGGACTCGCATGCTTTTGTGCGCTGTTCAGCGTGCCCATTTGGGGGATAAAATTGGGACATCGCAGATAAAGGGAATGGTTGCTTTCTCCAGTTCGCTGGCATCGTTGTTCCCATTTTTAAATCAGTTTGGATTGCTTCGAGTGGACGGGCGACTCAAGAACTCATCCTTGGATTACGATGGTCGACACCCAGTAATTTTGCCAAAGCGCCATCCGGTAAGGCAAAGCAAAATCGTCAGCTTTCATAAGCAGAACCTGCACGCTGGACCTGGATCGTTATTGGCGATGATACGTTCCCAGTAATGGCCGATTGGGGGGAGAAAGACAATGCTCAAGGCGACAAATAAATTAGTGAGATGTTTTCGGACGAAGTCTCGTTTGTTTGAGCATATAATGGGCGATATTTCAAAAGAGACAGTGGAAGGAAGAAAGGATTTTTTGGTTATTTCTTTTATAAGTCGGAGGTTTGCAACAAGGCCCGCATAAAATGTTACATCAGCGTTTGCATCTATTTCACGACTAGGGTCGTCCTTTTAGAACTTGAGAGGAATCTGTGCACCGCCGCCTTTCTGCATGCACTGAGGAGATTCATTTCTATCAAGAAGAAGCCTCAACAAATCAGGTGTGACAACGCCACCAATTTCGTTGGAGCCAAAAACAGGGTCGTAGGCTCGGCTGTACTAAACGAAAACGAGTGACACAAGCTTGTGTACAATATTCCTGCAGTAGTTAATTCAAGGCCGCTAATCCCAATTTCTGAGAACCCCACTGATTTGCAAGGAGGGCTTCCTTTTAGTTTCAGTGAGCCATACCTGACAAAACTCAACATCAACTGGTTGAATGCCTGGCAACGCGTCGTTTTTCTTCAGCAATAATTCTGGTCAAAGTGGAAGGAAGAATATCTAATCCTGTTGCAGCAACGATCGAAATGGCGCGTCTTAGGTCAAGGCATAGCTGTCAAGGACAAAAACTTTTCGCCAATGAAGTGGCCCTTGGCGAGAGTTACGGAAATGGACGTCGAAGATGACGGAGGTCTCTTGCGATTAGGTCTCTTGCGACTTTAAATTTTTCATTATTTTCCTCCGACAGTTTAACATGATTTTCTTAAAGTTTTTGTTTCTGCTTTAATGTCAACATAAATGGTTAATCCAAATATTTTCAAACATTTTTAACAAGTCTATAACAATTTCTATTGTGCCATGCCTAATATGGAGTTTTTGAATTATCATTTATTGCCCTTGTCGGTATCCTGTTTATTGAATATGTTGCTGTCAGAACAGCATCACCCCAAAAGCTCTAATTACACAGGCCGACAATTTCCAACTTTTTTTTTCCTCCACGCATAATTTTATCTGCTCCATAACCTTTAGGCTCCCCTGAACCAAAGTCCAGAACAAACATAGGTTCTATTACCCACAGTTTCCGCGGTACACCTAAGAGAAGAAATTGATCAAATTTTACCATAGATTGAATTATGTAGGCCGTGTAGTGGCGATGACCATTGTTCCTAGTACATATAATTTTTGAAATGTATGTGTACCAACTAAAATTAAACAAGAAAGGAAAGCTAACTTCGGGCGGAGCCGAAGTTGATATACCCTTGCAGTTAAGGTTTCCGATCGTTCAGTTCTATATCGTCTATAGTTCTAGACCGATCCTTATGGGATTTGTACCAAGTCCCATCTTTCTAACTTAAAAAACAGCAAAGTTATGCCAATTCCGATCATTCATTTATATGGCAGTGTCGTCTCTCGGGTGAGAGTTGCCTTCAACATACGGCTGCGATGGGGCAACCCGCCTTTAATACACAAGCCTGTGTGTGTGCGTATAAACGTATGTTTTATTCTGGTGGGGATTACAGGCTAGAGACAGAAAGGGTGATAATATTACAAATACCTTACCGCAGTATTACCTCCCACACTCTATGGCATCGACGACAAATTCACCACGAATGCGCCATTATTATCTATCCTAGTGTGCCCAATCTCTTCATGAGTGCACAATAACAAAATTTCACTTAAATACTAACTATCGATAATCGATCCGCGACATCCCCACCTCCGTGAAGAACTCCTTCACTCAAATCCAAAGCCGCCAACTTTGAAGCGGGACGCATTATCCAGCGAGTCCGATCTTCATCCATGATCCTAACGCGGGCTCGTCTGACCTCACTATCCGTTCGAACAAAGGTCTCCTTCACGACGCCTTTCCGCCAGTCTCGACGCGGAACGGCTGGATCGCAAACGAAGACGATGTATCCTCGTTGAATCGGCTTCTCTCTGCGGCACCACTTCTCTCTCCGTGTCAGCGTGGGTAGGTACTCCAAGACCCACCTCTTCCAGAATTGGTTCCTCAACATCCTTGCCACGCGACACTGCTTCCGCGTAGCTCCTTCCTTGACGAGGCCTTCATCCAGGCCGGGGGTATCCGGTGGGCAAGCTGCTCCGTTGAGGAGATCATTGGGCGTAAGAGGGGCTTCCTGGTCCGCACTCACTGGCAAATGGGTGAGCGGACGAGAAATAACGACATTCTCCGGCTCTATCAGGAAACTGTCCAGGACGTGCTCCATCGGTGCTACTTCCTTCACTGTGTGGCGTAGCTGCTCAGTCTATGTACAGGCCCTCGACGGCAGATGAAATTCCTGATTACAAGTATGCAGGAATCAGTGGATAGGTCATGTGCCAGTTCCAGATGAATCGCCCTGGTCGTCAGGCACGTAAACAAGGCCACACACCGTTTCTCTTGGTGCCGAGCAACGGTCACTAGCAGTGGCCCAAAGTAGTCGAGGACTGTGCTCTTGAACGGCCAGCCTCCAAACGATCATCTGGCAGGGGTCCCATAATCAGCGGCATCGGCCGTGCTCTGTGCATCTTACACTCGCTGCATCCCGAGATCACATTACGGAGCACTCTCCGCAGTCTCGTAATCCAGAACCTGGTCCGGATCTCCGCCATCGTAGCATCCACGTTTGGATGCTTCATCCTCACATGGGCGTCGCGCACAATCATCTCCGTGAGACCGTGCCGGTGGGAGAGGATCACTGGCCTCCTGGCGCTGTACGGTATATATAGCGCCGCATCAATCCTGCCACACGCTTGCAGGACTCCATTGCCATCTAGCTATGGCGCCAGTCCACATATGTCGCTTCCTTAAGCGACGTCCAAGCCCTTCTCTGCGGCCTCACATTGTGCTCTACGGACTAACAAGTCCTCAGCTGCTTCATACTCAGCTACAGTGAGGCCGAAGCTCTACAGCTCATCTCGTTGTCCACGGCATCGACGTATGAGCCTTAGGACCCAGGCCGTAGTCTTCAGCAATCGGCTGTAGCTTGAGAATCTCTCCAGCGCGCTGCAGCGATATAAACGAGTCACTCGCGTCAACAATCACGTACTCACTCGGCATCTCCTCTTCGTCTTCTACATCCGCTTCGTCGGTGGGTGCAGTTCCTGGCCTCAGGTCTCCTCAGAAATGCCGGTCCTCTTAACCAGCGTGACTCCTCGCTTAGGTCCACGCCGCATTGCGCCCCGAGTTGCATCATCTGCCACTTTGGCGGATGGTAGCCATCTCCATTGGGCCATCTTCGTTGACTCCAGAATCTCGGCTACTCTGTTCCCTCCTAATTGCTTGTAGCGCCTGTGTGTGCTGCCAATCCGATGCAGCACTGTCTTCTAATCCGTCCATAGCACAATCTCTGCAATAGCCACACTATGGTCCTGCCTGACTGCGTCCATCAACCTTGTTCCTCGGACTGCTGCCTGCAGCTCCAACCGTGGAATCGTCTTCGTTCGCATCGGTGCCCACTTCGTCTTTGCGCACACGAACCTCACTTGCACGTCGCCGTCCTCATACGAGATCCTCCAGTAGACCACTGATGCGAATGCCGACTGGCTCGCATCCACAAATACGTGCATCTCGATAGTCTTCACCAGCCCGGATCCAAAGTAGTGATGTGGGCTCCGAAAACGTTCCACTTTCTCCATCTCTTTACGCCAATCCATAAAGGCGTTGTACATCTCAGCCGGTTGTGGTTCATTCCATGAGATCTTCCTTCACCAGACCTCTCGCAACAATAACTTCGCTGTTATCATTAGGCAACACAGAAATCCCAAGGGGTCGAACGTTGACATGACCATACTCAAGAATTTTCTTTTTGTGGCAATTCTCTTCCCATGGGACACGACGGAGGCGACTTTGTGGTACTTCACTCGAAACCTGAAGCCACCGCATTCCCAAAATTTTTTGCTCGGCCTCACCCCATCCCATACTCTGGGCGTTATCACTGGGTCCAAGCATCCCGTTGGTCATCGCCATCTCTCCACAGAAATCGTTGCGCACATAAATCTTCGGGTCGGATCAGCACCTGGTGAAACATCTCCTTAATGTCGCTGCAAACTCCGACGGCACCTTCCCTTAAATGGAAGAGGATAGATGCCAAGGCCTTATAGTGTTGCGGCCCCTTGCTCAGCGCAGAATTCAGCGATACCAATCGGACCTTCCCTGGCTTTTTGGGATTCTCCACTCCAAAATGTGGCAAGTACCATGTCCTATCGCTTCCCGTAGCGATCTCCTGTCGTACCAGACGCCGAGCTTATCCCTTATCGACATAATCATTGACAATCCGTGAATATTCTTGGGCAACATGCCCATCTCGCTTTACTTTTTTCTCGATGTTGATCAATCTATTGTACGCCATTTCATAACTACGTGGCAGCACAATGTTATCCGTTTTCCACTGGTATCGGCGGCCAACTGGCACCGTAGTGTACTACAAGATCTTCTGAGCCCTCACGTCGTCGCTGGCTGCAGTCGCTGGCGCCGCCTTCACACCGAAGTTCTCGCTCCCGAAGTAGTCCTCGACGATCCGTTCCACGTTATCATCCAACGACGTGGCTAGCAGACAAGACCTCGGTGATGGCGTGTCTCGTCGTCCTTCTACAGGCCCAAAAACAACCCATCCTAATTCGGTTGCGCCGCGTACGGTCCCTCGCTGCAAGCCGTATCGTTCTCAATGGCAGTCCTAGATGCCCCTGGTCCAATCCAATAAGCAGCTTCGGCACTGCATTTTCGTAGGGCTTCATTGGTAATCGAGCGTCCTTGATCACGCTCCTAACATCCCTTTTGTGCAGGCTCTGCATTGGCAGACTCAAGTTCGAAATGGCATAAACGTTTCTTAGCACATGTCGGGAGGACTTGCCTGCTCCACTAATCTGCAGACCACGTTAGTAGGCTCTCTTGTGGCCCTGCCTCCGAACCATTGAACATTCAGCTGAAGACGTACTCCTTGTACGCCTAGCTCTGCAACCAGCTCGTTGTCGACCATCGTCACCGAAGAACCTTCATCCAGGAGAGCGTACGTATCCACCTGCTTCCCGCCTCCGTATAGCGTCACCGGCAATACACGGAACAGAAGTCGTTCTCGGTCCTCGTCGACACAGCTCAAATTTCTCTCCGGCGTCGCAGAAGCATCCACGGATGAGGCTGCTCCTTCATTTACTCGGACGCCTTCCCTCGGTCCGACTGCCTGCCGGTCGGACAGCTTCTCCAATTGCCGCCTCGCTGTGGCGGTCTCCTGAAGCCTTCATTGTTTGCCTCATGAAGAAGACGGTGATGCTTCCTCCTACATCCATTCACGGGGCACTCTCCTGACGCAGCGCAGGATCCAGTCATATGCCCGCTTTGCAAGTGCATGAAGCAAGGCCTTCACATATTGGACAATTCCTGTGGCAGCTCTCCTGTTGCTCGCCCTGCTCTCGGTCGATGCTGGCATGAAGCAATCGACGCCTTGGCTCCTTTCCATCAATGTCCGCCACCACGCAGACCACATTGGCTAGTTCCGTCAACCACGAACTAAAGTCCACAAAAGTCGGATAGGGCTGAATAGTTGCAGCATGCCTTGCCCAGTCCACTCGTTTGCTTATTGGGAGCTTGGCCACAAGGTCTTCCATCAGCATAGGGTTACCCAGGTGCTGATCTGCCTTCGCTGACTGCAGGAAGGCCTTGAGGTTGCTGACATGTGTGGCGAATGCGACGAGCTTTCCTAGATTGTGTTCCGTAATTGCGGGCACATCTCGAATGCTGTTGAGCTTGCTGCGAATAAGTTGCTCCGGTCGGCCGTATCTGAAACGCAGCTGCTCCACCGTCAACCATACGCTTGCGTCGTTTCCGTAAACGCGCAATAGAAGATGGGCCAGTCCTCTGGCTTCCCTCCGAACGTAGGCAGTTCGGGAAGCTTTCGTGGCGCCCAGCGTGCAGTTCCTCCAATACTCGTCGCCCAAGCACCGTCTCCAGGAGAAGGCGCTCGTACCGATGTTCCACCGGCCACTTCATTGTGTAGACCGAAACCATGCGCTGGAACTGTAGTGTCGGTAACGCAAAACGGCGATGCGTGATTAATCCTGCGTGAACACGGTACCGTTTGAGATCCGCTCCATGATGGCGGTCTCCCTGACGCCACATGATAAAGACTTGTTGGGTTGGGTACGGTCAGGCCGATTGCAAATGGCGGCTGATCTACCCCAACCTCACCCGACAAAACGGGGTCAGTGCGCTCCATATTAGCGCTGCGAGCGAATTCCAACTGCTGCTCCAGCTCGGCAATCCTCCCCATGAGGTCGGCCCCTTCGGTGTTAATATTACAAATATCTTACCGCAGTATAACCTCCCCACTCTATGGCATCGACGACAAATTCACCACGAACGCACCCTTATTATTTATCCTAGTGTGCCCAATCTCTTCATGAGTGCACAATAACAAAATTTCACTTAAATACTAACTATCGATAATCGATCCGCGACAGGCATCTATAGGATATAGTCGGCCGATCCTTATGAAATTTAGCTAATCCGATTATTTACCAAGTCCCATCCTTCTAACTTAAAAAACACCAAAGTTATACCAATTCCGATCGTTCTATGACAGCTATAGGATATAGTCGGCCGATCCTTATAAAATTTTGGTCAAATATAACATGTGTAGAAAGTCCCAACCCTCTAACTTAAAAAACACCAAAGTTATGGCATTTCCGATCAATCAGTTATATGGAAGCTATAGGATATAGTCGACCGAATCCGTGTTTTCTTTTTATAAAAACATTTGGGTTTAAATACATTGATTTGTATCCTCATATTAAATTTATGACCACCGGAATGTAAGGCAATTAACACATACCTAATTTTGAGGAATTACTACCGGATACACTGATGCTTTGATGGAACTTAATGGAATGGTATCATTGGACGGAAAGAACCTTAATCTGCAAGGATCCTTTATCATTCTGTACAGGAACTCTACTGTAAAGATAAGTGAAAACACCTACAGACCCGAAGAAATCACTACGGTTGACCCCGAACCCCCGCTTTTCCAACTCTCAACAGGGACTCCTAAAATTAGTGAAGTTTTTTCCCTTCAATTAATCAAGGAGATAAATATAAATAACACCAAGATCCTGAAAAAAATTATAGAAGAGAAGACAGTCGAAGCATCTGTGAACTATATGTCAGTGACTATTCTGCTCATAAGTTTGATTACAATGCTAGTCAGAAGAAGCAAACTAAAAGAAGCTGCTCCAAAAACAACAAAAACTTAGATCCACCTATTACCCGCCTATACTAGGTCTCTTCTTTGTTGTGAACGAGGACGATCACGTTCAATGGGCGAAGGGTTTACACCAAATATGTCAAGTACTAAATAAACCTTAATTACTAAACAAAATATAAGAATCTTTATTGGCAGTTCAAAATCTAAACTCAAATAAATAAAACGTAAAACGATTTTTTTACTTTTTTTTTAAAGAATACTAACTAACCTTCTGTAACAGGGAAAGGAATTGTCTTCACCCCATAATGTATAGATATTCTCGATATATTTGGTAAAGCCTTGTCCATCTGACTGTCTGTGTGTCTATCCGTCTGTCTGTATGAACGTGTGAATCTTAGTGACTATAGGAGAAGAGCTGTAAGATTTTGCATATTTGTTTCAAACTTTTGCCAGGTTCCCTTCAAGTCTCCATTTAAATAAATCTAAAACTGGCGAATTTTAGAAGAGCTTAGACATTTATATTCGGGTTCCCAAATTGGCTTCAGGTATTTTTGACGACGCGGATATCAGAGACCTTACGGATAGAGCTTTCACAATTAGACTCCTACCTTGCATACCTATTACCCTACATAGACTCCTATGATACCCACGCATTATATGGTCGGGAAACTTGACTATAGCCATAATTTCTTGTTTTTACATGTTATATGGGAATGTGATCCTGATTAAAAATTAATACTCTTCGTTGGGTCGAATATGTCTCCTTCACTCCGTTGCAAACTTTTCACCAAAAATATAAGCAAGGAATCTGCAAGAGTATAATAATGAAACTATTTTGCAAAAATGGCTAAAATATGCTTTGACATCTACAATGAATTGCTGTAAAACAAATAGTGACATTCAAAAATGTATCAATACCCCATTTTTTTAATTTTAGGCAACGTCGACACGGATTGTTGGTGGTTGTTGGTTCTTCTTCTGTTTAATAATAATATCGTCCTATACTGCCAATTTAGCTGCCTTTTTAACGGTCGAGAGAATGATCTCTCCAATAGAAAGTGCTGCTGATTTAGCGGAACAAACTGATATATCCTATGGAACATTGGAAGGCGGATCTACGATGACTTTTTTTAGGGTAATTTTTTAAAGTATTTAACTGGCTTGTTTAAGATTTTTTATTTTTTTTTTAATTGAAGGACTCTAAAATTGGGATCTATCAGAAGATGTGGCGATACATGGAAAACCGAAAATCTTCCGTATTTGTCAAAACCTATGAGGACGGAATTAAACGAGTTATGGACGGGAACTACGCATTTTTAATGGAATCTACTATGCTGGATTATGCCGTTCAACGCGATTGTAATTTAACTCAGATAGGAGGGTTACTAGATTCCAAAGGGTATGGTATTGCAACCCCAAAGGGTTCACCCTGGAGAGATAAAATTTCACTAGCCATCTTAGAGCTACAAGAAAAAGGTATTATTCAAATATTGTATGACAAATGGTGGAAAAACACGGGCGATGTTTGCAACAGAGATGATAAGAGTAAGGAATCAAAAGCTAACGCCCTTGGTGTAGAAAATATCGGTAAGTTTTTGATTCCTTGAAGTCATATATATGTATTAGTACTCAAAGAACTTATTAATTAAACATTAAATAATTTTTAGGTGGAGTTTTTGTTGTTTTGCTATGCGGTCTTGCGCTTGCTGTTGTTGTAGCCATATTTGAATTTTGCTGGAACTCGAAAAAAAATGTCAATACGGAAAATCAATCATTATGCTCTGAAATGGCTGAGGAGCTCCGATTTGCAATGCACTGCCATGGAACAAAACTAAAACACAGATCTCGGAAACGAAATTGTATAAAATGTTCTAATGGTTCTACATATGTTCCAAGTAATGTTGGGACGCAACATGTCGGGGTTAACTATAATTATTTTAGCTGATTTAGAATCGATATGTGTGAATATATAAAATATATAAATATTATAAAAATAATTTAAACTATATGTTAGTTGTACCAATTGTTTATTAAAATAATGTCCCAAGCTATAATGGTCTTATCATCCACAAGCTTTACAAAGAGAACAAAAAATAAATGTGACTAACTCCATTCCTTTATAACATATTTATTTTTATATCCTTACAGAAGGTGTTGTCATATTTGGTCAAAAGTGTGAAACGCAGTGAAGGATAAGTAGGTTCCAAATATTGTTGGGTACCGTCCTTGTCATCGGTTATGGTCATTTTGGAGCAGTGCGCATAAGTTTCGTGTTGTAATTATCGTTTCGTTTTGGTAATGTAAATATCCGTAAGACTTCCATACTACAATGTCACCGTCTTCTAATAGGATTTGACAAAAATAATTAGCGTATGTTGTTCTTATAGACCACCCAATCCATTGGCTTTGATAACTTTATCCGAAAATAGCGGTGGGAGTTTTCTCATAGGCGCTTATTTGCTTTTAGTAAAACATTTTGACCGACCTTCCTTATAAGTCCCATCACGTGATTTTTTGGATCAGTTGAAATTTCCTTGTTGATTTAATATTTTCAGAATTTAGTGGTCTTTCGAAGGCTATTTGCAAATAGCTTGCACCGGGGCGAATTTGTAGAATTTATCGACGCATGTAAGAAAAAAAGTTGTATCTGTTGAGAAAGTATGGTTGTGGACGATGTATCCTACAAAAAAAGTGTTGGGCCAGGCAGCAGCTACTGCATAGATTTAAAAAAAAACAAGAAAGGAAAGCTAACTTCGGGCGGAGCCGAAGTTGATATACCCTCGCAGTTCAGTCGCAGTCCGCTAGGTAGCGCCACGCATTTTAAATTATTCGATATATAGCGGATCGTATATAGTCGGCCGATCCTTATGAAATTTGGCATATTGAATTATGTTGCCCAAACAGTAATCTGTACCAAGTCCCAGCTTTCTAACTTAAAAAACACCAAAGTTATGCCAATTCCGATCGTTGTATGACAGCTATAGGATATAGTCGGCCGATGCTTATGAAATTTTGTACATAAGATATTTTGGTCAAACATAACATGTGTGGAAAGTCCCAACCCTCTAACTTAAACAAGAAAGGAAAGCTAACTTCGAGCAGAGCCGAAGTTGATATACCCTTGCAGTTCAGTCGCAGTCCGCTAGGTGGCGCCACGCATCTTATATTATTAGATATATAGCGGATAGCAAATAGTTGGCCGATCCTTATGAAATTTGGCAAATCAGATTATTTTGTCCAAAATAGAATCTGTACCAAGTCCCATCTTTCTAGCTTAAAAAACACCAAAGTTATGCCAATTTCGATCATCTATGACAGCCATAGGATATAGTCGGCCGATCCTTATGAAATTTGCAAGATATTTTGGTCAAATATAACATGTGTGGAAAGTCCTAACCCTCTAACTTAAAAACCACCAAAGTTATGGCATTTCCGATCAATCAGTTATATGGCAGCTATAGGATATAGTCGACCGATCCCGGCCGTTCCGACTTATATACTGCCTGCAAAGGAAAGAAGGGTGTGTGCAAAGTTTCAACTCGATAGCTTTAAAACTGAGAGACTAGTTTGCGTAGAAACGGACAGACGGACAGACGGACATGCTCATATCGACTCAGGAGGTGATCCTGATCAAGAATATATATACTTTATAGGGTCGGAGATGTCTCCTTCACTGCGTTGCACACTTTTGACCAGTGTAGTGTTTGGGAATAGCTCCACGAGTTCGTGTTGAATAAATGCCAGGATTGGAAGATAGCAATATATTGCGTTTACCACTTCGGCGTTAACCACCTCTTGCAAGGTATTCAATAGGTTACCGCGGTCATTTATTTTAACTATGTGCCTAACTTTGCTTTTAAACAGAATAAACGTGTCTACGGATGAGCTGTTACTCTCTTCAATTATTATTTGATTCATGAAACAGTTAACCGGGGTGTCCGTTGTGGCTATGGTGTACGTTAGCGATTCCTCGCTATGTATGGTAGCCATATCGGAGTCCTGTTCTTCCTCTAAAGCGTTAATGTTTTGACAACGGGACAACGCGTCAGCGACAAAATTTACTTTGCCGGATGTATAAATCACCTTTGCCCCGTGGTCGTCAATAANGATTTGCCAAATTTCATAAGGATCGGCCGACTATATACGATCTTCTATATATCTAATAATATAAGATGCGTGGCGCCACCTAGCGGACTGCGACTGAACTGCAAGGGTATATCAACTTCGGCTCCGCCCGAAGTTAGCTTTCCTTTCTTGTTTATATAATATTTATCATGCAATGTTTAAGGTATTATATTCTGATTCTGATCCTGATTTAATAATAGTACGAGGAATATGAGAAATTATCAATATTTCGTTAGTATTAACTTCTAACCAAGTATATGTTATGATATTTAACAATTTTTCTGAATTAATATGTTCAAGCGGGTCATGTTTTAGGAGCTTTGGGTTGAATATGCCTAATCTTGTAAATTGCATTCCTAATTCAATGTCTTCTATGTATTTTGTAAATTCTAGTAAATTGAAAATAAGGATTGCCAACCCTTGGTTTTCGTTTTGGTTTTCATTTAAACGATTGACTGTTTCTATTCCTTTATTAATTTCATCAATTACTTGATTTAATTCGTTGATCTGTATACTATTTACGGACAAGTTATCAATTTTTATACCCTTGCAGAGGGTATTATAATTTTGGTCAAAAGTGTGCAACGCAGTGAAGGAGACATCTCCGACCCTATAAAGTATATATATTCTTGATCAGAATCACCTCCTGAGTCGATATAAGCATGTCCGTCTGTCCGTCTGTCCGTCTGTCCGTCTGTCTGTCTGTCTGTCTGTCCGTCTGTCTGTCTGTCCGTCTGTCTGTCTGTTTCTACGCAAACTAGTCTCTCAGTTTTAAAGCTATCGAGTTGAAACTTTGCACACACCCTTCTTTCCTTTGCAGGTAGTACATAAGTCGGAACGGCCGGGATCGGTCGACTATATCCTATAGCTGCCATATAACTGATTGATCGGAAATGGCATACCTTCGTTGTTTTTCAAGTTAGAAGGTTGGGACTTTCTATGGATTCTTATTTGGTCCAACTTATACGATCTGCCAAATTTCATAAAGATCGGTCGACTATATCCTATAGCTGCCATATAACTGATTGATCGGAAATGGCATAACTTCGTTGTTTTTCAAGTTAGAAGGATGGGATTTTCAATGTATGCTTCTTTGGTCAAAATAATTCGATATGCCAAATTTCATAAGGATCGGCCGACTATATACGATCCGCTGTATATCTAATAATATAGATGCGTGGCGCCACCTATCGGACTGCGACTGAACTGCAAGGGTATATAAACTTCGGCTCCGCCCGAAGTTAGCTTTCCTTTCTTGTTGATTCTAATTCTTCCCTATCTTGTTGATCCAATGTGCCAAATAAATATTTATAAAAAGTACCTACAAAATTTTGTCCTCTTTTGTTTCGTTGAGTAATTTTGATTTCGTTCATTTCTCTACTTCATTTTTCTTTTAGATATTGAATTTGACCAAATGTTCGAATTCTCGTGTTTGTTCCATTAGATCTTTATAAGTTTTTTCAGTTTTAGTTAAATTGACTGTGAGACAATGATATTCATAACTAGTGGGCAGATCTATGTTACCTGTTTGGAAAATTAAGTATCCATTTTTATACCCTTGCAGAGGGTATTATAATTTTGGTCAAAAGTGTGCAACGCATTGAAGGAGACATCTCCGACCCTATAAAGTATATATATTCTCGATCAGGATCACCTCCTGAGTCGATATGAGCATGTCCGTCTGTCCGTCTGTCTGTCTGTCTGTCTGTCGGTTTCTACGCAAACTAGTCTCTCAGTTTTGGAGCTATCGAGTTGAAACTTTGCACACACCCTTCTTTCTGTTGCAGGCAGTACATAAGTCGGAACGGCCCGGATCGGTCGACTATATCCTATAGCTGCAATATAACTGATTGATCGGAAATGCCATAACTTCGTTGTTTTTTAAGTTAGAAGGATGGGACTTTCTATGGATTCTAATTTAGGCCAACTTATTCGATCTGCCAAATTTCATAAGAATCGGCCGTCTATATCCTATAGCTGCCATATAACTGATTGATCGGAAATGCCATAACTTCGTGGTTTTTCAAGTTAGAAGGATTTTCAATGGATGCCTCTTTGGGCAAAATAATTCGATATGCCAAATTTCATAAGGATCGGCCGACAATATACGATCCGTTATATATCTAATAATATAAGATGCGTGCAGAATGTCAAAATTTTGAAAAACACTTATGTTAGATACTTCTAATATTTCTACCAAACTAATATTAATATTAGTAGGCTGTTTGTCTCTGAATTCGCTTACGACACCATCTAGAATAGCTGGGCTTACAATATTTAATTTTGCTAGGTTTAGGCCCATAAGGATATTTTCTGGGTCTGTAATGATGATTCTATTCTTGGCTAAAATGATTTCTAACAAGTGTGTTTCTTTATTTGTTTCGTATTTCTGAATCTGATTCATTGCGTTAGCGAGCTCATTTAGACGTTCTTGAAATTTTATATTTAATTCTGTCTGACCTTCATCTGCCCTCATTTACCTGTCCTGATTAAATCTTACCTGCTCCCAATCATTAAAGTCAGGCGTACCTGCAATAACCTTGAGAGCTGTACCAATTAGATTGATACTTCTAGATGCCCTGTGGTGGAACTTAAGGGTGGTCACCAACTTGCGAATATGTCTAAGGTCCGTTGCTATAACTGGTGATCTGTGGTCGTCTGTGAATGTCTTCGTCATTGCTTCTGTCTGGTCGGCGTAGTCCTCGTAGGTCGTCATGTTCGTTGCGTGCTGTAGATGCTGTAGGTTGCGTGTAATTTTCCCAGATTACAATGTCATTGTCTTCTATCGGGATATAGTCCGCGTTCGTGTAATCGTTTAGTTTTAATGTCGCGTCCGTCTTAACAGCCGTTAGTATGAAAATTAAGTGTAACCTAGAAAGAATAAAGAAAGAACAACGGGGTAGGTCAAAATCTTGTGAGGACGATTAACGTAGATTGTCCTTGTGGACCACCCTCCCTTTAATAAGGACCGTGGTCCCCAGGTCTGCAACAATAACCTCTTCTAAGCATAGTGGTGTAAGCTTATTCCCCAGGCGTTTGTTTGCTTTCAGGAAAACCTTATCGCCCACTTGGTAAGTTTTATGAGTCCTATCTTTGTTTACGTGTTCGAGGGTTTTCTCCTGAGCTTGTTGAATTTTTTTGCTAATTTCTGCCTCGAATTCTGCGGATTTTGGGTGTAAAACGTCTATGGGTTTTTCGTTAGACACCGAGTGAATGGATTTATTATATTTATTAGTTGCAAGAAGAATTATCTCAGTGGTGTCAATTAGATTTTTTTCTAGCTTCAAACATCGTGCTATTTCAGCTAGGGTGCTATGGAATCTTTCTACCTGGCCGTTTGAGGTGCTGTGTAGAGGTGGGGCGTTAGAAACGGTAATGCTATAGTTGTTCAGGAGAATGGATTTTATGGTCTCGGAATTTAAGGATTTCTCGTTATCGCAGTAGATCGTTTTTGCTTTTGGAAAAAAATTCGTTGTTTGCATTATTGGAGTTTTTACGTCCACAATAGCTCTTGACGCGATCACCTGTACTGTGGCGAATTTCGAGAATTTGTCCACACACGTAAGGAAAAGAATTCCGTCTGTGGAAAAAATGTCAATGTGGAGGATTTCTCCTATAGAAGTAGGTATAGGTGTTTGTGCTACTGCCTGTTTGGATGGGTGGCGTTTGTACTTTGCCATGGAACAGATTTTGCAGTTTGACCACACCTGTTGCCAGCCGGAACATTTTTGGAAAAAAATAGTCCCTTAGGACTTGCTTCACATTTTCCTGGGCTGCTCGATGCGCTCTATTGTGTTCGGTTACCATGATCTTTTTCTGTTCGGTTCCGTCCGTTATGTCCTGTACAAAGCATTTTGAATGTCTGAACGTAGTGTTTTGGGAATAGCTCCACGAGTTCGTGTTGAATAAATGCCAGGATTGGAAGATAGCAATATATTGCGTTTACCACTTCGGCGTTAACCACCTCTTGCAAGGTATTCAGTAGGTTACCGCGGTCATTTATTTTAACTATGTGTCTAACTTTGCTTTTAAACAGAATAAACGTGTCTACGGATGAGCTGTTACTCTCTTCAATTATTATTTGATTCATGAAACAGTTAACNAGAAGTAGGTATAGGTGTTTGTGCTACTGCCTGTTTGGATGGGTGGCGTTTGTACTTTGCCATGGAACAGATTTTGCAGTTTGACCACACCTGTTGCCAGCCGGAACATTTTTGGAAAAAAATAGTCCCTTAGGACTTGCTTCACATTTTCCTGGGCTGCTCGATGCGCTCTATTGTGTTCGGTTACCATGATCTTTTTCTGTTCGGTTCCGTCCGTTATGTCCTGTACAAAGCATTTTGAATGTCTGAACGTAGTGTTTTGGGAATAGCTCCACGAGTTCGTGTTGAATAAATGCCAGGATTGGAAGATAGCAATATATTGCGTTTACCACTTCGGCGTTAACCACCTCTTGCAAGGTATTCAGTAGGTTACCGCGGTCATTTATTTTAACTATGTGTCTAACTTTGCTTTTAAACAGAATAAACGTGTCTACGGATGAGCTGTTACTCTCTTCAATTATTATTTGATTCATGAAACAGTTAACCGGGGTGTCCGTTGTGGCTATGGTGTACGTTAGCGATTCCTCGCTATGTATGGTAGCCATATCGGAGTCCTGTTCTTCCTCTAAAGCGTTAATGTTTTGACAACGGGACAACGCGTCAGCGACAAAATTTACTTTGCCGGATGTATAAATCACCTTTGCCCCGTGGTCGTCAATAATTTCTTTCCAGCGCTTTAGTTTAGCGTTAGGATTTTTATCAGAGACGGCGTAAGTGAGTGGCTGGTGGTCGGTAAAGATCTGTAAATTTTTTACTCCATACAAATAATTGCGGAGCTTTTGTAGTGCCCAGACTATGGCGAGGAGTTCTCGTTCGTTGGTTGCATAGTTTTTTTCGTTATCATGCAGAGTGCGTGATATCATTGTAATTGGGCGACCAGCCTGCGATAGAACCGCCCCTAGACCAAAACCTGACGCGTCCGTTTTTAGATCGAACGGTTTCTTATAGTCTGGGTAGGAAAGTAAAACATCTTCTGATGCTAGGATTTCTCTTAGTCTGCAGAATGTGTCCATCTGTTCCTTCTTCATTTCAATGCTTATTTTTCTTGATTGGTATTTGTTTGTCTTACCGTTTTCGCCCTTAAGAATGTTAGTAAGAGGCCGTGCAATTGCTGCAAAATTCTTAATAAAATATCTATAGTAGCTTGCTGACCCAATAAAAGATCTCAGCTCGAAAAGGGTTTTTGGTTGGGGAAATTGTTTGATGGCCTTGACCTTTTCGGGTGATGTCCGCAAGCCCCCTTGTGTCACTATGAATTCCAAGTATTCAACGCTCTTTTTGAAGAACTTTGATTTTTCTTGAGATACTCTCATACCTGCTTCGGAAAGTTTTCCTAGAACCCATCTTATGTCATTAAGATGGGTTAATGGGATGGGTTAATGGGATGGGATAATATAATCATTGCCCTTCTTTTGATCAAAGTGGTGTGTTATTGGGTCTTCTTAAAGTCAAGCCCGTGTATTCGCCAGGCCCCGATGGAGTACCAGGCTGTGTTCTGAAGAACTGCGCCGAGGCTCTGTGCAAACCGCTCCTTAAACTCTTTAATCTTTCGCTGGAGACTTCGATCTTTCCCCTTATGTGGAAGGAATCTTACATTATTCCTCTTCATAAAAAAGGGAAAAAATCCGACGCTGCCAATTATAGGGGCATTTCTAAATTGTCAGCAATTCCGAAGCTTTTTGAAAAACTTATCACTCCACATTTGCAACACCTATGTAGTTCAATAATATCTCCATGCCAGCATGGCTTCATGAAGCGCCGCTCCACCACTACCAACTTACTGGAGCTAACATCTTTTATCACGGATGGGTTCCGGAATGGCTTACAAACAGATGTCATTTACACTGACTTCAGTAAAGCATTTGACTCTGTCGACCATTCGCTTCTTATAAGTAAACTCAGTCTTTTGGGATTCCCAACTGACCTCCTTATCTGGATTTCGAGCTACTTATCTGGAAGAACCCAACGTGTCTTCTTTAAAGATGTTACCTCGCGTCTAGTCCGCGTCACATCTGGGGTGCCTCAAGGAAGCCATCTTGGACCCTTACTTTTTACACTTTTTATTAATGACTTGCCCCTTGCCTTAACTGATTCACTCGTACTTATGTACG
>JAJJHT010004833.1:104450-169058 GCA_021223865.1 Drosophila pandora | reverse complement strand
CCCACGTTGGATTATTATAAGGAGACTTGGATGGCCTTATTACGCCGTCCGCTAGAAGTTGTTTAACCTCTGCGTTGACGAACTCGGTTACACCCATGGGGTGCGGGTACGACTTTGAGTACACCGGTTCCCCATCTGTTTTGATTGTAGCAACAGTATTTATATTGAAAGGAAGTGCTTCGTCTGGATCAACGAAGGCTTTGTAATTTTCCCCTATCATTTTGTGAAAGGCGGTTTTTACTGCGAGGAGAACGTCCTCGTCATCTATTTTGATAAAGTTGACATTTTCTGCCTTAGCGAACTGGATCTTTTCGGATCCATTATTAGTGTGGAAAGTATTTGCAGTAAAATCTAGTTTCGCATTCACTTGTTTAAGCAAGTCGAGACCGATAATACCGTCAAAATCCTTCAGGACTTTGAGAATGAAAAGTGGTGATTTAACATTGAATATGGAAGCAAAACATTTCTTCTCGATTTTTGTAAAGCCGTATATTGACTTTACGTTAAAAGGGGTGTCCACAGCCACGACGCCTTTCAGCCCCGGAAGTGGAGTAATATAATTTTTTGAGGTACCTGTATCGATTAAAAGCTTTATTTCCCTTCCTGCCAGCGTACGTGTAATGTACGGGAGTAGGGACTTTACCCTAAAAAATTAATAGAGTCTTCCGCGTCCAGGTCATCCTCTATTTCTGTGGCGCATGCCTGCGCAACGGAATCATAGTCTTCTTCACCGGACTGCTCCTCGGGCATGAAGTTGATTTTCTGTTGGGTCCTTGTCGATTGCCCTGCTACCCATGCCGAAGGCTGTCTAAAACGGGATGAGGAATCTACATCCATGGGCTCCGCCCTTGGTTGTTTCTGGGCATTTCCCGTATTACTGTATGGTTTTTGTTTAAAAGAACCGGGTTGGTTATTGCCTCCTTTTTGAGGTCTGGCAAAGTAAGGGGTTTTTTGTATTGCCCCCAAATTTCGACTTTGTTCCTGGTCTGCGGGCCAATTCTTCCAGCCCGCTTGTCGCTGGTTGTTTGGTTTACCCACTTTTTCCTCGCTCTGGCGAGCAAAACTAGCCGCAAAAATACTTCTTTCGTTGCTCGATTCGGCTTCTTGGGCCAAAGCCAATGCCGATGGCAAATCTTGTGGTTGCGCGGGAAATACGGCCATTTTTAACGATTTTTTTAGGCCGGATCCTGAATTTTTGGTTCAAAACGGCTGCTGCATTAGCGTCGTGGGTCATAATAATTTTATTTGTGAAAAGCGTTAGCTTCCGTTCTATTTCATCATAGTATTCATCATAGTAAGTAAGAGTAAATCACCTTGCCTTAACAAACTTAATTCTTGTTGAATTACGTGTGTCGGAGTTTTGTCCGCATACGTGAAATCTAAACGTGCCAATATGGCGTGGAAATTTAACACTGTATTATATGAAGACAATGCAGCGAACGCTGGTCCTCTTATTTTGTTTCTGAGGATTGCGACTGCTTGATAGAATCAACTGCTGCCCTCGTAAGGCTCGAATACCTTGTATGCTGCTGTGGCAGCCTGCCTCCAGGAGACGTAATTCTCCTGTTTCCCTTCGAAATCCGGGACGGATTTTACTATATCCAGCGGTTCGGTACATTCTACTCCTGGTACAATTTTAATCTCCTGATACGTTTTAATATCTGGAGTTTTGATTTTTAATGAGTTTATTTCTGCCATCAATGCGGCTACTTTCTCATTAAATTCTCGCTGTTGCCTTTCGAGTGCGCCTTTCATGGCGTTCTTGATGGCTAGAAGCTGTTCTTGAGACATTTCTATTTTTTGACTGGAAAATTCAGAGGTTCCAGTTTCAAAGACACTCTTTCGAACAAGGGTGTTGGCCCTACTGGTCGATTGATAATAGTCCTCTTGGAGTGCCCCTGACCCCTGAGATTTCCTATACTCTTCCAAAATTTCTTAGTCTGACGACACGTAATTTCCCGTGAACATGGGCCAAAATGAATAATAAAAACTGCTGCGGGTCGTTTAAAAAAAAAAAAGAAAATAATCTGCGGAAAACCATCATTCCGATTTACATTGGCGTGGCCGCTTTTTTCACCCAGCGGAGCGAGTATCAATATGCTTGGCGATCGGAAAAAGAAGGTTGTTCTCCCCTACCCGCAAGCCCCGCTTATTCATCATTATCAACACAATAAAATAGGAATAATTGAATGAACGGAGCAGTAAACTTACCATTTCACCTACCAATAATAAACCAATGCGACGCACTATGAACAACCCTATGTGACCGTTTCGATTTGGGTTTATTTAACTTAAAAACGCTCCACAAAACGCACACTAATTACGCGGGATTATTTTTTTGCTGCCCTCAGTTAATGTAAAAAAAAACTTCTGGAGCTATGTTTAAATTTTGTACTTCAATCAAATTATTATAGAACATAAATTGGTAAACTTAAATAATATACGTTGAATTTTTCATGAAATAATTTTTTCTAAGTTTAAAGTCCGACGCACAAAGTCCCAAGCGAGATGAAAATTTTCTAAGTCCAGTTTTTTGAGAGCAAAATCTATGTTGAGAGAACAAATTCCCTCTCTCAACTCGGGGTGGGTGAGAACAAGGTACGAAAGATGCCTGCCGGAATGCACCGAAACGCTGCTAGCACCGAAAAGTCCGACTGGGTTGTATTATTCCCGCGGAGGGGGGCGAAGGTTGTCCCTGCAGCTCCCTTTCTCACTGCTTCGTTGTTTATTTAGAGTTTTATGCAAGATCTAAAATCTTGCAATACAATTAATTTTATTTCAGAACTTTTCGTTTTTTTAATGTTATTTTTCACTGTTTCTACAATTTTTTGTGAAGAGAAAATATATTTTTTGTCCGGATTTAGAAGCTTTTGGGGTTTGATTTTCTTCTCGGCTTCTTTTTTTTTCACTTGTTTATTTCTTTTATTATTGACTACTTTTTTCTGTAGCCGAATTTTACACTTTGTTTTTATGTAGTAATTTTCCGAATTTGGGTGCGGGTTTTTTTTCACGCTTGGGCGCAAGTTAGTAATAAGTTGTTGTGGTGTTGTTTTTTATAATATTTAATTTATTGATTCATTTGTTTCACACAAGCCCGTTAGGGTTAGGGCTACTGACAAATATAAGATATAACGCGAGCTAAGGCTGCGGAGTTCTGCTTAAGACTAAATTAGAATACTACCCGGGATGTACTTCGAAGCCTTCGTTGGGCTGCGGCGCAGTTGCCCAGTTGCAGTGTCAGCATTCCGTATCCGGCCAGCAACGATCACTTGTTGCGCAAGTGCCCGAGCCGGTCCGCGGACAGTTGCCCTTGGAATTCGTGGTCAGCACCTCTTTCGTTACGCGTGCGGGCCACCGGATCCGGTGTGCAATTTGGCACTTTTCCTAAATTCTGCCTGCGCGTGTTAACTTACATAATGTTTTTCGTCAGTTTGTGTAATTTGGCCTGTCTTTCTAAAAGGATTTGTTGTTTTAGATTTTATAAGTGGGGCTTGTCTAGTATTAATATCGAATGTATGACGATTTTTATTAAGCTTGTTTATTTTCTGTATTTTATTCACTTGAATATTATAATTTGGAGTTCCGGCGAAAATAAAAATGTCAGCTGGTGTTCTGCCTGTAGAGATATGTTTTGTTTTATGACTATAAATATAAACGATTGTTTCAAATTTAGTCATTATATTTTCAGGATTCCGTTCACTATTTATATCTCTCTATGTCAGAAACGCCATTTTTACTTGTGGTTATAGTTATTCTTACATCTTCTGATTGCAACCTAAGTTGTTTTTCTTTTCTTTTCGTTTACCCATTTCATTAAATATTCTGAGTTATGCCCTTTTTGCTTCTAACCAATCCCTACTGTTGACATTTATTAAAGCAGAATATTTGGAATAAATATCAATGCAAGCTAAGAATTGTTTATTATCGATCTTGTAAAAATCTATAACATATTTTCTTCAAATGTAAGTTTTAATTAACGGGTTAATTCAAATGTAAGTTTTGTATCTCTGTGTTCTGTTTTAGCAAGGTTACAAATTTCACACTCATTTTTAATATTTTGAATTAATCTCTGATAATCGGGAAAATAATATTTTTCTTTAAAAAGGCTTCGTTGTTTTTCTATTCCTGGATGTAATACTTCTACGTGAGCTTTAAGGACAATTTCATTGAATTCGGCGAATGTTTGGACATTTGGTAATATTGTACTGGTTTTCATAACTTTGGTTAAGTTATTTGGGCTGATAATCTCTATAAAAACATTTTGAAATATTATGAAGTCCATCTTACACCGAAAATAAATAACACTTTTTTGGAGCATAAATATTCTTTAATTAATTATTTTGCATATTCATGGGTCATTTCTTTATAAATTATTTTAAAGTTGGTTTTATGAAAGTATTGAGTCAATTTAACTTCATTTGAATTTCCTCTATGAAATTAAATTTGTCTATTGTAGTTTAAAGGTCTTTCCGTTATTTCTATATATGTAGTTCTGATTGTCTTCTTGTGCACTATGTACTATTGCTATTGTGTGTGCATTTATAAGGTTTTTTGTAAATAAGATCTTCATGTTAGGTTTGGATTGAATGTTTTACAGCTCTGGTAAAGATCAAATTTTCACCTTCCCTGTACTGGATATCATGTTATGTTAAATAAAATGTTATTTAATTTAGTTCTTTCTTTTTTATTAAGATGAATTATTCGAAATTTATTATTTTCTTCTAAGTCATTGGTAATGGCAAAATTAAAAGATATATCCTCAGATGAAGGTGGACTGAGATAATCTTCCAATTTTTCCATTTCGGAATTCTTAAAATCTTCGTTGTTATATATTATGGAAAAAACAAATCCGCTCAAAGTGACTGTTTCCTGTTTATAATTAATTATTGCTTCACATGCTTCTAAATACTCTCTTCCTATCAATATGTCATATTTTTGCGAAAAATTTTGAACCCAAAATGGTTGATCGATCGGAAAAGGTTTACTTGATTTGAAATTTACGCCCCCCACCCCCCCTTCCTGTCTATCAGGGTGCATATATATGCCTATACTGTCTATGGCGGCCCATGGTCCCAGCCTGCTTTTTTTATGAAGGCAACCAATCCGCGTGGAGAAATCTCTGAGAGATCGTTAAGGTCCGAGAGTTCTTCGTACCCGAAGTGTTTGAGTCTGCTGCGTCGGAGTGCCGGGCAGTAGCATAAGAGGTGCGTTACCGATTCTACCTCCTCTTCATCCCTACAGCTCCTGCAGAAATCATTGTGGGGGACTGCAAGCCTGGCCGCGTGTTCGCCTATCAGCCAGTGCCCAGTAATTGCCCCAATCGCTAGGCTGCATTCCGGTCTGGTGAGAGCAATAAGTCTCGCCGATCTTTTCTGAGAGCGTGTCGGCCAGATCAGACGTGATGTTCTACAGGTCTGGAGATTACTCCATTTCCTATTGGCTGCCAGGTGGAAAAACTCCCTGCACTTTAGCCTGCAAGTAGCCAAGGGTATGCCTACAAGTTCTTTCTCCGGTAGGAGAGGGTTGGAAGTCCCTGCCCTAGCTAGTTCACCTGCAGCACAGTTCCCCTCGTGGTCCCTGTGACGGGGAACCCAAATGAGGTAGATATCATGCTGTTCAGCCATCTCGTTGAGAGATCTGCGACAGTCATTGACTGTCCTGGAGTTGGATGAGAATCCGTCAAGTGCCTTGAGCGCTGCCTGACTATCTGAGAAGATACATATTGTACCCCGAATGCCCCTTAGAGCTGGGGATTCCAGTGCTTCCTTTATGGCTACTACCTCAGCCTGAAGGACTGAAGGACTCCTTTAGGCTCAGATGCTCACAAAAGTAACCGCCTCCCACCTGGCCGTTAAGTTTTGATCCATCTGTGTAGATATGAATGGAGCCCTCCGGTCCCGGTATCCGGGCATCCCATTCCTCCCTAGAGGGGATTAAGATTTTCAAGTTAGTGGTGGGTTGGTCGACGGGCACACAGTAATCCGTACCCCCTCAGGCATGAAATGATGAAGGTCCAGTCTGGTATGACCGCAACTATTCTTACTCCATAGATTTGCCTCTCGCAGTCTTATTGCGGCCAGAGTGGCTGTCTTAACCCCCATCAGTTCCACTGGTAGTAGGTCGATTATAGTGTCAAGGGCATCACTAGGCGTAGTGCGTAGACTGCCTGTTATGCAGACTTCCGCCATCCGCTGCGACTTCCTTCCCTGCATGTAAAGTTTTTCAGGGCGGGCCACCAGACTACAACACCATAGAATAAGATTGGTCTGATGATCGCTGTGTATAACCATCTGACCATCTTGGGGGACATTCCCCATTTCAGGCCTACCGCCTTGCGGCAGGCATAGAGTGCTATTGCCGCTTTCTTAGTCCTATCAGCGGTGTTCAGCTTCCAGTCCAGTTTCCCGTCTAGTGTGATGCCTAGGTACTTCGCACTATCATTAAGAACTAGTGTTTCTCCTAGGAGCTTCAGAAGTCTTAGGTTAGGTATTTTGTACTTCCTGGTAAACAGCACGAGCTCTGTCTTGGACGGATTGACTCCCAGCCCGTTCCTTTGCGCCCAGGCCGACAGAACTTCGAGCTTCCCTGTCATTAGGTCGCATAGCGTCTGTGGGAATTTCCCTACGAAGGCAATAGCAACATCGTCCGCGTACGCAATGATCTTACAGCCGCCACCCTCTAAGGATCGCAGTAGGCTGTTAACCGCCACGTTCCAGAGTAGTGGTGAGAGTACACCTCCTTTCGGAGTGCCCCTCTTGACGTATCTTCGAATAGTCGAACCTCCAAGAGTAGCCTCGACACTCCTGTTAACCAGGATCTGCCGTATTAGTTGAGTTGATCGGTTGTCTATTCCAAGTCCCGTCAGTGCGTCGATTATTGAGCACGGCAAGATGTTGTTGAAGGCCCCTTCTATGTCTCGAAAAGCCACAAGTGCGTATTCCTTAGAGTTGATCGCTCGTTCGGCGATCATAGTGATATCGTGCAGGGCTGTTTCCGTTGATCGGCCCCTTTCGTAAGCATGCTGAGAGCATGAGATGTCATTTGGGTTAATGTTTAGTTGTAGATGGAGACTTAAGAGTCTTTCCATAGTCTTAAGGAAAAAGGAAGACAGACTTACAGGTCTGAAGTCCTTGGGGGTGCAGTGGGATGGTTTCCCCGCCTTGGGTATGAATACAACCTTCGTGCACAGCCACGCCTTTGGTATCGTACCAGTAGTGAAGACTGTGCTGAAGATTTTCTTAATCCATTTCCTTAGGTTAATGCCGGCTCTGGATAACTGGGCCGGTAGAATACCGTAATAATCTTTCTTATGCGGGCGGCCTCTGATGTCTCCTGGATGTTGGTGCAGAAATTGGCCCAGGCAACCCTCTTTGCCTTGCGCAATTCTTTGTTATATTGCCTAAGTTCAGCTTTATAGGCTACCCACGCCTCTGTCTGTGTTGGTACGGTTCGCGTGGTTGAAGGCCCTACGAGTATTTCTCTTGTAGGGGGCTAACGACGAGGTCCACCACGGAGGCTTCTTCGATCTGTTGCTACCTATTCTTTTCTTGGGGCAGGCCTTTTGGTAAGCTTTTGCGCTAGTCGCAGTAAGCTTATCTACCATGGCGTTGAGCCCCTCATAGGTCTCGATGGTCTCTGAAGGCGGTTCGCCTAAGGATCTATCTAGTAACTTTTTATAGAGCTCCCAGTTTGCCTTTCTAGGATTTCGAGCTTGGTGAAGTTTTCAAAATTTACTACTATCTCAATATAGCGATGGTCCGAAAATGAGTGTTTGACAAGGACTCTCCAGCTGGTGATTGCATAAGCCAGGGAGTGCGAGAATAATGTGACATCAAGGACCTCCTTTCTGTTCTTGACGACGAAGGAGTGGTTCTGAACCTCTGTTACCAACTAAAAGCTTAGAGCTGAGGATAAAATCGAAGATTGACTCACCCCTCTCGTTTGTGTCAGTGCTTCCCCACTGATTGTGATGAGCGTTGGCATCGCATCCTATTATTAGGTCGATTTCCTTCCTTTCGCTGTCTTCCACAAGCCGCCTGAGTAGCGAGTGCGGTGGAGGTCCTAAGTGGTCATGACCCATATATGCCGAGCATGTTCTTAGATGGCCGCCTGGACCCTCTATCGATGCGGCTACGCGATCTTCATTGCTGAAATTTGGTAGCAAGAAGGTATTAAGGCTTTTCTTTGCGAGTATGCATGCTCGCTTTTTACCTGTTACATCGGCTGTGTACAGCCTGAAGTCCGACGCCCCCAAACCGAGAATCCTGTCTCCGTGGATCCAGGGTTCTTGGATGAGGGCCACGTCAGCTCCACTCTCTGCAAGATGGAGCAGGAGGGCTGCGGAAGCCACCTTACTGTGATGGAGGTTTATCTGCAGGAATGTCAGGGACATCCTTTAGATTCTCCACCACAGTAACCTCCGCCTCGGTGTTGGAGCCCAGCAATGAGTCCTCCTCCATACCGACGCCACCAAGAGCCCTCGCCAGGTCACTCTCCTCTGAGGTGTACCCTTCCAGAATGTGCTCCTCCACATCTGACATTCTTTCTGGGCGGACCTCTTCAGTCGCTTCCCCCAAGTCTAACTCTTGTGCGTCCATCTCCAAGTCGATGCTTCCAGGCTTACTCTTCGCATCCGACTTGTAGATCCTCACCGCAACGTGCTCGAACCCGTATTTGATACGGCTACCGGACCCTCCAGGATCTTCGCAGTCTCCTCATTTAGAGTGAGGACAACCTGCCTTCTCAGTCCCACTGCTTCCTCCACCGTGGCGACTCTCCAGTCCGCCCTAGGGAGTATGGGATTACACATTTTGAGCATGGCCAGAATGGTGGCAGGGTCCGCCGGCTTCTCTGTCAGCCATACGCGGGCCCTCGGTTTGCTGGGGATCTTGTCCCAGTCCACCGCCTCCAGACTGGCTCCTGGGTAAACCTCCCCAAGCGACGCAATCATTCGCTTGTAGAGGCTTACAGACCTCGCATCTTGGCACGCTATCACCTTGATGCTACCCTGGTACCACCCTGCGTCTTCGCAGGTCCTCCGCTCTTGAGCATCTCCGCCATGAAGCGCCCTTGCAGCTCGTTCACCACCTTCCGCCAAAGCTCTTTGGGGATCAGGCCATCTGTGGAGCCATTATCAACGACCCCAATGATGGTCCTGCCCTTAGTAACTTCGGCGAAGGATCTGTTACTTTGCTGTGTCTGCACCTTCTTCTTCTTAGCTAGGGGCGCTCCACCGTCGGTCGACCTCTGCCTTTTCGCACTTAGTGCACTCTCCTTGGCAGAGTCGCCTACTCCTGTCGGCTTCTTTGGGTCCAATCTGGCCCCCGCTCTTGCTGGCTGAAAGTCAGGCAGGATCTCCCTCGCCCACTTTATTATTTCAGCCTGATCGGGATTGGATTCCGCCGATGGGTCTGCCCTCATCAGGATGAAGGCCGCTCTCCTCCTATCCTTATAGGAGCCCTTCCGCTGCAGGGGGCCAGCAGTCGTCGGACCGGGGCCTTCCTTAAGGGTGCCGCCGGTGCGAGAGGAGCTCGATCCTGGGATCTTGCCCCCCACACCGTTCGGTGGTCCTATAGTGGGCCCCGTTTTGGTGGTCGGTGCCTTGGCATCTCCCCCTATACCGGCGCCGCTCGCCTCCGGATGTTGTCCCTCAGTGGGGAGCTTCGCCATCCCAGCATCTCTATGGCCTCTATCTGCCTTGGAGATTGACGGATCCGTGATCCCATTTTCGGACTTTCTTAGGGAGTTCCGTTCTCCACTATTTGTTTTTGTTTTAATATTGCAGTTCATTTTTGGACCCACGAGTAGGCGGGAAGGGGTTCGTCCATCATGACATAGCCCGCTTGTCATGAAAAGCCTGATTAAAACTAAGGGGTCGGCCGGTCCCCCAGAGTCCGAATATTAACGTCCGTGCATCCCCCGGACATGCATTCCTCGGCATATGCTGTTCCACCTTGGATTGGGGTAATTTGAAGAAGGGAGTTTTCTTCTCCCCGCCCGACTACAATTCGCCAGCGTCCTCGGCAGAGACATGACTTTACCGGGACCTGTTACCAGCCGCCCTCACGTGGAGAGTATAGTCCCACTACCATCGGTGTACACAGTTACGGCACATGAGCTCATGCGTTTCTCCCCCTGTTGTACCCGATTGGCTGACGGCCACTATTCTTATGTAAGGGTTTCTATTTCTTTTATTGGATCTGAGGCTATTTGATGAAAATTTTCGATTTCCATTTTAGATTGATAGCTTGAATATTCACGCTGTCTCTTTACTGGTTTGTTAGAATTAGTACCTTGTAAAGAAGATGTTGGCAGTTGATAATTCATAGGATTCTGAGCTCTACTTTGATTTAAGTTTTGCTGCAATTCCTGTCGGAATTGTTGTTGATTAAAATTATTTGGTTGTCTATAGTTACTTTGCTGATTATAACTTCGTTGATTATTATTATTATAAAAGGAATTATTTCTTTGGAAATTATTATTTCTTTGATAATTTCTCCTATCTTGTCCGATTTGATTTGAATTATGTTGTGATTTATCTTTATCAGAACCAGAATCATAACAACCTTCTTGTTGTGCTACTTGTTTAAGTTTACTGACTGTAGTTTATCGTGCCTTGCAAATGTCATGAATAACCTGTCAGGAAGTTTTCTCATTATTACATCTTTAACGGTATTATTCATGGCATTATTATAAAGCATTGTATTGAAATTATTGTTTTCTAACGACAATTTGTTTGTTATGACAAATATTTTATATTCTAGATTCTCGACGATCTTACGAATACTTCCATTGAAAGGGGTGTTGTAGAGTCGTCTTAGTAATTCCTCGCATGGGGTTTAGGTTTTGTACTCATCGATGAGAGCAATCCTTAGATCGGGGCAATTGGTTGCTGCTGATAGCTGGGACACTCGCTGGGGATCTTCTGATAATTGCATCTCAATTGCACTGAAGAATACAGCTGTTTGACGCGGATCAGTTGATGGATACAAATTTAAAATGTATTCGATCCGTCTGATGAATGCACTGAATTCCGGAGCTGCAGTTGCATTAGCATAAAATACTTCAACGATGTTCTATGATCTCGATTGCTCACTGGTCACTTTTACACATCCTACCGACTGCGCCAATTACATATCAAAATAGTTTGAAAAAAAATATATTTATATTTGAGTTCCGGTTTTGATACAGTGTGATTCCTTAAAACTGCTTAGAATTTCAGAACTACTGCTTAGAATTTTAGAATTTCCGAACTACCTTAACTTTGGGACTCTAAGTCCTTTTTATACCCTTGCAGAGGGTATTATAATTTTGGTCAAAAGTGTGCAACGCAGTGAAGGAGACATCTCCGACCCTATAAAGTATATATATTCTTGATCAGGATCACCTCCTGAGTCGATATAAGCATGTCCGTCTGTCCGTCTGACCGTCTGTCCGTCTGACTGTTTCTACGCCAACTAGTCTCTCAGCTTTAGAGCTATTGAGTTGAAACTTTGCACACATCCTTCTTTTGTTTGCAGGCAGTATATAAGTCGGAACGGCCGGGATCGGTCGACTATATCCTATAGCTGCCATATAACTGATTGATCGGAAATGCAATAACTTTGGTTTGGTTTTTCAAGTTAGAGGGTTGGACTTTCCACACATGTTATATTTGACCCAAATATCTTATGTACAAAATTTCATAAGGATCGGCCGACTATATCCTATATCTGTCATAGAACGATCGGAATTGGCATAACTTTGTGGTTTTTTAAGTTAGAAGGATGGGACTTGGTACGGATTACATTTAAAAAAAAAATAATCTGAATTGCCGAATTTCATAAGGATCGGCCGACTATATCCTATAGCTGCCATATAACTGAACGATCGGAATTGGCATAACTTTGGTGTCTTTTAAGCTAGAATGAAGGGACTTTCTACGGATTCCATTTTGGGCAATCTTATTTGTTCTCCCAAATTTCATCAGGATCGGCCAACTATATCCTACAGCGGCCAAATGACTGAACGATCGGAAATGGCACAACCTTAACTGCAAGGGTATATCAACTTCGGCTCCGCCCGAAGTTAGCTTTGCTTTCTTGTTATAGCTACCCTTGCTGAAGCTTTTTGCAGATCAAAGCTCGAAAGAAGCTTTTCTCTCTGAGAGGCTTTGCTTTCTGGAGGAAATCGATTGAGTCGGAACCTATTACTTGAGGTGTCAGTTGACGTGGAAGGCTTTGGGTCTCAATTAATCGAGGTGACAAGAAAATGTGAAATTTCCTGTGAAGTGGATGCCCATTTAAGAATGGTTTGAGCTGTTTAGTTTTATTTCACTTAAAAGGAGCGAGAAAGATTTTAGTCGGGATTCTGTTTACCAAAATATTGTTTTGGTTTTCAATCTGAAGTGACACTTAGAAATTGGAAATCTGAAATGAGGCTGTTTTTAGCCAAATTGGAATAATTAAATATTTATGTTATTACAAAAATAGGAATGATGCTTTTTGCAGCTGGATTACAAATTTCAATACAAAAGGCTTCAGCTTCGGTTTACAAATTTTACTGATATACACTTAAAGAAATTTTGTTGATATGTTACTGTATATATGTCTAAGCATATTATATATATGTACATTTTGAATAAAATGTGTTCGTCCGCAGGGCACTATGCAGTTACTGTGGTCGAATTTTCACACGCGTCTTTGTCAAAATCTTTCTGACTAATTTCTGACTAATGTTATCCTGGATTGTCCTATGGGCCCTGAGTTAGGCACGGCTCGCTGAGGCCAGGATGAGATGATGTTTGCCGTATAAGACTTGAGAGCCTGGCTGGCCTCGGGTATGGGTAGATTGGGTTTCTGTAAGATGTTCTTCTTTTGGTCCTTATGACGGGAGCATAAACTCTGCTACCGATTCCACCCTTGCCAGCGGACGTTCCAGCATTCAGGCGGAAGCAGCGTTTGGTCGCAGCTTCCAAGCCTTGCCTCCTCTTTCCCTTCCTACATTCAGCGGAGGATATTCGAAGTGGGCTGAGTTTCACTTGGCTTTCTGCAGAGTCGAGGGCTGAAATCCTCACATAAGTAAAGCTTGTGAAAAAGCTGCCGAGGTTGCGTCTTGTCTTCGGGACTCAGCCGTAGATGCAGAAACGATTTAATAACCATCGGTTAATATTTCAGACTCATGTGAAATGCATTCTGGGCCTCAGTCTATTGGAAGATGGCTCAGTGGCATCGCTTCAAGGGGTCTTTCAGATAAATTCAATGCCCAAATGCGAGCCTTGAAAAATTTGGTGGCCGACAATTCAGATCGTCAGCAGCATCATTGTCCACGTACTCCTTCAAGGGTTGGGCCCAGCTACCCAGATCAAGTGAGAGGAAGGTCAAAATGCCCCGAACTGGGACGTCTACATCGAATCCCTACTTGGGAGTCGATGGCTGAATTTTTAGAGCAGCGATGCAGGACACTGGAGACTATATATGGTCACACCATGGTCTCCTACGCGCGGGCACTCATATAGGAAGCCGTAGAGTCGCAAATAATAGTAAATCGTTCTTATTCATCACCAATTTACCTAAAATACGCCTACCCCTGGGCTTCAGTTCCGCCGCGGATCCTTGACCCTTTCCCACTTGCTCCTTAACTTCTCCTTGTTCGATGACTCGCGTACAGCCGCCGGACTTACCCACAGGAGGTCCTTGAGCCACGGACCACAGATCCTTGCGCACTCGCTCTAAATCCCGTACTTGAGACTGTCGCACTTATCCACAGGGGGTCCTTCAGCCTATACTCTTAATTCCTCCAAGGAAACTTTCTCGCTTGAATGTTAGACTTACCCACGGGGGTCTTTCATTCAACTTTTCCAGCTTTCCTGAGGCGCCCGTTAATCCTTTCAAATCTCGCTTCCTGCCTGTTAATCCTTTGTTCTCGCCATTAGTTCTTTCTCCACTTCCCGTCGCATTTCCATTGGCGGGATCTCTTTGTTGCCTCCCTTTGCCCCGCTTGTCCTCCGGTTTATTTTGTAATTATGCAGGCCATCGGACTTTGTCTAGATACCCCCGCGCCCACCTATCCACCTCCCCCCTTCTTCGGGTGACATTAGATTTGTTTCCCTTATATTATTCCCTATTTTTCTTTGTATTTTTTTCCAAATTTTTCCAAGATAACGAAACCTCCATAAAACCAGTTTACCCTGCCATACCTATCAAATCATATATAAAAAACATTCCAGAGCCTACTGTGGGAATAATTCAAATAGACTAGACACAAACCCTTTCCCAAGCCATTATTATTGGCATACAGACATACACATAGACATCAACCATTAAAACGCCTTTTATCGACGACAGTAGACGTAAACATCAAACCCCTTTTGCTCCAAATTCATAAACAAGTGTCCATCCTGAGAACCTACAGGCAGCGTAAAACTCTGACCAATCAAAACTATTCAACCAAAGTCCATCCATGCTGCCAGATGGACGAATGAGGATTTTTAATGTCTATTTGAATTAAACAAATAAAGTACAATTACACAGTGTAACAGTGATTTTGAACTTTTGAAGTGACATAGTAGGAATTGTTTATTGGGTCGAGTATATCACAAAACTATGTTTGAAATATTTGTAACACCCTCAAAATCTTGATTTATGGTTAAAAAACCGTTTTTCGGTACTTCTTTGCGCTTAAAAATTCCTGAACGCGTTTTTTTCAAGCGATTTCAAAATTTTTGTTGTTTTTCAATAGTTAAATGTTGTAGCTTTTGAAAAAAAATATATCTTCGATTTTGTTAAACAAAAATGACAAAATTTTTACACCTGATACTGAAGTTTTCGATTTTTATTCGTGTTTTTTGGATTTTCATGCCAGTTTTGCGGTAAAACTTACCAAAATTCTGTCATTTTTGCCACATATCAATGTTGTCTCATTAATTCTGAATAAAACAAGGCAAATTTCTTTAAAAAATAATACAAATTGTTGAAGTTATAACGCTTTTCCCAAAAAAAGTCAATAAAACCCAATACAAAACAATATCGTCTACTCAAAACGAAATCATCCAAGGAGCTATCTTAAGCCTGATAATTAAACCTGCTCGTTCGATTCTTCTTAGGAATGTGATCCATGACTTAAATGAACTAGGGATGTTACTCATCAGCGAATTCAACTCATCAAAACATACACATCTCATATGGATTGACATAAAGTTAAATGTAAAAATAATTTATGTATGTAAGTTTGTTGAAGAATTAAATAAAGAGACAAGCAAAATTTGTAATAAGTTAAGTCTGGATATTAATCCAGCAAACACCTTTATATTTTCGAGAGTATTAAGTGATCACATAGAAACAGTAATTCGCGAAAAAGTACCATTAAGAGTATACATATCCTTATACACATACGATATATAAACTCAACTAAATTAAAACAAGCTGTAGGTATTTTTGATGGTAGCGTGTATAATCCATCCCAAAGTTTTGAAAATCGATATTATCAATCAATAGTCTGCACATCGAATGCTTCTAATACATATAATTCTAATAATAATCAAAGGGACAGAAGCCAAAGTTCCAATAAGAATGTAGGAAACAATGGAAACAGGAGTCAAAATTATAATAATCGTGGGTCATATCTCTTTCTCTTCCTTCACTTCATAGCGAACGGTCGTGATTATTTTTTGCGCTTGCGATAAACTCTATTTTTGCCAAACGCGGGTTTGAAATCTTAATTTAAACACTTTGTTTTCATTATTAATATTGTGTCTTAATATTAAAGTTATACCCGTATCGCTACGCGCTTGTGCAGTGCCATATTTGGGTGAGCATTTAATAAAATTAAAAAGTCGCAATCCAAATATAGCTCTGCTTCTTTTTTACTCTCTGCCTTTTTAATTTTTGCAGTTAATTCTGCTCTTATCTTTTTGCGCGCATTTCGTTACACTTGCGCTCTCCCGTAGCTCTCTCTTTACTAACACTCTCCTCTACCTACTCTTTTACTAACCTTAGTTGGTACAGTGGTTGAAGGCTTATTTGTTTAAAATAAAAACCAAAAAATAATAGAATATTGAAAAATTATAAATTAATTTTTGCTAATTTGATAATTAATTTTTTAAAATGGAATAAAATGTTGTCTGCTCTTTAAAATCGTGCAATAAGCCGATATCTGCGTCCCAGGCCAGCATCTATTGTTGGCTATGCGAAAGTGTCTCACATGCCAAATGTGCTGGCCTTACTGCATCTGTCTCGGATGCCATATCCCGCCGTGTTGGCCTCCATTATTGCTGCAGTGGGTGCCGAGCTGTCCAAGATGAAATGAGATCATTCATGCGACAGACCAAGAGTGGGTTTAAAGATTTGATCGTTGGTTTCCGAAAAATCAACGATCAACTCAGTGCGCTGGATGTTCAATTCAATAGCCTTCAGCTGTTGAATGAATCTCCTAAGCGGAAAAAATCTGCTACTAGGGAAGTTGCAGCTCCAGTAATCGCGGAACAGCTGGATCCTCCCGCAATAATGCAGCCGCTCATTTCCCTTGCTACTCCAAGAGCAGGGACGGTAAATGAAAAGTTAGCACCCGAATTTACCGTAGCAGAGCTAAATTTATCTGCTTTGTCCTCCATGGCATCACTCCAAGTGATTCCCAGGAATACCCTTGAATTAACCCCCATAGCTTCCACTAGAAATGGTAACCCGCCGCCCGGACCCCCGGAACGGACTGATGCCGCGGTATTACCGACCGTGGCACCAAAACCATTACAGGTAATACCACCTGTTAGACAAATATTTGTCTCACGGCTAGCCCCCGATACCTCGGAGATTGATATCTCGGCTTATATCAAAGCCAAAACCAAGGCCGTTATTAGAGTGGAAGACATTAGGAAATTTAAATACTCCTACTCGAGGCGCATGTCATCCTTCATGATACGTGTGCCAGTGCCGATGTTTGTGACAATATGTTCGCCTGGCTTCTGGCCAGAGGACATATTTGTACAAGAGCATCAGCCGAGTAAGGTAAAGAAAAAAAACTCGAAGCCTGCTGGAGTCAAGCTCCCAACATCTGTCCAATCCGACTCTTCAAAAAACTAACACGTTCTATCAATCTTACCTATCAGAACTGTCGGGGCCTACGTAGCAAGCTCCCTAGACTTTATTCTGATAGTCTTTCCTTTGCGTCCCATATTATAGTCTTTACTGAAACTTGGTTAAAGCCGGAGATCTTTTGCTCCGAAGTTTTTCCAAGTAGGTACACCACTTTTAGACGTGACCGACCTCTGCGAAGAGGAGGAGGAGTCTTAATTTCTATTGACTCCAATTTCGTTTCTGAAGAGGTAAAGTTACCAGAGTTTGGTGATTTCGAATTTATTTGCGTTAAAGTCATATTGTCTGCTCAATCATTGTTTATTACATGTTCTTACATTCCACCATCTTCCGAGCCGCCCACATACTGGCATCACTTGTCGGCTATACAGGCTGTTACCAATCTTATGTCAGATATTGACCTTCTGATAGTTCTTGGCGACTTTAATTTACCAGAACTCAATTGGTCAATTACTGAAAATTTAACTTTCTTATCACTTTCCACCCATCACGATTTCACGGCGGGCATCTTTGACTTGTCCCTAGGCCAGATCAACCATGTTAGAAATTCGTTAGGTCGGCTTCTTGACTTATGTTTTGTATCTGATCCAGATAGTACCACACTTTCCAGAGCGTTGCCCCTCTCAACCCCTGAAGATCCATACCACCCAACGCTTGAAGTTTCAATTGAAACCAATTCTGGTGTCAATCAGAAGACTTCCTGCGTATCAAAGAAGATTCGTTGTTTTCGTAAGGCTGATTTTCGTAAACTTAATTTATTAATTGATACTTTTGACTGGTCCGATATTCTGGCATGCACTGATATAAATATCATCCTAGATAAATTTTATTTGACATTAAATTCATTTTTTGACTTAAGCGTGCCGTGGAAATATCCGTCCGCTACAAATAATCCACCTTGGTTTACAAGGTGCCTAACAAAATTAAAAACATATAAAGACAGGCTTTTAAATAAATATAAAAGAACCTGTAGCAGCATAGATTTCTCAAGATACTTAATAGCTCGGCTAAATTTCTCCGTGCATAACGCCGAATGTTATAAAAATTATATTCGCCGCTGTCGGATTCAGTTCACTCAGGATCCAAAGCAGTTTTATAACTTTGTAAACACGAAGCGTAAACATGTATCTTTTCCTTCCCTACTTACGTATCAAAATTTATCAGCGACTTCGGATCAGGCCATTGCGGATTTATTCGCAAAATTTTTCCAAACAACTTATTTACCTCCTAACACTTCAGATCAGCCATACGCTTACAACATTCAACCAACTAATAGTATATTTGTTCCATTTCTTTCTGAAAACAATATACTATTGGATCTTCAAAAGGTAAAACCAGTTTATTCGCCAGGCCCCGACGGAGTACCAGCCTGTGTGCTAAAATACTGTGCTAGGGCTCTGTGCAAACCTCTTCAAAAACTATTTAACTTATCTTTGGAATCTTCGATTTTCCCCTTTAAATGGAAGGAATCTTTCATAATTCCTCTGCACAAAAAGGGGAAAAAATCCGATGCTGCCAACTACAGAGGCATCTCAAAATTGTCAGCGATTCCAAAGTTATTCGAAAAATTAATAACTCCTCATTTGCAACACCTATGCTCATCAATAATTTCTCCATGTCAGCATGGTTTCATTAAGCGTCGCTCAACCACCACTAATTTATTGGAGTTGACATCCTTTGTTTTAGATGGCTTCCAAAAGGGACTTCAAACTGATGTTATTTACACAGACTTTAGTAAAGCATTTGATTCAGTTAATCACTCACTCTTGTTGAGTAAACTAAATCTTTTGGGATTCTCAACCGACCTCATTACGTGGATCTCCAGCTATTTAAATGGAAGAACACAGAGAGTCTTATTTAAAAATCAATACTCCCGCTTAGTCCGTGCCACATCTGGTGTCCCTCAAGGAAGCCATCTTGGCCCATTACTATTCACTCTTTTTATAAACGACTTGCCCCCATCCATAACGAACGCGCTGGTACTAATGTACGCAGACGATGTTAAGCTTTGTCTGCAATATAAGTTCCCGTCTGCCCAAAACAGACTCCAGTCCGATCTTGACAATTTTCAAAAATGGTGTTTAGCTAATGACTTAGTACTTAACGGATCAAAATGCAAACTTATGTCTTTTTATCGTACTAGTCCTCACCAGGCTTCGTACAATCTCTCTGGGATTGCCTTAGAAAAATTAACTCAGGTTAATGATCTTGGTGTCCTCTTAGACATAAAACTTAAATTTTCCGACCATATTTCTTCAATGGTTAATAAGGCTAAAGGTGTTGTCGGTTTTATTAAAAGATGGGCAAAGGAATTTAACGACCCTTACATTACTAAAAGCTTATTTATATCCTTGGTCCGCCCGATACTGGAGTACGGTTCATGTGTCTGGTGTCCCCAATACGGTGTTCATCAAGACCGCATAGAATCCGTACAAAAAAACTTCTTATTATTTGCTCTTAGGGGACTTAACTGGGACGCAAATCTTCACCTACCTTCGTATAATAGTAGACTCCTACTAATAAACTTACCCTCCTTAAAAAACCGTAGAACAATGCTGGGTGTCGTTTTCCTACACAACCTTATTAATGGTGATGTAGATAGCCAGCACTTACTAACACGCTTACAGTTTAACGTTCCGAATAGAAGGACCAGAAACTTTAGTCCTTTATTCTTAAGCCATTGTAGATCGACATATGCACAGCATGATCCCATTAGGATTTTATGTTCGAACTACAATGGTCTGTATAATATTATTTCTCTTTCCTCCCAGTCAAATTTGAAAACCTCCATTTTAAATTAACTACAAGAACATACTAATTCTTCCTCGTTTTCTTTATAATCCTTCTATTTAAACTTTTATACTATACTCATTATACTAACTCGAATTTATTCCCGCGATTCGAGCCGTACGTTATGCGGCAGGCGCCCCTCGGTCGGTTGGGCGGGAGGTGGGCTGTACGTATGCAGTGGGAACCGCGCGAACATATAATTAAATTAAAGAGAATAATTTAAAAGTTTAAATTAAATTTAAACAACAATTTTTTGTAAAAAAATTTTCCAATCATTACGACTTTCTTTTAGGACAAAATATTAACCTTACATCAGGTCAAATAGATTTTGGAAAGAATATTGTTAAACTGAATAATAACGAATTTCCAATGATCAATATAATAAAGGAACATAACAAAAATTATAAAGCATTGCAAGCGGAATTAAAAAGTAGGTATATTCGAGATGATCATCTCAACAAAGAGGAAAAATCGGCACTTCATTCACTAATGTCCAAATTTTTTGATATTCAGTATCATAAAAGTGACAATTTGACCTAGAAAGCCAAATAGCAGATATGATGACACAAGGAATTGTCCGCAAATCTAAATCTCCTTATAGTAGTCCTATAGTAATAGTACCCAAGAAAATGGATGCATCGGGCGTTCGAAAATTTCGCATGGCTATTGATTACAGAGGACTTTAGGAGATAACTATTGACGATAAATTTCCCATCCCCAATATGGATGAAATATTAGATAAGTTAGGGAAATGGCAACATTTTAGAAACACGTTAGATTTGGCAAAGGGATTCCATAAAATTGAAATGGACCCAAGATCAATACAAAAAACAGCATTTTCCACCAAGAAATGATACTATGAATTTACTAGAATGCCTTTCGGTCTAAAAAATGCTCCTTCTACACTCCAGTGATGTATGAATAATATTCTTTATGAAATAATAGGAACTCATTGCCTAGTATATTTAGATGATATCACTGTGGACGGAAGTCCACGAGGTGACGACCTGCATGCCTAGGCGTGCGCGAGGAAACTCTATACATAGCCGAAGAATTAAAAATTTTCTGTAGGCAACCGATCTAAATGAATGATATACCAATCGAAAGGTATTGTTTCAATTAGATAATTTTTGTCGAAACATATTCCAAAAGTTATTTGGATTGGGAGAAATTAGGGTGAAAGTAAAAAAATTTTTAATCACTAAAGTGGGGCTGGTGGACACATTTTAGTCCCCAGATAGAATATTTTTATATATTCGCATTCTAGAGCTAAATACGCGTCGATTGGTACCTCAATCGATCCGACATTCGATTCGACATTTCATTCAGAAGTTATTCGAAAAATTCGATTTTTTCGTCTTCTTCAAAATGAAGCCAGTTGTCGGTTTGTCGGTTTGTCTGTTTGCACTATTTTTTTCTTAAAAGTCCTGAAAAAAATTGGAAAATGTTTGTTACTATCATATAAGCAAATATAGTTCTACAACTTTTTGAAATATCTTAAGTTTACGTCAAAAAATTAAAAAAAACTTTGTTAATGAAAAAATTCATAACTTTATAATTAAGAATGATATTAAAAAGAGCTTTACACCGTTGAAATGGTTTTTTAAATATCAATTTCACTTTCTTTGAGACCAAACGTCTATATAGTTCACAAAAAAAAATACACTGAAAATAAACTTTTTTTTTAAGAAAAAAAATTATTTTTCAAAATTTGGTCGACTGATCCTTTTTATATTGCACGTGGAGATAGCTTTTAAGATGACGCAACTTTTGATATATCGCTCATATCTGGCAAAATCCGTTAACTCAAGATATAGTCCTGTAAGTGCAGCTACCCATTTTGTACAGCCTCCTGTGAAGCTTGCATTTACTTATACATGTGTGTGTATTTGATTGGCAACTTTGCTTTTTGAAGTCTGCATATATTTGGTCAATACCTTAAAAAATATGGAGTATATCTTTTCAGATTTTAGTTTATTTATTTAAAAATAAAATCCAAATAGAAAAAGGGCTTAAAAAGTAAAACGTAACTTGACTCAACTTGGACTCGAACCCAAGCCCTCCGTGTTAGGAACCACGACGCTCTCCACTCGGCTAACCTCGAACTTTGTTGCTTGATGGCAACTTTTGATGTAATTCTGCTTTGTTTTTCAGTTTCTCATGTTGTTGAGCGATCAGAGTTTTGATAGCGACCGAATTAAAGACGAGATTTGATAGTTTATATTCAATTTATTAAACTAATTCCGCACAATAAAACAATTAGCGGCCCCTCAATAACAACTCCCAAAATACAACAAGAAGAAGAACCGCTTTGGCGCAGAAAGCTCCCAAAAAGCGCATGCGCTACAAAATGACAACAAAGTGCATGCGAATCTGGGAGACAAAAGAGAAGATTAAATGCCGCTGCAGATAAACAAATTATCAATATTCTAATTAGCCTATCTGGTGGCTGCTTAGCCCAACATCCTCCCCCCTATTGAAGGGCGTGCCTTCAATAACAATTTTGGAAGGGCAGCAGACACATCTTTTAAGGGATATTCCACAGGTTGCGTAGTTTCATTGAGAAGATAAAGAACTCACAGGGCGAAAAAGGCACACTAATTTCTTCCAAACCCTTGACCATGCATTGCTCCCCCCAATAGACCAATGCGGGAGTCGAGTTCTCCTAACGAGTGCAGGGGGTCCGGAACGTTGATTCTTCTCCTCTTCTCCTTCTGCATAGGGCAATCCAGCATCCCGCGATAGTCCATTGCGTCCAGAAACCACCCATCCAAATAGTGTATTTTGGACAACTGGGAGGCAGTGACCTAATTGGATTTGGCCAACTGACAATAGGTTGAAGAACAGGCTGGCTCCAATTAGCAGGTCCTTGCGGTCTGTGGAAGTTGGGATCAGCCAGCGCTACGCCGTGAGGAATCTTCCATTTCGAAATATCAATTTTAAGGCTGGGCTGACAGTCCGCAATATGAGACACTATAACCGCCTCTAGGTTCGCACAATATGTGGTTAGTCGAGACTTCACACACACATTAACGGAGGATCCATCCGTAGCAAACTCAGTGCCGCCGAGACCTGCGACCGCTACACAGCTTTTGGTGCGAGGAAGCTCTTTTCCTCTCTTTATCTTAAAGCGGACGGACGTGTTTTTTTTGTGCGCACTACGTTTCTGTAAAACTTGCAATAAGCTATAAACAATCGGTGTTTATTTTCTTTACATTTATAAAAACAAATTACAATTTCGTAGATCCGTATCGCTTCGCGTGTGCAGTGATATATTTGGAGGTAAAAATATTAATTTGTTTAATTTACTTTCCAAACATAGCCCTGCTCTGCTTCTTCATCTCCAACGGTGTTGTTGCTATTCTTTTGCTTCTACTCTCGCTCAATAGAGATTCTTATCTCTATTTCTTTAAATCTTGCTAACTTGCACTAACTGCTCTCTTTAATCTCCCCCTTTCGTTTCCTTGGTACAGTGGTTCAAGGTTCCTCATTAATAAATCAAATAATATTTTTAAATTAATTATTAATTTCTTTTAATAATTTTTAATAAATTAATTATTTAATTTTTAATAATTTTTAATAAATTAATTATTTAATTTTAAATAATTTTTAATAAATTAATTATTTAAATTTTTTTAATAATTATGGATTTTAAATTGGTCTGTGCATTAAAGTCTTGCAATAAGACAATCTCGTCTTCCCAGCCTACCATCCATTGCTGGCTCTGTGAGAACGTGTTACACGCTAAGTGTGCCGGGTTCACGGCCTCAGTGTCGGATGCAATCTCGCGTAGGTCTGGACTCCACTTTTGCTGTGACGGTTGTCGTGCTGTTCAGGACGAAATGAGGTCGTTCATGAGGCAGACTAAAAGCGGTTTCAAGGAGTTGATTAGTGGTTTTCGAAAAATCAATGACCAACTCTGTGCGCTTGATACACAGTTTAGTAGTCTTCAACTACTAAATGAGTCTCCAAAGCGTAAGAAATCCGCTTTTAGTGATGTGCTCGGGTCGAATAATCTTCAGCCAGCTCAGCCGACAAATATACAGCCGCTTATATCTCTGGCCACCCCAAGGGCCGGACCTGAGAAAAATTCGGCTTCCGAATGTCTCGGGTTCAATGAGCAATTGTCCGATATGTCCTCTGTGGCATCGCTTCAAGTGATCCCAGACCCAATAATTCAAACTCCTGTAACAGTCACCAAACAGGGTAATAAACCGTCCGGACCCCCGGTACGCACTGATGCCGCAGTATTAGTTACGGCGGCACCAAAACCCTTGCAGGTGATCCCACCATCCAAACACATTTTTGTTTCCCGGCTTGCCCCTGATACTTCGGAGATTGATATCTCGGCTTACATCAAAGCCAAAGCAAAAGCCGACATAAAGGTGGTGGATATTACAAAATTCAAATATTCTTACACCAGGCACACGTCATCTTTCAAAATACGTGTGCCCTTGCAGATGTTCAAGACGATCTGTTCCGCCAGCTTTTGGCCAGAGAACATTTTCGTCCAAGAACATCAGCCAAGTACGGTGAAAAAAAAGATAACCAAACCTGTGGGTGTAAAACTCCCACATGTTAAGGCCACTGATCAACCTTCCACCTCTTCTTCCTCAATCCCAAAAAACTAATGTCTTCATTAACACTTACCTATCAGAATACAAGAGGGTTACGTAGTAAACTTCCCAAACTGTATTCTGATAGTTCTTTTTTTGCATCCCATATTATTGTATTTACAGAAACTTGGTTAAAGCCGGAGATCTTAAGCTCCGAAGTTTTTCCTAGTAGGTACACCACTTTTAGATGTGATAGAACCTTGCGAAGGGGAGGAGGAGTGCTAATTTCTGTAGACTCCAAATTCGCTTCTGAAGAGGTAAAATCACAAGAGTTTGGTGACATTGAATTTCTTTGCATCAAAATCACTTTGTCCGATCAATCTTTGTATGTTACCTGTTCGTACATACCACCTTCGTCCGAACCGCCAACATACTGGCAACATTTGTCCGCTATTCGTTTGGTTTTCGATCGTCTGTCTGATGGTGACCAGCTGATAGCTCTGGGTGACTTTAATATCCCAGAACTTATGTGGTCCAATGTTGATAATTCACCGTCTTTACAGCTTAACTCCCACCATGACTTCCCTGAGGGCATGTTTGACATGTCACTCGGGCAAATTAACCACGTCAGAAATTCTTTAGGTCGGCTGTTGGACTTATGTTTCGTTTCTGATCCTGATGGAATTACTCTTTCCAGAACTTTGCCCCTTTCTAACCCTGAGGATCCATATCATCCCACTCTTGAGGTTTCAATCGAAAATAATTACTTTTTTGACCTTAAGTCTACAGTTAAATCTCAGAAAGTTCGTTTCTTTCGTAAGGCTGACTTTATGAAATTAAATAAGTTAATTTTGGAATTTGATTGGTCTGATTTACTGGCATGCGAGGATATAAACATCGCATTACAAAAATTTTATTACACTTTGAACATATTTTTCGACGCTTGCGTGCCGTGGAAATATCCGTCCGCTTCAACGAATCCGCCTTGGTATACAAGGCACCTTATAAATTTAAAGAATAGTATGAGTAGACTTTTAAACAAACATAGATTATCTGGCTGTACAGTTAGTTATTCAAGATACTTAGTAGCTCGGTCCAATTTCACCGTGCATAACGCAGAATGTTATAGGAGTTATATTCGCCGCTGCAGGATTCAGTTTACTCAGGATCCGAAGCAGTTTTATAACTTTGTAAACACTAAGCGTAAACATGTATCTTTTCCCCCACTGCTTACGTTTGAGAACTCTTCTGCGAACACCGATCAGGCGATGGCCGATCTCTTTGCACAGTTTTTTCAAACTACCTATTCACCTAGCAGCAGTTTAGCTCAGCCTTACACTTATAATATCCAATCAGCCAACCTTATATTTTGCCCATCTTTCGATCAAAGTGGTGTGTTATCGGATCTTCTTAAGATTAAGCCCGTGTATTCGCCAGGCCCTGATGGAGTACCAGGCTGTGTTCTGAAGTACTGCGCCGAGGCACTGTGCAAACCGCTTGTTAAACTCTTTAATCTATCGCTGGAAACTTCGATCTTTCCCCTTATGTGGAAGGAATCCTTCATTATTCCGCTGCATAAAAAAGGGAAAAAATCCGACGCTGCTAATTATAGAGGCATCTCTAAATTGTCAGCAATTCCAAAGCTTTTTGAAAAACTTATCACTCCACATTTGCAACACCTATGTAGTTCAATAATAACTCCGTGCCAGCATGGCTTCATGAAGCGCCGCTCCACCACTACCAACTTATTGGAGCTAACATCTTTTATCACGGATGGCTTCCGGAATGGCTTACAAACAGACGTCATATACACTGACTTCAGTAAAGCATTTGACTCTGTTAACCATTCGCTTCTTATAAGTAAACTCAGTCTCAGAAGTTGACTTGCCAGCCGCGATGAAATAAGGTGAACTTGTGAACCAGAGTCCAATAACACTCTGCAAGGCAGAAAGGCACCTGATCGACCACGGATGAGGATATTGGCGGTTGGCAGAAGCACTTCAGTAGGGCGATCCTGCGTCAAGATCGTGTTGATTGACTGGGAAGGTGGGGCAGCAACGGCAACACCAGCGGCGGAAACCAAACCTCGTAGTGGTGGGGAATTGTTAGAGCTGGGCAGCTGCCCGCAATGGTGCAACAAAGCATGATGTCGGCGATTGCACTTTGGACATCGGGCAGCTGAACATCTGCGTGCAAAATGACCATCCTCCAAACATACAAAGCAGCGGGTCAGCCGTCGCACTTCGTCGTACCGTTGACTAAGTGGCAAGGCAATGAAGCTTGGACATGTAGGAAGCGGGTGCGCCAAAACACCACACAGGGCGCATAGAGCTGAACGGGCGTTGATAATCATGCATGACGATCGGTTATTCAAAGATCTTCCACGGCCCACTTGGTTAGATGGTGGATACGCAGCCAAAGAAAAGTCGACGCATTCAAGAGTCCGGCACCTTTGCTCCAAGAATCGTGCCATGGACTCCCAAGACGGAAGGCTGTCGTTGTTTCCGGCGAGAGTGTCTTCCCACTTGGCTCTTGTGGCCGGATCCAACTTCTGAAGGACAATCTGGATGAGCAAGCATCCTTGGATCTCGGCAGCTGATCCGGAATTCATGAGAGCCCGCATATGCCCATTGAACCGATCCGACAGCTCCCGCAACGTAGCAACAGATCCGGGCTCGACCACACGAAGCTGCAGGATCTCGTTGATGTAAGACTGGAAAATTAATCGCCGATTACTAAACCGATTGCGCAAAAGGTCAAGAGCCACATCGTAGTTCGCGTCAGTAATTTCCAGAGCTCTCACCGTCTCCAAGGCTGACTCGCGCAGGCATGAAATGAGCCACCGGAGCTTTTCCATATTTGTTAGATGAGGATGGCTGTCAATCGTGGCCTTGGACAGGGCGAAGAAATCCGGCCAGTCAACATAGCCGCCGCTAAATGTTGGCATCGGCAACGCTGGTAAGGAGGGGGCTGCCTTGTATGGCATGGGTGAGACACCGGCACCGTCGAGAAGTGTGGAGTGGGCAGCGATTCTCATGGAGTGCTTGGCAACCTCCACCTGAATGTTCACCTGCACATCAGTCGCCAGCTGCGAGAATTTCCAATAAAGCTCACTCCCAATCTCGCTGAAGTTAAGCTCCTCCAACTCTTCTTGAAGCGCGGTGAACCGCTCACGCAAACGCTTCTCCACTGACTCCAGCGCCATAATGGTGCCATCCTCATTCCGCGCTGCAGCCTTCACCTTATGATGCAGCGCCTCCATCTCCTGGCACGTCACCTCTGCTCTTCTCCGCAGCATCCTTTCCCGGCTTGCGGCAGCAGATCCAGTAGTTCCACATCCAGACTCCATCCCGCAAATCTCCAGTGCGAGTGATGCAAATCGACAACCAAGAGATTTTTTTTTTTATTTTTGTGTTTTTCGTACCGCAGTTTTTTCAGTTTCTCGGGAAATTAAACTGATTGAACTTCGGGCGCGATCACGTCGGTGTCACCAATGTTGAGCGATCAGAGTTTTGATAGCGACCGAATTAAAGACGAGATTTGATAGTTTATATTCAATTTATTAAGCTAATTCCGCACAATAAAACAAATAGCGTCTCGTCAATAACAACTCCCAAAATACAACAAGAAGAAGAACCGCTTTGGCGCAGAAGCTCTTCCAAAGCTCCCAAAAGCGCATGCGCTACAAAATGACAACAAAGTGCATGCGAATCTGGGAGACAAAAGAGAAGATTAAATGCCGCTGCAGATAAACAAATTATCAATATTCTAATTAGCCTATCTGGTGGCTGCTTAGCCCAACACATGTCTTAATGAGAAGACTCACAAGATTGGTACTTCAACCGACCCGGTCCGACATTTCTTTCAGAAGTTATTCAAGAAATTCGATTTTTACAGTTTTTTCAAAACGAAGCCAGTGTGTCTGTATTTTTTTCTTGGCAATCCTGAATAAAATTGGAGATTTTTGTTATTGTCATATGAGCAATTATTGTTCTACAACTTTTTGAAAAAGCTGTAAAACTCTAATTTCTTGAATAACTTCTGAAAGAAATGTCGGACGGGTCGGTTGAGGTACCAATCTTGAGGTCCCAAAGAAAAACAAGAAAGGAAAGCTAACTTCGGGCGAAGCCGAAGTTGATATACCCTTGCAGTTGTGCCATTTCCGATCGTTCAGTTATATGGCGGCTATTGGATATAGTTGAAATTTGGCCAATAAGATTATTTTGCCCAAAATGGAATCTGTACCAAGTCCCATCTTTCTAACTTAAAAAACACCAAAGTTATGCCAATTCCGATCGTTCTATGGCAGCTATAGGATATAGTCGGCCCATCCTTATGAAATTTTGTACACAAGATATTTTCAAATATTTCAAAAATAAAATCCAAATAAAAAAGGGCTTAAAAAGTAAAACATAAACATTGAATCGGCCAACTATATCCTATACCTGCCATATAACTGAACGATCGGAAATGGCACAACCTTTCTATTTTTAAAGATGCTTGGGGCTGTTTCCAATATTTTTATTAGAAATTTTGTTGATGGTGAAATTCTCATAAGGATCGGACAACTATATAGGACCCGATATATATAATAATAATATTAGCTTCTGCTTAACTACAAGGGTATATCAACTTCGCTTGAAGTTAGTTTTCCTTTCTTGTTTTTTTTTATAATTTATTATAAAGTGGAACTCTCATAAGGATAGGCCTCTCATCTGTTAATTTGTTAAAACAATTTGGTTTCCCACAACTACGAAACAATTTTGGATTTAAAATACATTTTTGGGCAAATTTTTAAATAAAATTTTTAAACTAACCAAATTCCAAAACCTTTGTAAATTAAAAATACGTATAACTTCAGAGCCAATGAAGCTATCGAAAAATTCTTTACGTCTTTGGAAAGGTTTTTAAATATTCCCCCTTCTTGAATGTCAAAATCTATAGAGAAAAAAAAAAAGAGTTTTGATGTTTATCCTTACAATTAAAGTATTGCTAACTGTGTGAATCGCCTGTCCAGAGGTTACTTCCATATATATATATTCTATATATTATGCGTTCTATTTTAAATAATTGAAGATCGATATATATAAAAAAACAACTGATATCATATAAAGAAACCTCTTGACGAGGTAAAGTATCGGTGACGAACCTGCATGCGAAACCCAAAATATCTGGTATCAATTTTAGTGACGAAAATATGCTATATAGGTGTACAAAATTGCATATAAAAAATATTCTTGTTCGGCACGTGACTGATTTTTTTTTTGTTTTTCTTGCACGTGCCGAACAAGAATATTTTTTATATTTTTTTAATTAACTGCTGATGCTAGTAATTATGCTTTAGGAGCTGTCTTAGCTCAAGAAGGTAGACCAGTTTGCTATGCAAGTAGAACATTAAATGATCATGAAGTAAATTATTCAACTATTGAAAAAGAGTTATTAGCCGTAGTATGGGCAACTAAGTATTTCCAACCCTATTTATTTGGAAGAAAATTTAAAATTACGTCCGACCATAAACCACTAGTTTGGTTACACAATATTAATGAACCTAATATGAAATAGCAAAAATGGAAAATATATCTTAGTCAATATGATTGTGGTATGAATTAAACTAAAGGAAAGGAAACTTATATAGCAGACGCCTTATCTAGGCTATCTTAAAAAAAAATCAAATAATGAAAGAAGAAGAAACATTTCAAAACGAAGATGATTTACAAAGTACCGGAGCTACTTTACATAGCGCCCAAGAAGACAAATGCAACTGTATCCAGATTAAAGAGCGGCCAATTAATGTTTTCAATCACCAATTAATATTTGAAAAGGGAAATGAAGATAGTAATGAACTATCCCGGTATTTTAATAAAAAAATTAATACAATAAAATATAAGTTAACTGAAGTTAAGTGCGCAACGGAAATGTCAGATTACTTAAGAGCTCGTTCTGGCCAAACTGCTGACTAAGCGTCTGGCCGGAAGTCCATACATAGCCGGCGAACACTGCATATTTGCGTGGAAATGAAATATTATATATTTTGTTAGCTTTGAGTTTCAGTTTATATTTGAGCTTCATCCAACTCCGGCACAGCCGTTAAAGTCAATTCATTTGTCAAATTGGTTACCTGGCCTTAAGGGTAGTAGCAACGGAGTTAGTAACTCCCACCATAACTTCCCGCAAGAAGGAAGAACCCCCGAGGCAACCACCAGGGACAATATTCACCTCCCGCATCTGAAGACATCGTCATCAACGAGGGACCAACAACTATTACTAAAAATTAACTTACAAATTAACATAAATCCTTTACGTCTGCATTAAAATTTGAATTTTTTTTTTTAAAACTCTTTATTTATTTACAATCTGTTTTTAAAAACAATAAATAAATTTTATATTTAATATTAAATAACAGGAATCGCAGTTTTCCAGTGAACCCCCCTATTATATACAACATCGTTTCTGTTAATTGAATTTATCTATCTGGGAGATCTAGTTGTGGTATCTTTTTAGTCTTCCTAATGATAATCTGTTATCTACTAGACTTAAGGCTAAATTATTTTCATGATTATGGAGTCTGTCGATATATTTTTTGTTACTAATTTTATTTATTTCTTCTCTTATGGTTGGGATATTGAGATCCTTGTGGCTATTTGCATTAGTTACATAAAAAGGAGCATTGACAATTTGTCGCAAAGTTTTTGACTGTTAGCGCTGTAGTATCTCAATATTTGAGTTGCTAGCAGTTCCCCAAAGCTGTATAGCGTAACTCCAAACTGGCTTTAATATAGCTTTGTAGAGGCGAATTTTGTTTTCCAGTGAGGTTTCTGATTTCCGACTTATCAACCAGGACATTTTTAGTGTTTTAGTGTGTAGAGTTGCTGACATTTGACTTTTATGTTTTATGTCATCTTCATTTCTAGATCCGCCATATATAAAGTGTAGAGGATTGGTCCCAATACGCTTCCTTGTGGGACGACTGCATTAATGAGAAGTAACGTTGATGCATCGTTTTTCTTCTGCACGTAAAAGCATCTTTTATTAAGATATGATTTGATTATTAAGTAATACGGAGCAGGTAGAAATTTTTTTATCTTGTACAATAAACCTTTGTGCTAGACTCGATCAAACGCTTGTTGAACGTCAAGAAATGCAGCTGTGCAGAATTTTTTGTTCTCAAATGCAGGAACTATATCATTAATGACCCTGTGGCACTGCTCGGGGGTCCCGTGGCCTCTCCTGAATCCGAAATGGTATTCAGGAATGATGGAATGTTCGTCCAAAATTGACAACATTCTCTTCAGGAGTATTTTTCAAACACTTTCGAGAATATTGTCAGCGGACTAATGGGACGATATGATGTTAATTCCGTTTCCACTTTGTTTGGATTTATGATCATTATGATCTCTGCACATTTCCATTGACTTGAAAAGTGGTCTAGTCTGAGAATTGCGTTAAATATAAGAGTGATAAACCGTATGCATTTTGTTGGTAAGCTTTTCACGGTGATGCTGTTTATTTTATCAGGACCTAGTGCTTTTTTATTGTTCAATTCTTTGATTTCTGTTACGACTTTTTCATATTTGATACTTTTTATAGGTAAGCTCATTTGGCAGGGTGACTCAAGAAATTTTTCTACTTCGGTCTCTGTTATAGAATTATTAATATCGTTGGGCTGGAAGACAGATTGCAGATGTTGTGCAATTGCTTCCGCATGTTCGGTATTAGACCTACACCAATTTCCATTGCTATTACGAATATTCGTGATTCTTTTAGCTGGTCTCTTTAGGTATTTAGTCGCCCTCCATAGGTGGTGTTCGTTGTTGCAGAAATTAGGATCTAAGTTTCTCAGATACGCAGCTAGAGATTCATTTCGTAAGTTTGACAGAAGTTGAATAAGCTCAGATGCAGCCTTGTTGTATAATCTTTTGTCAGGAGGGTAGCGAGTTTCTTGCCACCGTTTACGCAGTTTTCTTTTATTTTCTACTTTCTGTCGAATCTTGATAGACAGGTACAATTTGATTGATTGTTGATGATTAAGAACATGATCCGTGTTTCTGTATCTCGTGCCCAGTCCTTGAAAAAAGTTTTGAAAATCAAGCTCTTTTATTGTGAATCTGGGAGGGAGGTAAATCGCTGTTATTAATACATCCGCGTGCATACATTTTATCTTAATATTGGCAGCCTGCATAGCGTTTTCCCTAGTACTGTCCACGATTTGAAACTTAAGGCCCTGCTTGACATTAATGGCAGCACCCCCATGAGCTCTATCTAACGGATGATTAGCTCATACTGTATCGTATCCAATAATTCTAAAATAAGATTTTCTAGTGAAGTGAGTTTCTGAGATAAGCATGACGTCAATTTCATTCGTTTTTAAAAATAAGGATATTTCATTTACATGGTTGGAAAGCCCATTGGCATTCCATATTCCTAAGTTTAGGTTTATTTGCATAGCTTGTTTACAAGTAACACTATCATATTGAGTAATTTATTCGTAAGTTAAAATTGTTTTTCTAGAAGCTGTTCTATACTTTCTAGCAGCTTGAGCGTGTGATTGATAATCCTTGGGTTGTTGGGTCGAATTATTAGACGAAGCAAATGATTGAGTTGTAGCATAGTCATTTCCTTTAGTGTCATCTATAGGGAAATATTGGTGTTTTTTAGGTGGTTGCGTCCGCTTACTAATTTTTTTGATATAAGTTCCTGATAAACTTTACACTCTTTGTAACTAGCAGCAAAGAGTCTTTGTAACTAGCTGGTGGTTGTTCTTTGTCTTTTGGACAAACGTTACTGGGAAGACTAAGAGAGCATTTCACACATCTGTGAGTTTTGGAACAGTATGACTTTGTGTGTCCAAATTCCTGGCAACGATAGCCCTGTACGATTTCTTTGGTTTTATGGGGAGGTTCTATATTAACAACTGCGTTACCAATGTGTTTAACTTTGTATATATCTAAGTTATTATTGTTGGGCTCAATATCTAAGAAGAACAAGTTCAATGGCTCTTTCGTTACACGACTTTTAATGTTACTAATGTTTCTAACAGTGTGGTCTTTGGACTCCACATCTTGTTTAATTAAGTCGATATCCGTTAATAAGTGCAAATTCTTAATAACTACTCTAAATGCCCTCTCATGTTAGAGCTGAAATGAGTGAAATTTGACAAAATCTCCAGAAAGAGTTTTAACAAGTTTTATGTATTCTTCAATAGACTTAACCATAATTCTTACTTGACCATCGCGTTGCACTTTATAAAAGAAAAGCTCTTTTTTCATTTTTTTCTCGAGATAAGGTAGCATTCCTTTTATATTACTGACTTCAGATAAGAATATAGGTGGCGACTTGGCAGATTCATCTAAGGTGTCTTCAGTTATCAAGTCCAGTGCTTCGCTTTCGTCTTCAATTTCATTATTTGGCGTGTTGTCGCTTAGGAGGGCGTATTGATTGGAGCTCGTGCTGGGTGCATGGGCCAGGGCAATTTTTTTTTTAAGTAGGATCGGAGACACTTGGTTTTGTCTCTTGATTGCCTTCGACTTCGGTCTTACTGTCTGCCAGCTCCAAGCCGATGTGTCGTCTTCGTCGTTGTTCATGTTAACAACAACGCTTTTTTAGTGCTTATCAGCAACCACTGTTGTGTTTCGTTTCTTGTTGTAAATCGAATAATAATAGCTTTAGCTTCTGCTTAAATATTAGGCACGCTTAACTCGGTGAGTGCTTGATCGCGAATGTCAAAATGAATAAATAAATAAAAGTTGCTGAATAAAAAATTCCTAACAGACAAAAGAAAAAGACAAAAACTCAAAATTTACTTTCCAATCCAAAATAATTCATATAATTGGATGCATTTAATTCAGCTTTTATATGTCTCTTTTGTTACACAAGAATTCTTGGTATTAGCTGCGAAGCTTTGGTTATTTATTTTTCTTTTCCGTTTAGTTTCCCCACTCCATTTTCGAGAATACGATACGGCCGCGCATGCAGTGTGTGGCACTATGTTGTTATACCCTTGCAAAGGGTACTATAATTTTGGTCAAAAGTGTGCAACGCAGTGAAGGAGACATCTCCGACCCTATAAAGTCGGATATAAGTATATTCTTGATAAGGATCACCTCCTGAGTCGATATGAGCATGTCCGTCTGTCCGTCTGTCTGTTTTTACGCAAACTAGTCTCTCAATTTTAAAGCTATCGAGTTGAAACTTTACACACACCCTTCTTTCTTTTGAAGGCAGTATATAAGTCGGAACGGCAGGGATCGGTCGACTGTATCCTATAGCTGCCATATAACTGATTGATCGGAAATGCCATAACTTCGTTGTTTTTTAAGTTAGAAAGATGGGATTTGGGTAAAATAATTCGATATGCCAAATTTCATAAGGATCGGCCGACTATATACGATCCGCTATATATTTGATAATATAAGATGCGTGGCGCCACCTAGCGGACTGCAACTCAACTGCAAGGGTATAAAAACTTCGGCTCCGCCCGAAGTTAGCTTTCCTTTCTTGTTTTTATTTTTCTTTGTTTGTCATAGCGGAGGCTCAGTCCCCGCGTACCCCTCACCTTGCCTCTACTTGGCAAAGCAATAGTGCAGTTCGACAAGCACGCACACATAACGGCTCAGCCCCCGCGGCCTTCTCACCCGACCAATGAGCAATCCCTTCCAACAGTATAGGAGCACAAGGCAATTCTCCAGTGCTTCTGAGTCCGAGACCGAAAGACCGGTCAGATTTTCCACCCCAAAAAATGCAAACGCTACGGGGGGTCTTCCACTCAACTCTTCCAGCTTCCCTAGAAGACTCGGTCTCAACCAGTCATGTAACAATGCGGAAAAATACGTCGACCGCTCCACTTCGATCCAGTTCATCATGAGTGGTGTGTTAAGCCGCAGCTCTGCTTACAGATAAGCCCACCATTCTGGTACCAACCGCCCATGTGGCAATACATGGATGAGCCGGACCCGCTCAGCAATGCCGCACACTCCTAGATTCTGGATCACAGATTAACCTAATCACCAGAAAGATGGCTGACACACTGGGATACAATTAGAATCATCAAACCTGAACATCGCTGCACTAGGAGGGACAACTAAAAGATGACGAAAAAGGGCTGTGACCCTATCATCATTAAGTAAAGATTTCCAAAAATAAATCAACGTAGTTGTATTACCGGAAATAATGCCCAATCAACCACTACTCAACGGACCCTGAACCACAAGCCCATGGGGGGAGAATGTTGGCACCTAGTTACATTATACGGCACCAGAAACATAAATCCGCAATATCAGCGGTACGAATGACCGACTCAAAACCAGCGAGCGGAGAAACCAAGTACAAAGCGATCTGAGTCAGCAGACCCAGAACTAGTTCCAAGCACGTATATTCTTTAATATCAACCTTATAGCACGTACTTTATTTAATATTGACCTTAGTGTATGCTCTATCATTAACATTGACCAGCTAATCATAGATCAGCCGAAAAAAATTGTATTCTCGGATCTTATAAAAGATCACCTGGTCCAAAATAAAGACAGTTGCGAATACACAGTAAATGGGTTCGTTACTCAGTGCTAAGTTACGGCACTTAAAACTAACCTACTTCGAGTGTTGCTTTTATGTAAACAAGTAGGACTCTTTTAAAACTTACACCTGATATGAGTGTTTCTCCTGTGTAAACGGACCACAAGTAGGGCCCTCTTTACCTAACCTACTTCGAGTGTGGATTCCGTGAATCGGACTGCCAATAGGACCGGAATCAGCCGAAACACCGTACCATCTGCACTTGAGGATAGCCAACCCATGACTTCAAGTATCTCACATCAACTTCAGCCTGTTCACAGCAAGCGCCTGGTCAACCAGAGCAGTCCCTTGCAGAATCCAGATAAATTTAGTCAGAACTTTTATACGTTCTTCGACTACGGCTCCGGGACCTACCGTTATGCCCGTGAGTTCAAGTTCGACGTAGTGGCCGCATAACGCTCTACGAAAGAACAGTAATTTTATTAATAAAAGTCTACTATGATAAGAGGGGAGGTGAAGATTTGCTTCCCAATTAAGTCCCCTATTTAAGGTCTCCATGTTGAGGACTCCAGACTCACGATGTATATTCAAGAATCGGACGGACCAATAATGTAGATAACATTTTTTTATGTCCATGTATTCCTTATTGCATGTATGTATTCCTTAAAGGTTCCTTATGAACCTTTCGCTTTTGCTAAACACCAATTGTGAAATTCATCCAACTCGTGTTGAAGTCTAGATTGGGCACTAGTGAATCTATATTGAAGACACAGCTTGTCATCAGCGTACATAAGTACAAGTGAATCAATTAAGGCAAGGGCAATTAATGAAAAGATGACGAATGTAAAAGTAAGGATCCCAAATGGCTTCCTTTGGGTACACCAGATGTGAAGGGAGGTAACATCTTCAAAGAAGACACGTTAACAGAGTCAAATGCTTTTCTGAAGTCAGTGTATATGACGTCTGTCTTTCAGCCATTCCGGAACCCATATGTGACAAAAGATGTTTGCACCAACAAGTTGGTAGTGGTGGAGCGGCGCTTCATGAAGCCATGCTGGCACGATGATATTAATTAACTACATAGATTTTGCAAATGTGGAGTTATAATTTTTTCAAAAAGCTTTGGATTTGCACAGACAAGTTTAAAATCAATGATTATAAATTCATTAATTTATTTATATTTTTTTTTGTTTTCATTATTGTAGTACCTTAAACCACTGTACCAGGGAAAAAAAGGGAGATTAAAGAGAGCGTGTTCAAGCATTGAACATGATACGAATTCCAAATATAGAATGGATGGTTTGAAAAACGATCTGCAGTCTAACCAAATATTTATGTGGTGCACTTGAAGCACTTAAGAGAGGGTCACATATCATGTCAGCGTGCAGTCCGTTGATAAGTAGTTTTAAATAAATTTAAGATTTTCATGTATGTTTCTTGTAAGAGAAATGCAAGAAATAAAAACAGTTTTTAAACGGAACTCATTGGAGTAACACCAATATTTAAGGGGCTCCTCTTAACAGAGCGCCAAGTGTGGGTTAGTAAACTGCAAGGAAAAGAGATAAGAACCTCTACTGAGAAGCAATGGAACCAACACCGTAATAGATGAAGAAGCAGCAGAGCTAAGTTTGGAAGAAAATTAATAAAATTATTATTTTACCTCCAAATTACCACCTTACCACCGCTGCACACTCAAAGCGGTACGGATGATTGAAATGTGAAATTGTTTTTTTTTAGTTGATAAATAAGGAGTTAACTCTGTGTGTGACTGTGACTTATTTGTAGGGTATTTAGATATTATGTTGTGCTATTAATAGTTTTTAATAGCAACCGAATAACTATACGCGTTTCAAATTATAGTTTCAATATATTTATTTTGGGCTCAATTTAACCCTAATACAAGCGGCTCCAATCAACTCCAAATCACAACAAAACGCCAAAACAAGAGCTTGCGCAGAAGCTCAACTAAAGCTCCCCAAAGCGCATACGCTACAAATGCCAATAAAGCGCATGCGAAACTGGGGACAAAACAGAGACGAAACATGCTGATAACAACAGCTGCAGCTTAGCATATTATAATTATTTTAGATGAATTCTTTGGTGGCTGCTTGGCCCAACATCCTCCCCCCATTGAAGGGTTAGCCTTCAATAACAATGTCGGAAGGGGCAGCAGTCACATTATTGCAGAGGTTGTTCCATGGGTTGTCCTCCCTACCACAGAGCGCCGACACATCCCGTGATAGTCCATCGTGGCCAGAAAACACCCAGCCAAATCGAGTGTTCTGAGCAATTGGGAGCCCGTGACCTAACTGGATTTGGCCAGCCGACACCAGGTCAAAGAATAAGCCGGCTCCAATCAGCAGGTCCACTCGCTGCGTTTTGTGGAAGTTGGGGTCAGCTAGGTCCATATTACCAGGAATCTTCCAGCCCGAAGCATCTATGTCCTGGCTGGGCTGATAGTCCGTTATATGTGAAGCCACAACAGCCTCAATTTCCACTGAATATGTGCTAAGGCGGGACTTCAAGCACACATTAACCGATGCTCCATCAGTTTCAAATCCAGCGCCGCCGAAACCGGCCACCGTTGTGGAGCATTTGGAGCGGCCAAGCTGAAGTTCATTCGCCAGCCGCGACGAGATGAGATGTACTTGTGAACCGGAATCCAGTAACGCTCGGCAAGGCAGGAAGTCTCCAGATCGACCACGAACGAGTACATTTGCTGTTGGCAGGAGCACTAGCTCAGCATTGCGATCCTGGTTCATAACAGGGTTGATTGAGCGGGATGGGTTCGCACCAGCAACTGCACCGATGGGACGTGAGACTCGTGCGGGTGAAACCTGCCCGCGAGGGTGCAACAGAATATGATGACGGTGATTGCACGTCGAGCAGCGGGAAGCTGAGCATCCGCGAGCGAGATGGCCATCCTCCAGACAAACAAAACAGCGAGCCAGACGCCGCACTTCGTCGTATCGTTCCTCAATTGGCAAAGCACTATACTTTGGACAAGCTGGAAGCTCGTGTGCCGAAACACCACACAGGGCGCATAGAACAGGACTGGCGTTAATAACCATGCACGAGGATCGGTTATTGGACGATCTACCTCGGCCTACTTGGTTAACTGGTGAATACGCCAAAGAAAAGTCAACGCTTTCGAGAGTCCGGCACCTTTGCTCTAAGAATCGTGCCATAGACTCCCAAGATGGAAGGCTGTCATCAGTGCTTCCTGCCAGAGAGTCTTCCCATTTGGCCTTTGTAGCGGGGTCCAGCTTTTGGAAGAGGATCTGGATGAGGAGGCACACTTGAATTTCGGCCGACGTCCCGGAACTCATGAGGGCCCGCATATGTCCATTGAATCGGTCGGATAACTCCCGAAGAGTAGCAACGGATCCCGGCTCAACCACCCTTAGCTGCAGGATCTCGTTGATGTGAGCCTGGAAGATTAACCGACGGTTGCTGAAACGGTTGCGCAAAAGGTCAAGGGCAACATCATAGTTAGCGTCGGTAATCTCTAGCGCCCTCACAGTTTCCAGGGCTGAGTCCCGCAGGCAGGAAATGAGCCACCTGAGCTTCTCCATCTTGGTCAAGTGCGGGTGACTGTCGATGGTTGTCCTAAATAGGGCGCAGAAATCCGGCCACTCGGCATAGCCGCCGCTGAATGTTGGCATCGGCAACGGTGGCAAGGAGGGGGCTGGTTTGTATGGCATTGGCGATACACTGGCACCGTCGAGAAGTGTGGAGTGGGCAGCGATTCTCATGGAGCGCTTGGCAACCTCCACCTGAATTTCCACTTCCACATCAGTCGCCAGCTGCGAGAATCTCCAATACAGATCACTCCCGATCTCGCTAAAATTAAGCTCCTCCAATTCTTCTTGAAGCGCGGTGAACCGCTCACGCAAACGCTTCTCCACTGACTCCAGCGCCATAATAGTACAATCCTCAGTCCGCGCCGCAGCCTTCACTTTATGATGCAGCGCCTCCATCTCCTGGCAGGTGACCTCTGCTCTTCTCCGCAGCATCCTTTCCCGGTTCGCGGCAGCAGCTCCAATAGTCTCAGCTCCAGACTCCATTATTTGATTAAAATGCAACTTGTAACAACAACAAGGGCGTTTTCTTGGCACTTTTAATGTTGATCACAATAATCAACCGGGATGAAATCACGTCGGGGTCACCAAATGTTGAGCTATGAAGAGTTTTTAATAGCAACCGAATAACTATACGCGTTTCAAATTATAGTTTCAATATATTTATTTTGGGCTCAATTTAACCCTAATACAAGCGGCTCCAATCAACTCCAAATCACAACAAAACGCCAAAACAAGAGCTTGCGCAGAAGCTCAACTAAAGCTCCCCAAAGCGCATACGCTACAAATGCCAATAAAGCGCATGCGAAACTGGGGACAAAACAGAGACGAAACATGCTGATAACAACAGCTGCAGCTTAGCATATTATAATTATTTTAGATGAATTCTTTGGTGGCTGCTTGGCCCAACATATTAATTACACCCTATTTTAACTCCACCCGATGGAGACCTAAATACTCAAAGAAAATTCATCGTAAACTGGATTCATTTTGCCATATTCTAAGTTTCTATTTGATTATAGAAATATCTCTTTAACATCTATTCCGGATAATTTCATAGGAATTCATATTAATATTAGATATATATATATACAAGATTTTTCTAATATACGGTTAAATTTTATAAATCAAATTTAACAACATTTTAAACTAGGAATTTAAAAATTTGCAATATAATTTATTCAAAGTATTCAAATATCATGCCTCACGAAAATATACTTATTTGACGCAAATAAATATTACAATTCCTTTCAGTCGTTATCCACTTCACTTAAGTGAAATCCAAAGTTCGCCGCCGTTGAGCTAAAGGACAGGAATAGCCAAAGATGTTTATAATAATTAATGTAAAAGTTAAAAATATTTCCTAGGCCATGCTCGAATATTATCGCAAATTATATTCTTTTATCTGTTAATTCGTATCCACTTATAAATATTTTTTTTTTTACATAGTAGAATCATCCACAACGAATCCCGACCAAAAAAATAGCCCCTTCTTCGCTTCCACGTTTAAAATATTCTCCAAGTGAAGCTAAAGGGTCATATCCACTTTTCAAGACCGCCAAGATTAATTCCATCGGTAGCCATAATTTCCATGCAAAGCCTTTTATATGCCCTGATCACCTATATTTTAAGATCAGGAAGCTTCTCAATATTTGAGGCTATAAATTCCTGGGAAGCAAAATGCGGCGATTCAAGATCGACCAGCAGATTCATGGCATATATGTATGTGGTCTTCACGAGAAAGTGCATCAGGGACTACGTTTAATGTGCCTTTTCGGTTCTATATTCTAAAACCTTGATGGCTTAATGCCCATCTTGCCATGCTCGCTTCATTAGCTACGTCAGCGAAGCATGATCCATGATTACCGTAAAATCAAGCACCTCTACGTAAGACGTAAATTCTTTTATGCTCACAAAGGCTGATATTAAAAAATGACCGAGCGTAGCACTGGAAATTTGAAAGCATAATTTTCAGGGATTCAAAAGCCTTTTTTCGTTCCGGTATAATGTTTAATATTAATTTTGTAATATGATCGGCTACCATATGCAAAACTCTCATATGGCTGTCAAAGCTATCTGAAATCACCAATAAGTCACTGAGGTCCACGAAGACTTCATTTCGTAGTGCAGGTGGGATAACTTTATCCGCATAATATAATCCGAAAGGCATAACTTTAAATTAATAATATGATCTTCCCCGGACTGTAAAAGCTGTTTTACATCTCGACGGTGGGTTCAATGAAATTTGCCAGAAAGCATCTTTTAGACCCAAACTGTTTATGGACATAGCTTAAGGAAGTTGGCTGGGAATACCATGCACCTAAGGCAGCTAAGGATAAGCATTCTTCTCTGTGACTGATTTCACTTTGCGGCTATCCAAACATAACCTGGCTTCTGGACTATCACAACTGAAGAGGACCAGGCACTCTTTGACTCTTCTATTACCTTCAGCTGAAGCATTTCTGCGTCTCAATGGTGATGGATACCGGGAAATGTCATTTGCTCAATTAGTTTTGCAATTTCAGTATATATCGTGTCTGATGGAAGTGAGATTTTCCTAAACCTTTAGCAGCGAACGAAGGAAATTTGCCAACCACACTGTTTGGCTGCGCACTTTGTAACTCAGTGAGAAGATGATGCCCGGAGTTAGCTGTTACCTCTCCTACTTCTAATGGACTTGGAATCAGATCGATCTTGCTTCAGTAAAGGAATAATGTAAAATTCAATATCGTTATCTTTCCCTTTATATTTTAGTATTAAATGTATCTAAAATATTTTGGTGGTTTCCATCCGCCGCAAGGCTAATTTGAATGGCTTATTGCAAAAAAAATTTTTTCTTTTGCTAGGCCTCCGCCTATGCGTCTTATGGCATCGCCGGTATTTAGTAACTCTTCCATTTTTCTTCCCAGCAGATTCACTACAGCATATGGTCGACTTTCAGAATATTTTTAAAATTGCTTCTAGCTTATTGGTTTTCCAAAACTCTCTCTCAGCCATTTACTATTACGAGAAGTTTTCTGAAACTTTTGATTGGATAAAAAGTCGCGATGCATCGTATCTAATGCATCGTCCATTTCCTTTTCAAGCACTATCTCTGCTACTTGTCTTTTAAAAAAGGGCCGTCTTCTTGATGAGATTTTCTGACTTTTTCTAAAAATCACTCTCATTCGCGACAAATATCCCGAAGGTTTTCCATGAACACCAGCCATACTTAATCTAATCGGCTGATCGAATCAGTCCACAAGCATCAAAATAGCATCATAAAATGCCTCAAATGACTCTTTATCTCTTTGTTTCCGATCTTTTATTATCTGGAGGATGTCTACAAGTTATTGTCTACAAAAAGTGTCATAGTCTGCAAAAGTAATTCATTGGTCTACTTTGTCGGCAGATAGTTCTAGTACAGATAGTTTTATCTGTATACAAGCAATAAAAATTCATTTAACTCGCGTTTATTTGATCAGTTATGTGATTTTGCTTATGTTAAATCACTTAGCCCTGCCGTACGGGACTTTGTGACCTCGATAATGTTCACTATTTTTTACTAATTTGTGCCGAAGGAGCCGAAGTTGATTTACCCTTGCGGTTGTGCCATTTTTGATCGTTCAGTTATATGGCGGCTATTGGAATTAGTTGGCCGATCCCTATGAAATTTGGCAAATCAAATTAATTTTTCCAAAATTTTGTCCGCACCAGGTCCCATCTTTCTAACTTAAAAAACACCAAAGTTACAGCATTTCCGATCAATCAGTTATATGGCAGCTATAGGATATTGTCGACCGATCCCGGCCGTTCCGACTTACTACCGATATACTACCTGATAGGAAAAGAAGGATGTGTTTCAACTCGATAGCTTTAAAACTGAGAGAATAGTTTGCGCAGAAACCGACAGACAGACGGACAGAAGGACAAACTGACAGACAGACAGACGGACAGTTTAGTTAACTACCCAATCCCACATTGAAATTTGGCGCTGTCGCGTTCACTCCAGTCACTCTTCCGCACTCACATTTAAAAAGACTGCTTTTACTTAACTTAATTTATGGTTTTTTAGGGTGGGTTGTTTTTCATTTTTTTACCCGTGTTATAATCTGTTATACTAGCACCTAATCTACCCTACCTAGGTCTTTCGAGCTCTTCCCGAGAGAACAACGACTTGGTGTTGACTAAATAACTTATTTTTGTTATATGATACCTGTGAAAATATATATATTCTACTGAAACCTTAAATGGGAGGAGACCACTTGACCTGAACACCACCAGATTCACCAGAGAAAATAAAAAAGGTTCCTTCGCCAGCCATCACCCGCAGATTTTAAATTAAAGGTTAAATTAAAAGTTATTAAATATGACCCATTCCAATAAGTTTCATTAATATTTTGCCTATTTGTAAAAATGGCTCTATATTGAATTACATCTATATTTTTATATTTTTCTGCGATTTTGTTACATAAAAATTTTTCTCCATTTAGTAATGTGGTAAAACAAGATCCTTCTGGGCTTAAAGTTCCATAATTACTTAGGCCAACAGCGAAAAGTCTCTTCGCATAATTTTACCCTCTCCATATCTTTCAGGGTCCCCTGAAACAAAGTCCAGTACAAACATGGGTTCCATCACCCTCAGTTTCAAGAAATTGATAAAATTTTACAATATATTGAATTATGTAGGCCTGCCACGGTAGGTCCCGGAGTCGTAGTCAAAGAACGTCTAAAAGGTAAATTTAATTTACCTGGGTTCTTCAAGGGTCTGTTCGGGTTGAGCAGTCGCTTGTGTGGTCAAGCAGAGGTTGGTGTGAGATACTTAAAGTCTTGCTTGTTTGTGGTAAGGGGATTCGGCTGACTCCGTATCGGCACGTCCTACTGGTTTTAAGTGCCGTAACTTAACACTGAGTAACGAACCGATTTAGTCTGTGCTGTCTGTGCCGATTTAGTCATCGTGCTGTGCACTAGTTCTTGGTCTGCTGACTTAGATCGCATGGTATTGGGTTTCTGCTGTGCTCGCTGTCAGTAGTCGGTCATTCTTACCTGCGTCTGCGGGGCTGCGTAAATTACCTGGATCTGCGTAAATTCAGGATCGGCTAAGCGCAACTGAAGTGAGATATTATTTGGCGCTTCAATAGGGTGGGATGGTAAATTGGGCATTATTTTCGGTAGTAAACATACGTTGATTTGTTTTTGGAAATCTTTGGTTAATGATGATAGGGTCACCACAGCCCTTTTTCGTCATCTTTTAGTTGTCCCTCCCAGTGCAGCGATGTTCATGGTCGATGATTCCAATTGTAGTCCCAGTTTTTCAGCCATCTTTCTGGTGATTAGGTTAATCTGTGATCCAGAATCTAGGAGTTTGCTGAGGGGCATTGCTAGGAGGCATTGCTAAGGGGGGACCGGCTGGTCCATGTATAGCCACTTGGGCGGTTGGTAACAGAACGGTGGACTAATCTGTAAGCAAACGGTCGACGTATTTTTCCGCATTATTACTTGACTGGTTGCCTGACGCTCAAGGTGTTCTAACTGTTTATCGAGATTATTTTATCTCGTCGCGAAAAACGAAAGGAAAAATCGGTGGCTGTAGAATTAAATAAATTGCGAGAAAAACGAACGAAACGAAAATGCGTGCACTCTTCGACGTTATAAATTCGGTTATATTCATATTAACAAAACCTTAAGCCTAGCTTATCTAGTGCGGCGAAGCGGGGCGAATTCATGGGAGAGCGCAAGTGAGAGCTTCACTTGCGCTCCCGCTCCGCCCTAAACTAACTTATACTAGACTTCATACAATTCCACTTATTATCTACATCTAATTATACACTAACATCTGTTTTAAAGATGGTCGATTGGTTGGATCGGTGCTGGCTAAATCTAGAGATGAGTGTGTATGGGTCCAATCTTTCCCTAATGATGTGGATCAAGATTGGATGCCAGTTATCTGTTGACACTTTTAGTGCGTTAAAAGTGCTGCGCTGCGCACGCTGCGCATCTGGACCGCTGATCCATTTGTTCTGGAGTGTACGAAAAGCTCTTGGATCGCGGACTTAATCAACAACCGTTCATTATGGTATCGATTTTTAGACGTTGCCAGGCATCCTGATGGGTGAGATGCTTTAGTTGCTCATCGAAGTACATTTCTTTGAGCCGTCGCTCTGCTGAATCTGTTTCAGAACTATCCCATATTGTCATCTTCATATTTTTTTCTTTAATCATTAGATTTCAAAACACAGCATGTATACATACACATATGTTTAAGTTCCACAAATGGCAGATCTGTTAATTTTCTTTAGTATCAATTAGCACGCAAAACTGACAAGAACAATACACTTCTCTCCTCATGCGATTCTTGGTTTAAGATCATTGTTTGGTCGTTCGAGACGGATAATTTTGTAGTGTTTTGTGCATTGGTACTCATAGTAATTGTTTGGCATGAGCCATTTAAAACATTGACAATAGGACGCGTCAGACTCAAGGCCAATATGACATGGAGCTTGGCTTGGGCTGAAGACGCGCAGCAATCGAACGCCACACGGGCAGAAGTGTCTTTTGCGGCTGGAGCATCTCTATTGAAGAAGGTAGATGGCTATTTAGATCCAGAGCATGACAACATATTCTACGATGAAAAATGCACATACATTACTTTCGGCGATGGTAGGTGCACGACCTTGTCCCTCAATTATGAACAATGAAAACGCCTGGGGCGGGCTGCAAAACATCGACGCAATAATCCGTTTGCTACAACAATAACTCTTCAAGTAGTTGGCGTTTATCGAGCCACTGCAACAACAAGGTCGGATACAGCAATATTAAGGAAGGTGTCAGACGGCGCAAATGAAATAGTGTGTGGTCTGGATGCCATCGAGGAAACAGTGGCGAGACTGTTGGATCTTCTAATTGACGCTGAAGAAGCTGGATGCAGACACTCGACGCAGGTGAATCGTGCGTAGGATGGAGTCAGACTCAACCACTCTGGAGGAGTTCTTTAAATTTTGGATGCACGTTGCGAGGAACTGGAGCTCATCAAGCGTGAAGCTCTCCAAGGCAAGACTACTGCCTCAATCGGTGACAAGACAAGGAAGGTCACACATTTGTTGGTTGCACTCAAAGGAAAACAGTGCAGCAAATATCATTCTACAGAGCATCGTGTATATGGATGCCAACAATTCATGGATATGTCAGCAGGACAGATGATTTTGATTGCCAAGGAAAACTTTCTCTGTTACAATTGTCTGAAACCTGTCCATGGCGTCAGAAAATGCAAATTTACGTTCAAGTGCAGACAATGTAAAGGTCTGTATTACTCTCTGCTGCACCTGCAAGGCATGGAGGCATGACTATTGGAACAATCGCTCAAAATCAGGAGGATCCTAGCGCACACATCTCAACGGTGACTATTAGGCACATCGCACAAGCAGAAGGTTCTGAAGCAATTGTATGTGCACAAGGCACTGCGAATTCAGAACAATCAACTGGATGAAACAGGAGCACCTTCCCCAAGGCCATGGTTCATGTTCGCAACGCAAATGGAGATTTGGTAGCATGCCGACTCCTATTGGACACGGGTTCAGAACTATCGTACGTATGTGAACGCTGTATACAATTACTTAGTTTGGCTCGTACGCCATGAAGCATATTGGTTAGGGGAATTGCATCCATTTAAGCAGACACTACAAGGGGATGCAGCACTATACGCATTCGATTCGTATTTCGCAAGATTAGCTGGTATACCAGGCTCACGTGCTGCTTAAAAATTGCCACTCTTGTTTTTGCTGCAAGTATGGGGACCAAAATGGTTTCATCGTCGTTAACCACCCGGCTGTATACCACCACTGAGTACGTTTTGGTGGATGCATCTGAAAATCCGTGCAGTTCGATTTTCTGTGTGTCGCTTTTAACTAAGCGTGGTATCTGGATCTTGGGAAGGTTGTCTAGATAAACTCGCCGTTTGCCATAGATGTTTCGTCAAATCTGGGTGAGCGAAAAACACAGAGACTATCAGAGAATCGTATAGAGAGAGGATCCGTCAGATCCTATCAAGCACTTCCAACTATACACGGTGACGTATGGAACATCATGCGCACCATTTCTAGCAGTCCGAGTGCTAGAGCAAATAGCTGCTGACCATCAGCACGAGTTTTGAAATGCAGCAAAAATCGTGTTGGAATATTTCTTTGTCGACGACGTTCTCACTAGAGCAAATAGTTAGGATGAGCTGCTACGCAACATGGACGAACTCGTCCAACTGATGTTCTATGCTAATCTAGAGCTCGCGAAACGGGTATCGAATACCAAATGCATCGAATCGGAGGATAACACGGATTCCTCACAATCATCTTTCAAGGCTGCATTGGCACCCTGGAGAGGACACATTGTCCTACAATGTGAATCTATCGAAAGACCCAAGCTGCACCAATAGGAAAGTTTTGTCGGACGTCTCACGTATATTCGACCCTCTTGGTATATTGGCACCAATCGTAGTTCCATTCAAAATACTATTTCAAAAACTCTGGCTGTGGAATTTGAATTGGGACGACGAACTACCGAGCAAACTAGCAGACAACTGGCTCAAATGACGAGCTGATCTAGGCAACCTTCACAAGCTCCAGATACTGCGAACTGCACGGATTTTTAGATGCATCCACCAAAGCGTACTGTGGTATACGCCCAAGTAGTTAGCAACGATGGAACCATTTAGGTCGCCATACTTGCAGCAAAAACAAAAGTGGCACCTGTAAAGCAGCAGTCTTTGCCTTCTTCTACTGAGTCAACTTCTGTAATCCATAAATACTGGACTAATGCGCAAAAACTGTCATGGCTATCGTATTCACCAGCCCAACTTAAGACGTTTGTTGGGAACCACACAGAGATCCTAGAAACCATTCCGAAGAATGCATGTCGGCATGTAAATTCAAAATCGAACCCAGCAGATTGCGCATCCCGTTGCTTGGGAGTGTCCGAGCTCATTTAATAGCTGAGGGACAAGCATCAATTCATGGTAAAGTTGAACAATTCTCACAACTGTACTTCTCTTTCACACAATTGGCATACAAGGCGAAGTCAAAAGCACAACTGTCTCGCTTCGCTCCTATAGAAAAGGATCGCGTCGGGGTCACCGAATGTTCCAAATATGTGGTGTTAGTGGTATTCGGCTGATTCCGTATCGGCACGTCCTACTGGCGGTCCGTTTCACGGGAGCAACACTCGAAGTAGGTTGGTTTTAAATGCCGTAAATTAACACTGAGTAACGAACCGATTTACTCTGTATTCGCAACTGTTTTTATTTTGAATCAGGTGATAATTGTGGCTTAACTATGGTTAGCTGGTAAGGTCAAGCTGCTGACTCAAATCGCATGGTATTGGGTTTCTGCTGAGCTCGCTGTCAGTAGATCGGTCATTCTTGCCGCTAATATAGCTGATGTTGGCTTCTGGCCCGATTCAGGTGATATCTTGCGCCGTCTATTAGAGATGGGTTATTAGGTCTTGGCACTAGGTGCCAACAATATAATTGTGTGCATTAAGTTCAAAAGATCGTAACTAAACAAGCGCGGGCGAAATTTTCTAAGTGGAATTTTTTGATATATAAAGGCTGTTTTAAAATCTTCAGATAACGATTTTATTTCTTTAAATATTTTAGAATCAATAACAAACTAATCGTTATGATTTTTTATTAAATCTTTGATTTTGTTCTGGACAGTTATGGAATCATCAAAATCCTTTGTCAATGCTATCCACTTTCAATTAGTGCCTATTTCATAAATACCTCTTTTCGACCTACTATGTATTATTTGGGAGATAATTTATTTTGTGACAACGTAACATTTTCTCTTGAGCTCGTTGAAATAGTTTAGGGGTTACATCGTGTTTAATTTTATTAAATAATGTATCAAATAAAGCGAAGCCTGCCGATAGAAATGCGGCGGCAGGAAGCGGTATTTGCAAGGATTAACGGGCGCCTCTGGCACTATATAAGGAGGGCCCCTGGAGCAAATCGAGACCGGCATTCAAGTGGGAAAGTTTCCTTGAAGGAATTACGAGTATAGGCTGAAGGACCCCCGACGGGTAAATCCGACGGTCTCAAGTGCGGGCCTTAAAGCGAGTGCGAAGGATCTGCGATCAGTAGCTTAAGGACCCCCTGTGGGTAAGTCCGGCGGCGGGGCGCAAATCAGCCAAAAAGTGGAAGAGCAAGTCGGAAAAGGATCAAGGATCCACGGCGGAACTGAAGCACAAGGGTAAAACGGGTTGGGTTAGGTTATTCCCGGACACGACATGTATCCTGGCGATAGCGACGGATCGTCCTGGCGTACGCCTTGTCGGTTCCTGACCATTAAGACCAGGTGTGATCCTGTAAAGCAAGGGAAAGCCATCTCGGGAACTCAAGCCCAACAGTGAACCAAGCAGGGACACCCCGGGAAAGTCATTAGAAACCTGATCCAGGCGCTGGGGCGTATGCACAGCGTATCACCTGGAGTTCAAGGAGACGCGACGCCAAAACCTCTGGCCTGCTATAGATCCTGCGGGGCCTATGCACGTAGGTGTTTGGAGGCGAGAGACGAACGCGACCGGGGGCGTGTCCTGCGGGGTAGGTAGGCCCTTCGGCCCTGATCCGGCCGCCAGGCACCGAGAAGCGCATCCTGCCCGGCGTATGCCTGAAAGGTAAGACTATCGGTCTGCTAAGACGGATCAGGTGCCGTCCACGGCGAAAGGGCATTCCCAGTGAGCCAAGGATACCGAAGGTCCACAGCACCCGCAAAGGACGGCGACGACGAGGGAGCAACGGCGACGACGAGGGAACAGCAGCGACGTCGGAAGAGCAGCGACGACAAGGGAGCAGCAGCGACAAAGGAGCAGCGGCGACGAGGGAGCAGCGACGACAAGGGAGCGGCGGCGACGGACGATCAGCGGCAGCAGAAGAGCAGCGAAGAAGACAAAAGCAACAACACAGGCCCCGCAACCAGAGTCCGTGAGTCCAAACGAAGGGAACCGTGAGCCGTTTCGGTGCCAGGCACCAAGACCACACGACCTGCCGGGCGCAAGCTTTGGGAGGGCGTGTGTATTGGCACCAACCCGGAGCGGGGATAGGGGATCGACGGAAGGGCGAGCGGTCGGTCGGCTGAGCCAAACAGCTGGTGAGATTCTCTTATTTTTGTAACGTAAAGACAATAAAGGGGATTTGATTGAAACGAAGCATTCCGTGTTATTTCTGGGCTCGGGCAATCACTTCGAATCTATAAATTCGGTGGAACGTACCATCAACCTCTGTGAGCTAGTCGCGGCATTTGTTGCGAACAAAATATAGCAAAAACAGTTCGTTACACCTGGAGCCCAAACTACGTGATTGCTTTAGAGACTAGGAGTTACACAGCTTCAAGATGGGGAGGAAAAATTGGATCTACGCGCTTCGCAAAGAGGAGTTGTGCAAAGTGTGCAGAGAGCTCGGTCTCGCAGCGGATGGAACCGTGGAGATCATGAGGGCACTGGTGGCAAGGTGGGTCGACGAAACAAAGGACGATGAAAAGATGGTGGTCACGCGTGGATTCGAGGAGAAGTTCGCGCAGAGGTCCACGCCGAGGCAGAGAGCGGTGAGCGAATCGGAAAAGCTCATTCAAAGTCTGGCAGTGCCAGAAATGAAGAGCATGAGGAGCATGGAGCCACAAGTGCGGAAGCCAGTCCTGGTACAGGTGGACTATGCGAAAGCGATGCCCGAACTACTCCAGGGCAGAGAATGTGGTAGTGTTGCCAGGCATGGGAGACAGCGTGGTGCACGGCAAATACACGGCCTTTACGGTACCAGGGAAAGGTCTGTACCAGTGGAAAGTGATGCCGTTCGGATTACACTCGGCCTCGGCAACATTTCAAAGGGCCTTAGACCAGGTCATAGTCCCGGACATGGCTTCGCACGCATTTGCGTGTCAGGATGACATCATCGTGATCGGACGCACGAAGGAGGAGCACATGGCAAATTTGAAGGAAGTGTTCCGAAGACTGAAGGCGGAAAACTTAAAAATAAGCACAGACAAGTGCCATTTCTTCAGGGGAGAGCTGTTGTACCTGGGCCACCGGATAACACGTCAGGGGATTGGTATGGATCCTGGAAAGGTTTCACCAATTACCGAATTGGAACCTCCGACAAACGTGAAAGGGGTACGGCAGTTCATTTGGATGGCGTCGTGGTATCGGCGATTCGTCCCCGACTTCGCTGGGGTCGCAAAGTCGTTGAACGATCTCCTACGAAAGGGAACAAAGTGGAAGTGGACGGCCAGACACCAAGAGGCGTTTAAGAAGTTAAAGTCGCGTTTAACAGAGGATCCAGTGCTGGCATGCCCCGATTTCACAAAGAAATTTGTGCTATATACAGACGCCAGCGACTACGGCGTGGGTGCAGTGCTGACGCAAGACACTGATGAGGGCGAGCGAGTGGTCGCTTTCGTCAGCCGAACGCTAATAGGCGCGGAGGAGAATTACTCGGCAACGGAGAAGAAGTTCCTAGCAATAATATGGGCAATTCGGCAGATGAGATCATACCTGGAGGGATACCAGTTCGACGTGATCACGGATCACATGGCGCTGAAATGGTTGAACAGTATAGAGAGCCCACTTGGAAGGATCGCGAGATGGGTCCTCGAGTTGCAACAGTACGATTACGTAATCAGCTACAGGAAAGGCAAACTGAATGTAGTCGCGGATGCACTTTCCCGCCAGCCGATAGTAGAGAAGCTGAGGAGTGCCACAGCAAGCGAAGACGCGGAGTGCATTTGGATAGGCACACTAAAAAAAAGATGCGGGAAAACCCACAGAAACATCCGGAGTACGTTGAGGAGGCAGGCCTGGTTTACCGACATGTTCGACATAGAGCCGGGAGCGAAAAAGTAGCATCATGGAAGCTGTGTGTGGATCCGATGGGCTGTGTCCGATGGACATGAGGCAACAGGTGCTGAAGGAGAACCACGACGCACCGACAGCGGGACATCTAGGCGGAAGAAAAACGATTGCGAAAGTAGCAGCAAGGTACTTCTGGCCAGGGATGCAAAGGGACGTAAGGAACTATGCCAGGAAATGCGAGACATGTATGCGGTATAAACCGAGCCAGATGCAGGCCGGAGGGAAAATGCTGACACAAATCCCAGAGGAGCCGTGGGCAACGGTATGTGCGGACTTCGTGGAACCGTTGCCGACCATGGAAACACCATGCTATTAGTTATGATCGATCGGTTTTCAAAATGGACAGGTCCCAATGCGGAAAGCCACAACGGAGACGCTGCAGAAGGCAATCCGCAAAAGGACCGTCACTAGATACTGGGTGCCAAAGGTGATGGTGACAGACAATAGTGTCCAGCTCACAAGTAGGAGCTTCAAAAAATTTCTCGAGGAGCCCGGAGTTTGTCATCAGTTTACCACACCATACACGCCGCCGGAAAACCCTACGGAAAGGGCAAACAGGACGGTTAAGACGATGATTGTCAAAGTTTGCAGCCAATGACCAAAGGACATGGGACGAGCTCTGGCCAGAATTAATGCTGGCGGTGAACTCGAGCGTGTTAGACTCCACGGGATTTTCACCATGCTTCGTCACCCAAGGCAGAGAGCCAAGAATGCCGAAAGCGATATTCGACAAAGGGGCATTGGGGACAGGAGAAGCACAAGCACCCCATCAGAAAATGCAGCAAATTTACAGGAAGTGTTCGAGCTGGTGCGAAGGAACATGGAGCACCATTTGTCCAAGGCGGCCAAAGGATTCGCGGCAAAGTTAGCGCCAAAGTACGACGGGCCGTACACAGTGGTGAACTTTGTGTCGCCAGTGATTGCTGTGCTACGGCACAAGGAAGGAAAAGAGGGCCCACCTGGGTGAGCTGAAAGCCCAAGCACATGAGTCGGTGCAGGTATAAACATAAACAAATAAACATAAACAAAACATGAAAAAATTGAAATCAAAGATAGAAAAAAAAACAAGAAAGGAAAGCTATCTTCCGGCGGAGCCGAAGTTTATATACCCTTGCAGTTGAGTCGCAGTCCGCTAGGTGGCGCCACGCATCTTATATTATTAGATATATAATCCATAACAGTTAGATATATTAGATATATAGACTCTCTAGTGGGCCCCTGGAGCAAATCGGGACCGAGTCTTCTAGGGCAGCTGGAAAAGTTGAGTGGAAGACCCCCCGTGGGTATGTCTGACATTCAAGTGGGAAAGTTTGCTTGGAGGAACTAGGAGAATAGGCTGAAGGACCCCTCGTGGTTAAGTCCGACGGTCTCAAGTGCGGGATTTAGAGCGAATGCGCAAGGATCAGCCACCAGTAGCTTAAGGACCCCCTGTGGATAAGTCCGGCGGCGGGGCGCGAATCAGCCAAAAAGTGGAAGAGCAAGTCGGAAAAGGATCAAGGATCCACGGCGGAACTGAAGCACAAGGGTAAAACGAGTCGGGTTAGGTTATTCCCGGACACGACAGGTATCCTGGCGATAGCGACGGATCGGCCTGGCGTACGCCTTGTCGGTTCCTGACCATTAAGACCAGGTGTGATCCTGTAAAGCAAGGGATAGCCAGCTCGGGAACTCAAGCCCAACAGTGAAACCAAGCAGGGACACCCCGGGAAAGTCATTAGAATCCTGATCCAGGCGCTGGGGCGTATGCGCAGCGTATCACCTGGAGTTAAAGGAGACGCGACGCCAAAACCTCTGGCCTGCCATAGATTCTGCGGGGCCTATGCACGTAGGTGTTTGGAGGCGAGAGACGAACGCGACCGGGGGCGTGTCCTGCGGGGTAGGTAGGCCCTTCGTGCCCTGATCCGGCCGCCAGGCACCGAGAAGCGCATCCTGCCCGGCGTATGCCTGAAAAGTGAGACTATCGGTCTGCTAACACGGATCAGGTGCCGTCCACGGCGAAAGGGCATTCCCAGTGAGCCAAGGGTACCGAAGGTCCGCGGCACCCGCAAAGAAGAAGCAGCGACAAGATCAGCGAAGGAAGCGACGACGAGGGAACGGCATCGACGAGGGAACAGCAACGAAGAGGGAGCAGCGACGGCAACAACAGCGACGGCACAGGCCTGCAGCTGGAGCACGTGAGTACAAACGGAGGGAACCATGAGCCGTTTCGGCGCCAGGCACCAAGACCACACGTCCTGCTGGGTGCAAGCTTTGGGAGGGCGTGTGTATTGGCACCAACCCGGAGCGGGGATCAGGGATCGACGGGAGGACGAGCGGTCGGTTGGCTGAGCCAAACAGCCAGTGAGATGTACATTGTGAAGTGAGATGTACATTGTACATTTATCGCAATAAAGGGGATATTTATTAAATGAAGCATCCTACGTTATTTCTGGGCTCGGGCAATCACGTCGAATCTATAAATTCGGTGGAACTTACCCCCAAACTCTGTGAGCTAGCCGCGGCATTTGTTGCGAGCAAAAGTTAACAAAAACAGTACGTTACAATGTAAATATTGATAACATTTAATCCTTTGTTTTTGAATTATACCTTAATCCTTAACAGGGGGTCAACATCTTGGCTGGCAATTTCCCTCTCCAGATATTGCCTTTTAATAAGGATAGCATCCATTCGTGCGTTTCCAACTTTGCTCCTTGATCGCTCACCCAAAAAAGTAGGCGTTGCGGACCTCCGACGTGTACCTTAAATTCGCCACTTTATTATCGATGAAAATAATCGGATAAAGAGATGCCACATAGTGGAGGTAAAGGGGCCCAGGGCTGCCACCTATTCCTAAGCAGGGAAATTTTGGATATGAGGGAGTTGATGACTCGGGACGGATCGGGTATGAAACAACGGTCCGATCCGAATGACCATGCCGTTCGGAGATTTAGGTTATTTCAAAGACAGTCGTCGAGCAGTGCGGGTAAAAAAGAGAAAAAAAAATTCTCATCGAAATAATTAAAAAGGGAGCTGGAAATGACGGAGGGGGGAAGCAGGATCGGCAGAAATTAAAGGTAAGAGGTCGGTCCAGGAAGGACAGCCGTAATAAATGGGCTTCTTAATTCCAGGACCGACCACACTCGTACATCCTCGAGAAGAAGCCAGGCCTAAGAACTCAAGCTAAGCCTGGCGTGTTTTTTTCTTTGTTGGATCAAAATCACCGATCTTAGAAAACTCCACGTTTTTTTTGGGCGCTCCATAAGTTTTGGCGCCGCAGGTTTATTGGCGCCTCATAAAGATTAACGCCGGACCTGAAGTTGCATTGTGGAAGCCGGCCAAAGGTTCCAACATGGCCCACCTAAAAAGGACCGCATGGTGCAAGAGAGGACTGGCCATTCGTCTGTAATCCGAGAACCCCGCCATCTCGAAGGTGGAATCCACCCGTGAAGCAACAATATAGGAGATCGCAATTTTAGATCCAGTTTTGAAAACACAGTTTTTGTTTGATATATATAGATAATTTATTTTTAGTTTTAATACGTATTTATGTGTGTGGTAGTACATGTGTCGTTTTTATTAAGTTATTTTGTTTTTATACCCTTGCAGAGGGTATTATAATTTTGGTCAAAAGTGTGCAACGCAGTGAAGGAGACATCACCGACCCTATAAAGTATATATATTCTTGATCAGGATCACCTCCTGAGTCGATATGAGCATGTCCGTCTGTCCGTCTGTCCGTCTGTCTGTTTCTACGTAAACTAGTCTCTCAGTTTTAAAGCTATCGAGTTGAAACTTTGCACACACCCTTCTTTCTGTTGCAGGCAGTATATAAGTCGGAACGGCCGGGATCGGTCGACTATATCCTATAGCTGCCATATAACTGATTGATCGGAAATGCCATAACTTTGGTGTTTTTTAAGTTAGAGAGTTGGGACTTTCCACACATGTTACGTTTGACCAATATATCTTATGTACAAAATTTCATAAGGATCGGCCGACTATATCCTATAGCTGTCATACAACGATCGAAATTGGCATAACTTTGGTGTTTTTTAAGTTAGAAAGATGGGATTTGGTACAGATTCTATTTTGGGAAAAACAATCTGATCTGCCAATTTTCATAAGGATCGGCCGACTATATACGATCCGCTACATATCTAATAATATAAGATGCGTGGCGCCACCTAGCGGACTGCGACTGAACTGCAAGGGTATATAAACTTCGGCTCCGCCCGAAGTTAGCTTTCTTTTCTTGTTTTATCCTGTTTTTATTTTTATTTTATTGTTTTTTGCTTGTACCTTCAAATATTATTTTCGAGTAGTAGTATCATTCAGCACATTTTTCTTTATTTATTTATTTTTTTTTTTCTTTTATCGCACATACATTGTGAGTTCCGATAGCGGCCGTAGAAGCTGACGGATGGCTATTTCCAGAAAGAAAGATAAATTTCCCTTTATTTGGCGGTAGTGCCTACATCCTAAGGAGAGCTCTCGTAGGTGGGGGTATAAATCCTGGCGGAAAGCGGTATTTTAATTATTAAGCCTAAAAGCGAAACCAAAGTTGGCGGTCTAGTGGGAAGGGTCAGGGGAACCACGGCCCTGGATGAGATAGCCGGAGCCAGACCCATGCCGATTGTCGGACCGTAGGACCCGATGCTGGTCATAACAGTAGAATACATTAAACATACATTTTTTTTAAAAAGCGATCAATATTTATTACTTCCTGTTTAATTGCCGTCAATTTTATACAATTTTTCAATTTTTACACAAGCATTAAATTTTTACACAATGTTGAAATTATTTAGCGATGTGAGACGCCAGCTACCGAAGGCACCATCGATAGTGGTTGGGTCACTATCGAACGTGTCTGACACTATCGATTGCGGCTCGATAGCGGCCAACCATCGATAGTGTCGATAAAGCCATCGATAGTTCTCCACCTCTAGCGTGCATGTAGCTAGTGGCGAAACTATTATGGAAGCAGTGCTTAATGCGATTTCTAATCAGAATTACGGTGCCTCCGTGTGCGGTGCGGAAATACGGTGCCCCCGTGTACGGTGCACCGTCTGGGTGATTCGTGTTATAGAAGAAGTAGTCTCGAATTTGGAAATTGCATTGTAAGAGAATTGTAAGATGAATTTTTGCGAGTAGCATTACATCGATATGTTTATTATTAAGGAATTGAGTTAACTGCGCTGTGAGACGACGTTGGCGATCCACAGTGATATACAAAGTGAAGCCATTGATAACTTAGTCTGGTTTTGAGCAACAAGCAGCTCAATCAAAACGTTTCGAATAAGATCTTGCATAGTTGTCTGCATGAATGACATGAAATCATCATACTTTGTTGAAGATTCTCATTGTTTCAGTTTTCTTCGAAGACTGTTCCCCTGGTTGATGAGGGAAAACTGATGATCGTGGCTTGGTGGGAGCGGTACTTTTCAGACCTATATTTGGAGCAGTTGCAAAGCTTTCTGGTTTGTCGGTGAACTCATTATTAGCTGAATTTTTCACGGCTGTAGGGGGGAAGACACCATGCGTAGATTTCATAGGTGTTATATGTGAGCGAGCAGTGGTCACTCTTTGGTGTGTAAGACTTTTCATTTCCTTGTAGATTGGACAGCCCCTGTAGTTAGCCGTATGGTAACCTCCACAGTTTGCACACTTTTTGCTGCTGGGATCCTCTTTATTTTTATGGCCTTTGTGGGAGTCAACGCATACTGGGAGAAGCGTGCAGTAAGACCTTGTGTGGCCGTATTCCTGACAATTACTGACAAGTACTGTAACGAACTGTTTTTGCTATCGTTTGTTCGCCGCGACTAGCTCACAGAGTTTGGGGATACGTTCCACCGAATTTATAGATTCAACGTGATTGAACACGGTATGCTTCGTGTAATACAAATCCCCTTTATTATGTTAAATTTACAAAACAGGTCAATCTCACCGGCCGCTTGGCTCAGCCCACCGACCGCTCATCCTCCTGTCGATCCCAATCCCCGCTCCGGGTTGGTGCCAATACACACGCCCTCCCAAAGCTTGCGCCCGGCAGGACGTGTGGTCTTGGTGCCTGGCGCCGAAACGCTCACGGTTCCCTTCGTTTGGACTCACGGACTCTGGTTGCGGGGCCTGTGTTGTTGCTTTTGTCTTCTTCGCTGCTCTTCTGCTGCCGCTGATCGTTTTTTTTTTTGTATTATTTTAAAATTCCTAATCATTATATTTCCCTAGCATACATTTTTACTTTTATTATAATTTTTTTTTTGTATTTTTATTTTGTTTTGTTTTGTTTTGTTTTTTTTTTGTTTTAATTTTTTTTCTCTTCCCTTTTTTTCCCTATTTTTTCCATAATTTTTTTCCCTGTTTTTTTTTAGTGTGTGTTCTTTTTTTCTCAAGTCTTTGGTTTTTTCATCTTTGATTTCAAATTTTTCATGTTTTGTTTATGTTTATTTATTTATGTTTATACCTGCACCGACTCCTGTGCTTGGGCTTTCAGGTCACCCAGGTGGGCCCTCTTTTCCTTCCTTGTGCCAGCGTGCCGTAGCACAGCAATCACTGGTGGCACAAAGTTCACCACTGTGTACTTTGGCGCTAACTTTGCCGCGAATCCTTCGGCCGCCTTGGACAAATGGTGCTCCTTTGCCCACAAAGGAATGTGTCGCCGATCTTCGGACTCCTCTCCCGCCTCCTGAGGTTGAAGTGCCGAGCTTGCTCCTGCGCCGCGCGCTTGCCATGTTCCTTCGCACCAGCTCGAACACTTCCTGTAATTTTGCCGCATTTTCTGAGGTGGTGTCTTGTGCTTCTCCTGTCCCCAATGCCCCTTTGTCGAATATCGCTTTCGGCATTCTTGGCTCTCTGCCTTGGGTGACGAAGCATGGTGAAAATCCCGTGCAGTCTAACACGCTCGAGTTCACCGCCAGCATTAATTCTGGCCAGAGCTCGTCCCATGTCCTTTGGTCGTTGCCTGCTAACTGGGCGATCATCGTCTTAACCGTCCTGTTTGCCCTATCCGTAGGGTTTTCCTGCGGCGTGTATGGTGCGGTAAACTGATGACGAACTCCGGGCTCCTCGAGAAATTTTTTGAAGCTCCTACTTGTGAGCTGGACACTATTGTCTGTCACCATCACCTTTGGCACCCAGTATCTAGTGACGGTCCTTTTGCGGATTGCCTTCTGCAGCGTCTCCGTTGTGGCTTTCCGCATTGGGACCTGTCCATTTTGAAAACCGATCGATCATAACTAATAGCATGGTGTTTCCATGGTCGGCAACGGTTCCACGAAGTCCGCACATACCGTTGCCCACGGCTCCTCTGGGATTTGTGTCAGCATTTTCCCTCCGGCCTGCATCTGGCTCGGTTTATACCGCATACATGTCTCGCATTTCCTGGCATAGTTCCTTACGTCCCTTTGCATCCCTGGCCAGAAGTACCTTGCTGCTACTTTCGCAATCGTTTTTCTTCCGCCTAGATGTCCCGCTGTCGGTGCGTCGTGGTTCTCCTTCAGCACCTGTTGCCTCATGTCCATCGGACACAGCCCATCGGATCCACACACAGCTTCCATGATGCTACTTTTTCGCTCCCGGCTCTATGTCGAACATGTCGGTAAACCAGGCCTGCCTCCTCAACGTACTCCGGATGTTTCTGTGGGTTTTCCCGCATCTTTTTTTTAGTGTGCCTATCCAAATGCACTCCGCGTCTTCGCTTGCTGTGGCACTCCTCAGCTTCTCTACTATCGGCTGGCGGGAAAGTGCATCCGCGACTACATTCAGTTTGCCTTTCCTGTAGCTGATTACGTAATCGTACTGTTGCAACTCGAGGACCCATCTCGCGATCCTTCCAAGTGGGCTCTCTATACTGTTCAACCATTTCAGCGCCATGTGATCCGTGATCACGTCGAACTGGTATCCCTCCAGGTATGATCTCATCTGCCGAATTGCCCATATTATTGCTAGGAACTTCTTCTCCGTTGCCGAGTAATTCTCCTCCGCGCCTATTAGCGTTCGGCTGACGAAAGCGACCACTCGCTCGCCCTCATCAGTGTCTTGCGTCAGCACTGCACCCACGCCGTAGTCGCTGGCGTCTGTATATAGCACAAATTTCTTTGTGAAATCGGGGCATGCCAGCACTGGATCCTCTGTTAAACGCGACTTTAACTTCTTAAACGCCTCTTGGTGTCTGGCCGTCCACTTCCACTTTGTTCCCTTTCGTAGGAGATCGTTCAACGACTTTGCGACCCCAGCGAAGTCGGGGACGAATCGCCGATACCACGACGCCATCCCAATGAACTGCCGTACCCCTTTCACGTTTGTCGGAGGTTCCAATTCGGTAATCGCTGCAACCTTTCCAGGATCCATAACAATCCCCTGACTTGTTATCCGGTGGCGAAGGTACAACAGCTCTTCCCTGAAGAAATGGCACTTGTCCGTTTTTATTTTTAAGTTTGCCGCCATGTGCTCCTCCTTCGTGCGTCCGATCGCGATGATGTCATTTTGGTACGCAAATGCGTGCGGAGCCATGCCCGGGTCTAAGGCCCTATGACCTGGTCTAAGGCCCTTTGAAATGTTGCCGATGCCGAGTGTAATCCGAACGGCATCACTTTCCACTGGTACAGACCTTTCTCCTGTACTGTAAAGGCCGTGTATTTCCTGCTCTCTTCCTCCAGTGGGATTTTCCAATAGCCATCCTTAAGGTCGAGGCTGCTGAAAAATTTTGCCTCCCTCAATTGTTCCAATATGAAGTTTATCCTTCGAATAGGGTTCGCATCTTTTACTGATTTTGCGTTGATTTGTCGGAAGTCCACGCACATTCTCCACTGACCCGTCTTTTTCCTCACCATGACAATGGGGTGAGCTGTAGGCGCTATTGGAAGGCTCGATGCATCCCTTCTCCAGCAGTTCTTCCACCTTTTCATTGATCTCCCCCTGTATTTTGGGGCTTTTTGGGTAATACCTTTATTTTATTGGGATGTCATCCTTCATCGTGATCCTATGCTGGGTTATGTTCGAACAACCCTTCTGGTTTGTAAACGCCGCCCGCTCTTCTTCAATGAACTTTTTGTCCCTCTCGCTCTCCCATTCTTCCGAGGGTCCAGTTATGGCTATGGACAGCCTACCTTCCAGGCATCCGCTCCATCTTTCTCTTCACGGGATCGTGACTTGGTAGCCTGCGCAGTTTATTGTTTTTCCGAATTCTGCGAGGAAATCCCATCCAAGCACCGCGCTGTCTCCCATGCCTGGCAACACTAACACATTCAAATCCTTTTTCTTGTTGCCAAAGCTTACTGTTGTTAAGTACCATTTGAGTCTCTGTGTGGCTCTCACCCCTACTGCGCCGCACATCCTGCAGAACAAAATTCTGGGGTTCCTGCACCCACTGGCCCAATGGCCCATGCCTCCGCACTTGTTGCATGCCTGCGCTGGGTTTTCTATATGTCCCTGTCTAGGCGTCGCTGCCCACTGCAGGTTCGGCTGTATTTGACTTTGGCTTGCTGCCCATCGTTGACTCGGCTGCTGTTGCCTTGGGACTGTCCATTGCTGGCTCAACTGCTGTTGCTGTAGCATTTGGCGTTGCTATTCAGGCTGCCATCTCTGCCCCATCCCTGCCCTGGGGGGCTCTATTGCTCCGGTGGTTTCTGGTGCGGTTCCTCATTTGGTCATCTTCTGTCTACCGCGGCGGCTTGACTATTGAAAACCTCTTCTTCCAAGGCCAGCTCCTCGAATTCCTCCGCTAGACCCATAACATTTCGAGCGATGCACATGCGTATGGCCTCATGAACATTTTCAAGCGCGGCATGCAGTTCTCCACTAGTCTTTCAATGACCTCCTTCGTGGAATTTCCTAAAGGCTTCATTAGCGTCTGAAGGTCCACCATGTATTCTTTGAACGGTTCTCCTCGTTGCTGTTTCCGCTGCCGAACCTGGTCTGCCAGTTTGTTAAAGTACCCTTTCGGCAGGAAAAAGGCCTCGAAGCTCCTTCCGAACTCCTTCCATATGGTCCACTCCTCATCATTCATTAAGAACCACTTTTGCGCTCTGCCCTGGAGTAGTTCTGGCATCGCCAGCGGCATTGTGTTTATATCCATTCCGTATGTTTTGGCAGACCATGCTACTTGGTCCACGAACTCGAGAGGATCTCCTGTTCCGTCGAATCGGAACGACCACTCTCGGAATTGTTTCGCCACTTTCGCATAGTCCACCTGTACCGGGACTGGCTTCCGCACTTGTGGCTCAATGCTCCTTATGCTCTTCATTTCTGGCACTGCCAGACTTCACCGCTCTCTGCCTCGGCGTGGACCTCTGAGCGTATTTCTCCTCGAATCTACGCGTGACCGCCATCACTTCGTCGTCCTTCGTCTTTGACCCACCTTGCAACAAGGGCCTTCATGATCGAAACTGTTCCATTCGCTGAGAGACCGAGCTCTCTGCACACTTCGCACAACTCCTCTTTGCGAAGCGCGTAAATCCAATTCTTCCTCCCCATCTTGAAGCTGTGTTACTCCTAGACTCTAAAGCAATCACGTAGTTTGGGCACCAACTTTTTTTGCTATCGTTTGTTCGCAACAAATGCCGCGACTAGCTCACAGAGCTTGGGGTACGTTCCACCGAATTTATAGATTCAACGTGATTGCCCGAGCCCAGAAATAACACGGTATGCTTCGTTTAATACAAATCCCTTTTATTATGTTAAATTTACAAAAACGATTTATCTCACCGGCCGCTTAGCTGAGCCGACCGACCGCTCGCCCTTCCGTCGATCCCCGATCCCCGCTCCGGGTTGGTGCCAATACACACGCCCTCCCAAAGCTTGCGCCCGGCAGGTCGTGTGGTCTTGGTGCCTGGCACCGAAACGGCTCACGGTTCCATTCGTTTGGCTCACGGAGTCTGGTTGCGGGGCCTGTGATGTTGCTTTTGTCTTCTTTGCTGCTCTTCTGCTTCCGCTGCTTGTCCGTCGCCGCTGCTCCCTCGTCGCCGCTGCTCCCTCGTCGCCCCTGCTCCCTCGTCGCCGCTGCTCCCTCGTCGCCCCTGCTCCCTCGTCGCCGCTGCTCCCTCGTCGCCGCTGCGCTACGGTTGCCCCTGCTCCCTCGTCGCCGCTGCTCCTTTGTCGCTGCTGCTCCCTTGTCGTCGCTGCTCTTCCGACGTCGCTGCTGTTCCTTCGTCGTCGCAGTTTCTCCCTCGTAGTCGCCACTTTGCGGGTGCCGTGGACCTTCGGTATCCTGGCTCACTGGGAATGACCTTTCGCCGTGGCCGGCACCTAGTCCGTGTTAACAGAGCGAGTGGCTCACCTCCCAGGCATACGCCGGGTAGGATATGCTCCTCGCTGCTTACCGGCCGGATCAGGGCACGAAGGGCCTTCCTACCGCACAGGACACGCCCCCGGTCGCGTTCGCCACTCGCCTCCAAACACCTGCGTGCCTACGCTCCGCAGGATCTATGGTCGGCCAGAGGTTTGGGCGTCGCGTCTCCTTTGACTCCAGGTGATACGCTGTGCATACGATCCAGCGCCTGGATCAGGATTCTCTTGACTTTCCCGGGGTGTCCCTGCGTGGTTTTACTGTTGGGCTTGAGTTCCCGAGCTGGCTATCCCTCGCGTTACAGGATCACACCTGGATCGAACGTTCAGGAGCAGGAACGCCAGGCTGATCCGTCGTTGCCGCCACTACACCAGGATACCTGTTGTGTCCGGGAATAACTCAACCCGACTTGTTTACCCCCGGGCCTCAGTTTTGCCGCGGATCCTTGATCCTTTCCCCTTGCTACTTGCCTGACTCGCGTACCGCCGCCGGACTTACCCACAGGGGGTCCTAAAGCTATTAATCGAAGATCCTTGCTCACTCGCTTTAAAGACCGCACTTAAGACTGTCGGACTTACCCACGGGGGGTCCTTCAGCCTATACTCTGTAACGAACTGTTTTTCTATGTTTTGCTCGCAACAAACGCCGCGGCTAGCTCACAGAGTTTGAGGGTACGTTCCACCGAATTTATAGTTCGACGTGATTGCCCGAGCCCAGAAATAACACGTTAAAGCTTCTTTATAAATAAATCCCCTTTATTGTAAATAGTTTACAAGGCAATAAAAGGAATCTCACCGGCTGTCTGGCTCAGCCGACCGACCGCTCGTCCTCCCGTCGATCCCCGATCCCCGCTCCGGGTTGGTGCCAATACGCACGCCCTCCCAAAGCTTGCGCCCGGCAGGTCGTACGGTCTTGGTGCCTGGCGCCGAAACGGCTCTCGGTTCCCTTCGTTCGGACTCACGGACTCTGGTTGCGGGGCC
>JAJJHT010004833.1:58639-103673 GCA_021223865.1 Drosophila pandora | reverse complement strand
GCTTCTTGCTGTCTCGACGTCCACTCCCACTTTGTTCCCTTTCGCAGGAGATCGTTCAAGGGTTTTGCGACCCCCGCGAAATCGGGAACGAACCGTCGATACCACGACGCCATTCCTATGAACTGCCGTACCCCTTTCACGTTCTTTGGTGGTTCCAATTCCGTGATCGCTGCGACTTTTCCCGGATCCATACCAATTCCGTGACTCGTTATCCGGTGGCCTAGGTACAAAAGCTCTTCCCTGAAGAAATGGCACTTCTCTGTGTTTATCCTTAGGTTCGCCGCCTTCAGTCTTCGGAACACTTCCTTCAAATTTGCCATGTGCTCCTCCCTCGTGCGTCCGATCACTATTATATCGTCCTGGTACGCGAATGCGTGGGGAGCCATGTCCGGGCCTATGACCTGGTCTAAAGCCCTTTGAAAAGTTGCCGAAGCCGAGTGTAGTCCGAACGGCATCACCTTCCACTGGTACAGACCTTTCCCTGGTACCGTAAAGGCCGTGTATTTCCGGCTCTCTTCCTCCAGTGNCCCCGCTCGGGCCACCGATCCGCAATATTTTTGTGCCGGTCATCGGACTTCGTCCCGATGCCCCGCGATCCCCCCCTGGACATTCCAAATGCATTTCTGTGTTTTTGTGCATTATGTAAACACAGCTGCGCAATCGCCGGCCGCTTCGTTCCCCGCCGTCCCCGCTGTTTCCTATGACCTTCGAGCGCGGCCGCGGAGGCCCGGCCGGAACCGTTACGTTCCACGGTGACTCCTCTTTCGCCCTCTTCCGTGCGCGACGCCGTGCGAATTCCTCTTGCCCCCGCTGCTGCCCCCGCACGCCGTCTGTGCTCGACGCATTTCTCCCTTGATACCTTTCTCTTCTTCCGTATTTCTAAACACAGCAGCGCTGGCCCATCCGACGCTGCAGTGCTGACTTGCATGTTCCCCCCCCGCTGTTGCCCCTCTTGCCACCTGTCTTGGTGTGTGGGAGATCTTATCTCCTCACACTTCCCCCCTTCTTCGGGAACGACAGAAGCTTTGTGGTTCCAGCTTCATGATTGTTTTTGTAACCTAGTTTTTTTTTGTTTTTGATTTTTTTCTTCTGATTCCTGAACCCTTCTGATTCCTGAACGCCGCCAGCTCTTCTTCGATGAACCTTTTGTCCCGCTCGCGATCCCATTCCTCCGAGGGTCCCGCTATCGCTATGGACAGCCTATCCTCCAGGCATCCGCTCCATCTCTCTCTCTTCGGGATCGTGACTTGGTGGCCTGCGCAGTTGATTGTTGTGCCGAATTCTGCGAGGAAATCCCATCCAAGCACCGCGCTGTCTCCCATGCCTGGCAACACTATCATATTCATATCCTTTTTCTTGTGGCCAAAGCTTACAGTTGTTAGGAGTACCCTTTGAGTTTCTATGTGGCTCCCGTTGGCCAACTTTACTAATCTTCTTGTCTCTTTCCGTTCTCCGGCGATTCCCGGGTCCTCTGCTAGCTTTTCTGAAATGAAACTAGCCGTTGCCCCGGTGTCCACCATGGCCCTCACTTCTGCTCCTCCGACCTTGATGACCGCCGCTAATTGCTGATCGTCTCCGGTTAATCCTCCAACTATCTCTGAGAGGCAGCACCTCGCGATCTCCGCCTTCCTCTCTATGGCTGGGATCGCTGCACGTTTCCCGCTCTCTGGCAGCATTCCGTGCTTCTCACCCCCACTGCGCCGCACATCCTGCAGAACAAAATTCTGGGGTTTCTGCACCCGCTGGCCCAATGGCCCATGCCTCCGCATCTGTTGCACGCCTGTGCTGGGTTTTCTACGTGTCCAGGCGTCGCTGCCCGCTGTATGTTCGGCTGCCTTTGGATTTGGTTTGCGGCCCATTGTTGGTTCGGCTGTTGTTGCCTTGGGCCTGCCCATTGCTGGCTCGGCTGCTGTTGCTGCGGCATTTGGCGATGCTCCTCGGGCTGCCATCTCTGCCCCCACCCCTGTCCTGGATGGTTCTGTTGCTCCGGTGGTTTATGGTGCACCTCCTCCTTTTGCCATGTTCTGTCTACCGCTGGGGACTGTCTATTGAAGACCTCCTCTTCCAAAGCCAGCTCCTCGAATTCTTCGGCTAGACCCATGACCTCCTCGAGTGATGCAAATGCGTAGGGTCGCATGAACATTTTCATGCGTGGCATGCAGTTCTCCACGAGCCTATCGATGACCTCCTTTGTCGACTTTCCCAACGGCTTCATTAGCGCCTGAAGGTTCACCATGTACTCTTTGAAAGGCTCTCCTCGCTGTTGCTTCCGCTGCTTTACCTGGTCTGCCAGTTTTTCGAAGTATCCTTTTGGCAGGAAAAAGGCCTCGAAGCTCCTTCTGAACTCTTTCCATGTGGGCCACTCCTCGTCGTTCATCAGGAACCATTTTTGTGCTCTGCCCTGGAGTAGCTCGGGCATCGCTCGCGGGATTGTGTTTATATCCATCCCGTACGTTTTGGCAGACCATGCTACTCGGTCCACGAATTCGAGAGGATCCCCTGTTCCGTCGAAACGGAACGACCACTCTCGGACCTGCCTTGCTACCTTCGCATAATCCACCTGTACCGGGACTGGCTTCCGCACTTGTGGCTCCATGCTCCTCATGGTCTTCATTTCTGGCACTGCCAGACTTTGAATGAGCTTCTCCGATTCGCTCACCGCTCTCTGCCTCGGCGTGGTCCTCTGCGCGAACTTCTCCTCGAATCCCCGCGCGACCACCATTACTTCATCCTCCTTCGTTTCATCGACCCATCTTGCACCAGTGCCCTCATTATCTCCACGTTTCCATCCGCTGCGAGACTGAGCTCTCTGCACACTTCGCACAACTCCTCTTTGCGAAGCGCGTAGATCCAATTTTTCCTCCCCATCCTGAAGCTGTGTTACTCCTAGACTCTAAAGCAATCACGTAGTTTGGGCGCCAGGTGTAACGAACTGTTTTTCTATGTTTTGCTCGCAACAAACGCCGCGGCTAGCTCACAGAGTTTGAGGGTACGTTCCACCGAATTTATAGTTCGACGTGATTGCCCGAGCCCAGAAATAACACGTTAAAGCTTCTTTATAAATAAATCCCCTTTATTGTAAATAGTTTACAAGGCAATAAAAGGAATCTCACCGGCTGTCTGGCTCAGCCGACCGACCGCTCGTCCTCCCGTCGATCCCCGATCCCCGCTCCGGGTTGGTGCCAATACGCACGCCCTCCCAAAGCTTGCGCCCGGCAGGTCGTACGGTCTTGGTGCCTGGCGCCGAAACGGCTCTCGGTTCCCTTCGTTCGGACTCACGGACTCTGGTTGCGGGGCCTGTGTTGTTGATGTCTGCTGCTGCCGCTGCTTGTCCGTCGCTGCTGCTCCCTCGTCGTCGCTGCGCTACGGTTGCCGCTGCTCCCTCGTCGTTGCTGCTCTGCTGCTACCGCTGCTCCCTCGTCGCTGCTATGCTGCTGCCGCTGCTCCCTCGTCGTCGCTGCTCTACTGCTGCTGCTCCTCCGTTTGGGGATGCCGTGGACCTCGGAACCCTTGGCTTGCCTGGATTCGCCCTTTCGCCGTGGCCGGCACCTAATCCGTGTTAGCAGACCGAGTGGCTCACCTCCCAGGCATACGCCGGGCAGGATATGCTCCTCGCTGCTTAGCGGCCGGATCAGGGCACGAAGGGCCTTCCTACCCTACAGGACACGCCCCCGGTCGCGTTCGCCACTCGCCTCCAAACACCTGCGTGCATACGCCCCGCAGGATCTATGGTAGGCCAGAGGTTTGGGCGTCGCGTCTCCTTTGACTCCAGGTGGTTTGCTGTGCATACGCTCCAGCGCCTGGATCAGGATTCTCTTGACTTCCCGGGGTGTCCCTGCCTGGTTTCACAAATGGGCTTGAGTTCCCGGGCTGGCTATCCCTCGCGTTACAGGATCACACCTGGATCGAACGGTCAGGAGCAGACAAGGCGTACGCCAGGCTGATCCGTTGTTGCCGCCACTACACCAGGATACCTGTCGTGTCCGGGAATAACTCCACCCGACTCTTTTACCCTGGGCCTCAGCTTTGCCGCGGATCCTTGATCCTTTTCCCCTGACTCCTTGCTCGATTTGATGCGCGTACCGCCGCCGGACTTACCCACAGGGGGTCCTTAAGCTATTTTCGTATGTCCTTGCTCACTCGCTTTAATCGCCCGCACTAAGGACTGTCGGACTTACCCACGGGGGGTCCTTCAGCCTGTACTCCTAACTCTTCAAGGAAGCTTTCCAACTTGAATTCCAGACTTACCCACGGGGGGTCTTTCACTCACTCTCCCAGCTTCCCTAGAAGACTCGGCCTCGATTCGCTCCAAGGGCCCTCCTTATATAGTGCCAGAGGCGCCCGTTAATCCTTGCGAATCTACTTCCTGCCGTTAATCCTCCGCTCCTTCACTTTCTCCGTTAGCTTTCTCCAAGCCCGCCGTCTTTCTATCGGCGGGCTTTCTTTGTTGACCCTCCCCCGATGGCCCCGCTCGGGCCACCGATCCGCAATATTTTTGTGCCGGTCATCGGACTTCGTCCCGATGCCCCGCGATCCCCCCCTGGACATTCCAAATGCATTTCTGTGTTTTTGTGCATTTTGTAAACACAGCTGCGCAATCGCCGGCCGCTTCGTTCCCCGCCGTCCCCGCTGTTTCCTATGACCTTCGAGCGCGGCCGCGGAGGCCCGGCCGGAACCGTTAAGTTCCACGGTGACTCCTCTTTCGCCCTCTTCCGTGCGCGACGCCGTGCGAATTCCTCTTGCCCCCGCTGCTGCCCCCGCACGCCGTCTGTGCTCGACGCATTTCTCCCTTGATACCTTTCTCTTCTTCCGTATTTCTAAACACAGCAGCGCTGGCCCATCCGACGCTGCAGTGCTGACTTGCATGTTCCCCCCGCGCTGTTGCCCCTCTTGCCACCTGTCTTGGTGTGTGGGAGATCTAATCTCCTCACAACTCCTAATTCGTCCAAGGAAACTTTCCTACTTGAATGTCAGACTTACCCACGGGGGGTCTTCCACTCAACTCTTCCAGCTTCCCTAGAAGACTCGGTCTCAATTTGCTCTAGGGGCCCTCCTTATATAGTGCCAGAGGCGCCCGTTAATCCTTGCAAATCTTGCTTCCTGCCGTTAATCCTTCGCTCCTCTACTCTCGCCGTTAATTTTGTCCAATTCCCGCCGTATTTCTATCGGCGGGCTTTCTTTACTTGCCCCACCCCGTTTGCCCGCTTGGGCCTGCGATCCGTATTGTTATTGTGCAGGTCAAACGGACTTCGTTCAGATATCATCGCGCTCCCCCCCGTTTGGGCATTCCCCAAAATGCATTTCTGCGTTTTCTGCATTCTTCTAAACACAGCTCTCCTATAACCTTCGAGCGCGGCCGTGGAGGCCCGCCCGGGACCGTTACGTTTCACGGTGATTCCTCTTTCCCCTTCTATCGTGCGCAAGCCGTCCGTGCTTGACGCATTTTTTCTTTCCCGTTCTTTCTAAACACAGCAGCGCTGACCCGTCCAACGCTGCCGTGCTAGCTTGCCTGTTCCTGCCCCCCGCTTTTGCCCCACTTGCCACCTTTCTTGGCGTGTGGGAGATCTAATCTCCTCACAGTATACTGCACCGGCCCATTTCTGTTATGTGGCTCTTCTATGGTCGTACATCGTCGACACGCAATCTATGATCGCTAAGACTTCTTGGCAGCACTCAGCTACCACGTTGTCCCGTAGTTGGAGAACGTAGTTGGTGAGAAACGGGGAAGACGGTAACCTTTTACATTTAAATTTTATCTTAGGGTATGCAATGAGCACGTGAATAATATTTTCGGACTTAAGGACTTTAATATTGGATGCCTCTATTAGGCTGATAACGGGGACCTCAGTGGGATGATCAACTAAAAAGGACTTCAAATCTTCATGTTTAAAAATGGCAGGGTTTATGATAATTGATTTTGCAAATGTGACCGTGAGCATCTGATTCTGTATCTTTGTAATTAGCATTCTATTTCTGACCAAAACAACTTCGTATAAATGGGGTGTGTTAACCAAGTTATTCTTTTTTGCCTTAATGATTTCGTTGACAGCATCGGTTAGTTTGTTAATCTGCTTTTGCGTTTCGGTATTAATAACTACATTTTTAACATTTCCAGGTCAGCGGCATCGCACACCTGACCGCTACCACTTTTAACGCGGTGCCTAAAAAGTCTAGGTTTCTGGCGATTTGGTGGGGTACCTTTAGTACGGATAATATATTTCTAATATGATCAGTATCATTATCCAACAATTTTCGCATGTGCGATTGTAGGAAAGAAGCGGACAATCTGGTTGTTTCGTCTATCATAATTGAAAACTCTCTCAAATTGCTCGAATGCATAAAGTAATTCCTATGTTCCCACACCAATGCAGTTCCGTCGGTTATGAAGATGTACCGGGCGTGAGTGTAGTCTATCACTCTAGCGTTAACTACTGCTAATAATGTTAATATGATTCCCGCGATCCTGTAAAAAATTACAAGTTAAGCCTATTGGCTATTTTTAAAGTGTGTGTTTGTGTTGGGTGTGTTAAGTGCGTGTAAATTAGAGAAAAAGGTTACTTAAGGTTGTCCTTGTGGACTACCCTCCCTCCAATAAAGACCTCTGTCCCCAGGTCCGCTTCTACGCGTTTTTCCGTGTATAACGGAGTTAACTTATTTATAGTAAATATTCTATTCTGTTCTCTATTGTATTTTGTCTTGATGGGTTACACCTGTCAAGATTATCCCTCTGTGCTTTTTCAATATTTAGTTTTAGTGCTTCCTTAACTTTTTCGGAAGCAGAGTGGATTACATCAATGTGTTTTTGGTTAATGACCGAGTGTAATGTTTTATTATATTCAACGGTAGCCCGCATAACTAGCTCCACTGTATCATTAATTTGCTTATTCATTTTGATGCACCTCGCTATTTCTGTTAGGGTGCTGTGGAGGCGTTCGATTTGTCCGTTTGAACTACTGTGCAGCGGGGGTGAATTTACAAAATCTATGCCATACTGATTGTTAAGTAACGATGTGATCGTTTCAGAGCTGAAAGACGTTTCGTTATCACATTATATTGTCATTATATTTGGGAATAAGTTTATTAATTGGAGGATAGGGATTTTCACGTCTACTATTACCCTAGACCAACCAATAGTGTTGTACTACCGCAAATTTGGAGCATTTATCGATGGCCGTTAAAAATAGTTTTTTATCGGTGGAAAAATTATCGTTCTTGTTTCTTGGGGTGTCTGTCATACTTTGCTGTAGTGCATATTTTGCAATTTGTCACTATTTCAGTAGCCAACTTTGACATTTTTGGAAAATAGTAGTCGCGGAGGACTTGTTTGATATTTTCCTGTCCTTTTCCTGATATTTTCCTGTGTGCACGATTGCGCTCTGCGGTGATTATTTCGATCTGCTCACTTTTATCAGAAATGTCTGACACAAAGTTCCTGCAGTGCCAAAATTTCGTAGCTGGGAAATTTGATACTAACGCATGATGAATGCTTGCCAATGTTGGCAAGTTACAATGAATAGCGTTGACAACTTTTGGGTTAATAATTGGTCTTAATGTTTCGAAAAGGGTCGACTTTTCCGTGAAATGTATAATATTGCGGGATTTATTTCCGAAAAATATAAAGTATCGCCTTTAGGAATACTTGCCTCTTCTAGGACTATCTGATTTCTAAAACAATTTAGAGATTTTTCCATTGTTTCTATCGTATCGATTCTTCACTGTGAACTGTTCCACAATCAGATTCGGGTTCGTTTTGAAGGGCGTTGATGTTTTGTCGCAAAAGGGCGTCGGCGAAAAAATTTTCTTTGCCCGGAGTGTATATGACTTTTGCACCGTAGTCATCTATAAATGCTTTTCAACGTTTTAATTTGTCATTTGAGTTCTTGCCGCAAGCTGACGCATCGGTTGTCAGATCGAACGGTTTCTTAAAATCTGGGTATTTGAGGGTGACATCTTCTGATGCCAAAATGTTTCGAAGTCTATCGAACGCGTCTCTTTGCTGATCGTTAAAATTTATGGGTATTTTCCTAGACATGTGTTTACTTACGGAACCGTTTTCTCCCTTAAGGAGGTTGGTAAGTAGCCTGGCTATTGTAGCGAAATCTTTTATAAAACACCTATAATAGCTGGCAAGTCCTAAGAATGATCTTAGTAAGAATAAGCTTGTCGGTTCTGTGTATCCCTTAATGCCAGCTACCTTTTCAGTGGTCAGTTGTAGCTCCGTTTCGGGTTACTACGAAGCCGAGGTATTGCACACTTTCTTAAAAAAAAATGGTTTTCCCTTTCGAGATGGTCATATTGGCTTGGCCTTATTTCAGGACCCAGTCAATGTGACTGACATGCTCTTTTTCGTTTTTTGAACATAGTCATCGTCAACATAGACGTAACTCGACTTCCCTATTTGCTCTCTTAATACGTCATCCATTGCCCTTTGAAAAATGCTACCAACATTTTTAATCCAAAAGGCAAACGGCAGAATTGGCCTCCGTTGACTGAAAATGATGTTAGCAAGTCGAAACCTATGATCGCGTCAAATGTTGTTAGGGAATCAAATATGAAAAATGGGGAAGTTGTTCCCAAGATACTTATTTGGCACTTTTTATTTATGCCGTTGGACCCGTGAATTGTATTCACGCAAAACGGTGAGGCTACTGGCCTTATGTTTTTAAGCTCCTTTACGGGCTTTATATTGTGAGGAGATTAGATCTCCCACACGCCAAGACAGGTGGCAAGAGGGGCAGCAGCGGGGAGAGAACAAGCAAGTCAGCACTGCAGCGTCGGATGGGCCAGTGCTGCTGTGTTTAGAAAAACGGAAAGGGAGCAATGCGTCGAGCGCGGACGGCATGCGGGGGCAGCAGCGGGGGGCAAGAGGAACCAGCACGGCGTCGCGCACGGAAGAAGGCTAAAGAGGAATTACCGTGGAACGTAACGGTCCCGGCCGGGCCTTCGCGGCCGCGCTCGAAGGTCATAGGGAAAAGCGGGGACGGCGGGGAACGAAGCGGCCGGCGGCTTCGCAGCTATGTTTAGAAAATGCACAAAACACAGAAATACATTTGGAATGACCAGGGGGGGGGATCGCGGGGTATCTGGACGAAGTCCGATGACCGGCACAAAAACAATGCGGATCGGAGGCCCAAGCATGGCAATCGGGGGAGGGACAATAAAGAAAGCCCGAAGATAGAAAGACGGCGGGATTGGAGAAAGCTAACGGAGAAAGTAAATGAGCGGAGGATTAACGGTAGGAAGTAGATTTGCAAGGATTAACGGGCGCCTCTGGCACTATATAAGGAGGGCCCCTGGAGAAAATCGGGACCCGAGTCTTCTAGGAAAGCTGGGAGAGTTGAGTGAAAGACCCCCCGTGGGTAAGTCTGACATTCAAGTAGGAAAGTTTCCTTGGACGAATTAGGAGTATAGGCTGAAGGACCCCCCGTGGGTAAGTCCGACAGTCTTAAGTGCGGGCTTTAAAGCGAGTGAGCAAGGATCTTCGATTAATAGCTTTAGGACCCCCTGTGGGTAAGTCCGGCGGCGGTACGCGAGTCAGGCAAGTAGCAAGGGGAAAGGATCAAGGATCCGCGGCAAAACTGAGGCCCGGGGGTAAACAAGTCGGGTTGAGTTATTCCCGGACACAACAGGTATCCTGGTGTAGTGGCGGCAACGACGGATCAGCCTGGCGTTCCTGCTCCTGAACGTTCGATCCAGGTGTGATCCTGTAACGCGAGGGATAGCCAGCTCGGGAACTCAAGCCCAACAGTAAAACCACGCAGGGACACCCCGGGAAAGTCAAGAGAATCCTGATCCAGGCGCTGGATCGTATGCACAACGTATCACCTGGAGTCAAAGGAGACGCGACGCCCAAACCTCTGGCCGACCATAGATCCTGCGGAGCGTAGGCACGCAGGTGTTTGGAGGCGAGTGGCGAACGCGACCGGGGGCGTGTCGTGTGCGGTAGGAAGGCCCTTCGTGCCCTGATGCGGCCGGTAAGCAGCGAGGAGCATATCCTACCCGGCGTATGCCTGGGAGGTGAGCCACTCGCTCTGTTAACACGGACTAGGTGCCGGATACGGCGAAAGGGCAATCACAGCGAGCCAAAGATTTCAAAGGTCCACGGCACCCATAAAGGAGGAGCAGCAAAAGCAGAGGCGACGACGAGGGAGCAACGGCGACAACAAGGAAGCAGCAGCATCGACGAGGGAGCAGCAGCGTCAGAAGAGCAGAGACGACGAGGGAGCGGCAGCGACGGACGAGCAGCGGCAGCAGAAGGTCAGCGCGGAGGACAGCAACAACAACACAGGCCCCGCAACCAGAGTCCGTGAGTCCGAACGAAGGGAACCGTGAGCCGTTTCGGTGCCAGGCACCAAGACCACACGACCTGTCGGGCGCAAGCTTTGGGAGGGCGTGTGTATTGTCACCAACCCGGAGCGGGGATCGGGGATCGACGGAAGGGCGAGCGGTCGGTAGCTGAGCCAAACAGCCGGTGAGATTCTCTTATTTTTGTAACGTAAAGACAATAAAGGGGATTTGATTGAAACGAAGCATTCCGTGTTATTTCTGGGCTCGGGCAATCACGTCGAATCTATAAATTCGGTGGAACGTACCATCAACCTCTGTGAGCTAGTCGCGGCATTTGTTGCGAACAAAATATAGCAAAAACAGTTCGTTACAATATAACTTTTCGCTGCTCCTGTATCAATAAGAATTTTTAAAGTTCTCCCAGCCAACCGTCGTTCGATGAACGGTAGCCGGGACCGCTCTCTAAAAAAATGAGAAGGTCATGGGAGTCGACCGAGCATACGGCTTCAGCCTCCCTAGCTAATGCCAATGCCGAAAGAAGGTCTTTTGGCTGTGCCGAGAATACGACTGCTCAAAGGTTTTTTTTAGGCCTGAGATAAACACATGTAGGGCTTCCGCCCTTACCTCATTGTTGAGCAGTGTGACTCTTTCAATGTCGTGGGAAATGACAATTTTGTTCGTGACGAGGGTTAGCTTACGCTCAACCTCGTCATAGTATTGCATGAGGCTTTGGTCACTTTGGCGAAATGCCTCAAGCTGTTGTCGCAACAGCCTCAACGAAGTTTTGTCTGCGTAGGAGCAGTCTAACCTTGCCAGAATGGCATCGAAATTAAGTACAGTGTTGTGTGATACCAGCAACGCTCGCGCTGGGCCCCTAATTTTATTCCTGTTTATGGTAACGGCTTGATAATGGGCACAGCTGCCCTTATAAGGTTTAAAGAGTTCGTATGCGTCCGTGGCGGACTGCCTCCACGCTACGTACTTGTCTTGCTCACCGTTAAAATCTGGTACTGACTTAATTACGTGGAGCGGTATGTCGCATGGGGGTGCTCCTGGCTGTACTGAGACTCTTTGGTAGGCCTCCACCTGTGGGGTCTCTACGCGCATGTTTTGTAACTCCATATTAACGGAATTGATTTGAGCTTCAAATTCAGCGCGGAGCCTAGCTTCCTGTTGCGCTAAGGCGCCCTGGATAATGTTTTGCAATTCGTTCGCGTTCATTATGTCTTCTTTCTCTTCGATTTGAGCCTGTCTTGGTCTAAAACCCCGGATCTCTTCTTCTTCACTATCACTCACGACTTCCTTTTTAATTTCCCTATACGGACCTGGAAAGTTCATTAAAATCTTGAACGTAAGCCACCTAATACCAGCCATTCGGCTGGCGTAACACTTTAATATATTTTATATTTATTTAATTTATTCAAATATATTTTCACGAAAGAAAATATTTTATATGAGCTGCAGGTCACAAATGCAGCTTTATTATTATATATAATTATTATTATTATTTTTTTTTTAACGTGTGAAAGATATATTTTTTTTCGCCAATTATAAGGCGCACTTTTATTGTATGCGACTTGGTGTATGTTTGTTAAAGCCGAATATTAATTAATCAGCCCACTTACATGTTTTAAAAATTTTGAGGGTAGCTAGTTTATTTTGTTCGCCAGTTATCTTATAGTCGGTTGCTCGGTGGTAAGGCTGCTCCAGATCCGGCCGATGATGAGGTGGCACCGGCAGGGTGCTTGATGAGTTGGAGCGGTTCAAGATAGGTGAGAATCGGCGGCCGGGCTGCTGATCCCAGGTGGCCGCTGATGGTGTGCCACCGGTAGGGTGTTTGATGAAGTGTAAAATAAAGTTTATGTCGAGAGGGTGACTGCCCCCCTTTACCCCTGGCCTCAAGCTGAGTGGGCGAATGCAAATAAAAAGACGGCAATAACCGGAGTAAAGTTTACGGAGCTAAGTGCTCTTTATTCAAATGATTATAAAACAGAACTGAGGAACTAAGCAGTAGGGTGCTTAGTCGGCAGGCCGACCGCGTGACAGTGGGAAATGCTGACAATCGCAAAATGAGCATAACTCACCATACCGGGAACCAGTGGGATCCAGGCACGGCCCCCACAGGCGGGTATGCTGAGTCGGCATCTAGAAAGACTAGGGTGATCCAAGAATCACCCAAGATTTCTACCGACTGCTTGTTACCCCTCAGAACTGTTTACTTATATACCGATCCATACCAGTTTGTACGGCCGAACATTGTCTTGAAGAGAGCGCGCTGGTGTAAGGTGCGTCATTATTTGCTTGCACAGCAGATTTCGATGTCACAGTAGATGGTATTGCGCGAGCAGTCGATACTTTTATAGTTGTTGTAGAATTTTTCGTTGCTGTTACTAGTGACGTCAATGTACTGGTGACCGTGGCTAAGCAGGTTGGCATGAGGGAAGGGTATGTGGTTTTGTCCAACAAGACTTCATTACTCGGGTTTGGGGTTATTGATCGCGGTAGGTTAGTTTTTGTTTGGTTTGCGCTTGCGTTTTCTTGCATTGACACGATTGAATGGTATGGGTTGTTACGTTGCAGAGAGAGCCGACTGTCGTCTTGCTGACGTTGGAGCACCGTATGTCGACACCGAGTGTCGAATTCACTCATAGCTTAATGTTTTAGATATTCTTCTTGTTTATTTACACAAAAAGTACGAAGTTCATCGCACTAAGCGTTTAGAGCTTGCACTGCTTTTATTTAAATTTTTGTTGACGATGAGAAGACAGGTAAAAAAAACACGTTTGCACTCGTTGACGTTCGTGTCTGAACAATCAGTTATGTGATCGGATGTGGATCGGTCGACTATGTCCTATAGCTGTCTTAGAACGATCGGAATTGGAATAAATTTGGTGTTTTTTAAGTTAAAAAAATAAAGGAAAGCAAACTTCGGTCGGAGCCGAAGTTTATATACCCTTGCAGTTGAGGCGCAGTCCGCAACGAATGGCATTTCCGATCAATCAGATATAGACGGCCGATCCCGGCCGTTCCGACTTATATACTGCCTGCAAAGGAAAGAAGGGTGTGTGCAAAGTTTCAACTCGATAGCTTTAAAACTGAGAGACTAGTTTGCGTAGAAACAGACAGAAGGACAGACACTCATGCTTATATGGACTCAGGAGGTGATCCTGATTAAGAATATATATACTTTAGGGTCGGAGATGTCTCCTTCACTGCGTTGCACACTTTTGAGCAAATTTATAATACCCTCTGCAAGGGTATAAAGATAGGGATTTTTACGGATTTCGTTTTGGGCAAAGTAATTGATATAAAGTTAAATGTATAATATTGAGATTTAAAGAAAAGAAAATCCATTTACAGCATCGACGTTCATTTAGATGTCTGTATCTTTATGTAGTCCCAGTTTCTCTCGTATTTCCATGAATTTGGCCGCTGGTAATGGCTTAGTGAAGACATCTGCTATTTGATTATCTGTCGAAATATACTCAAGACAAATTTCATTAGATTCAACTCGCTCTCTTACAAAATTAAATTTAATATCAATATGTTTTGTTCTCTTGTGACATGATGGGTTATTTGCTATGCGTATACAACCTTGGTTGTCCTCATAAATTTCAATTGGTGTTACAATTTTAATATGGACACTATTTAAAAGGGACTTCAGCCATAAGGCCTCTCTTACGGCTTCATACAGAGCCATATACTCAGCTTCAGTTGATGAGGCTGCTACTGAGTTTGCCTTTTTGTATTCCAACAAATTAAATTTAATTCGAACATATTAAATAGATAACCAGTTGGGCTTTTCCGATCATTATCATTTCCCCCCAGTCAGAATCAACATAACCAACACATATATATTTTGAAACATGTAATTTCTTTTAAAGATCAGTTTCAAATCAATGGTACCCTTCAAATATCTGAGGACCCTTTTTAAACATTGCCATAGCTCTGAATTATTTTCACTGCTATATCTGCTCAAGATATTTACTGCAGTAGTCAAATCGGGTCGTGTACATTGCATTACGTACATTAGGCATCCAATAAGATTTCGACATGGGGCGCTACAGCTTTTATCTGAGTTAAGCGCATAGTATTTTAGTTTAGATAATAGAGGGGTAGTGACCAGATTACAATTACTCATATTAAAATTATCTATAAATCGCTTAATGTAGGCAGATTGACTCAACAAAATTTTATCTTCGCATATTTCTACTCTTATGCCTATGAAATGTCGTATTTCTTTCAAGTCAGTCATTCTAAACTTTTCCATTAAATATTTTTTAAAATTATTCATCCTATTTGTATCGTGTGTAGCTATGACCACATCATCAACATATAATAAAACATATATGTTTTCTCTAATGTTCCTTTTATCTAGAATATATATACAGCGATAAACTGGGGAGTTTATAAAATTTCATTCTTTTACGACTTTTTCAAAAACCTTAAACCAGCATCTAACAAGCATGTTTGAGCCCATAAATTGCCTTATTTAGCCTACACACATTATCACCGTCACACAACACACTTGAAACTTGAGGAAGTTTTATGTAAATTTCTTTCTTTAAGACACCATTTAAAAAAACACTTTTAACATCCATTTGATGTACTTTCAAATTATATTGCACTGCTAATGATAGTAAGAATCGGAAACTTGAAACTTTGGCAACAGGAGCAAATGTTTCCTCATAATCGATTTGATATTTTTGATTAAAACCTCGAGCTACTAATCTAGCTTTGTATGTAACTGGGTTTCCCATTTCATCATGTTTGACAGAAAATACCCATTTACTATGAACATTTTTATCTTTAAGCTTTTTTGTTATTGCCCAAGTATTGTCCAACTCATGAGCACTCAATTCAGCCTTTATAGCTTCTTCCCAACAACTTTTATCGCTTCTACTTTTAATTTCATCGAAACTATTTGGGACATCATTAAAAAATGAGCATTTAAAACAAATTTATTAAAGTCACTATCATCTTCTTTGTATATATATATGATATATATGGCTTTTTCTGTAACCTTTCACTTCTTCTATTTGTTACAGCATCATTCCTATTGTTGTCAATGCCATCAAGATCTCTCTTATTTTCATTTAGATGATCAAATTGCTTTCTTTTCCTACTCTTATTCGGAAATTTCGCTTCTTCACATTCCTTACTTTCATTCAGGATATTTTCTCTTTCCTTACTCTCATTTAGGATATTCTCGTTTTCCTTACTATCATTCGGGATATTCTCATTTTTCGTAGTATCATTCGGGAAGCTATTATTTTCCTTACTATCATTCGGGAAACTTTCACATTTGATGGCTCTAGAATTAACCATATTGGTTTCATCGACAACAACATCTCTAGCTACAATGAATTTGCTATTAATAGCATCCCATAATCTATAACCATTTGTTTCGTATCCCACAAGGATACTTTTCTTTGATTTATTATGAAATTTACCGTTTTTGTGCTTATTATGCACATATACGGTTGAACCATATACTTTCAAGTATTTATAAATTCGGCTTTTTATTATGCCACATCTCATATGGCGTCCCTTTTTTATTTACTAGTGCTCTACTTGGAATTCTATTAATACGGTATGTTGCAGTCAACACTGCTTCACCCCAGAAGCTTTTATCTAATTGTGCACCATTAACCATGGCACGGGATACGAACCATTACAGTTCGTAAATTCCTTAAGTGAGTGATTCCTTAAGTGAATCCTTTCCTAACACAAAAATTACGCATTTAATTTGATAGATATTCCCTCCCATTATCAATATTCAAATTAACTACTTTGAAATTAAAGTGTGCTTCACTTTTCGCTACAAAATCTTTAAACATATCTGACTTATACTGAATCAAGTATGTGACACAGTAATGTGTAAATTCATCCACAAAAATAACAAAATAGTTCTTCTCATCTAAAGAAACTGTTGTGATAGGTCCACACACGTCAGAATGTATTATAAACAGGGGTCGCGTAATATGCCTTTTATCCTTAAATTGGTTAAACGGAAGCCTAGCTTGCTTTCCGCTCAATCAAGGTTCACAAATTTCCTTTGATAACTTCAAACTATTAATAAGGCTTGTGCCATTAAATAAATTGTTCTTCTTTATTTCTAATAGTTTAGCATTGCTAATGTGCCCAAATCTCTCATGCCATAATCTGTAACTGTTGGATTCTTTACAAGTGTTGGGAATAGTGTTCGTATATTCCAGTAACAGAAGTGGTTAGGTGCATCCAAGTGATTTGATAGAACTAAAACTCAAGTTAACATATTTATGCTTATAAATATGTATGTTCATAAGAGAGTAGAAGATTTATAGCTCGCTCTCTCTGAGTAGATATAGGTTGCCAGATTGGTATATTATAATTACTAACATAATTCAACACTTTTGCTTAATCATAATATAATAATCTGAATATTGAAATTTTTAATATAGACCAAGTTGTCTAACGAATTCGCAGTGTTTTTGTTTACATAAATTCTTTGTTAGTAAGTCTGCGACATTCATTTCAGTATTTACATATTTCAAAGATATTTCATTAAACTTGACTTTTTCTCTGATGTAATGGTATTTAATATCTATGTGTTTAGTACGTTTATGTTGGACAGGATTTGTTGGGATATGCTGCGCACTGGGGTTATCACAATTTATAGTCATGGGATATATATTTGGCCACTCAAGTTCTGTCAGTAGCTTCTGGAGATATGCAGCTTCCCTAGCTGCCGTTGCCATTGCAATGTATTCAGCCTCTGTGCTGCTCAAGGCGACTACGCTCTACTTTGCTGACGCCCAAGAAAATACGCCTCCAGCCATGAAAAATGTGTACCCTGAGTATGATTTCCTGTCCAGCTTGTCATTTGCCCAATCAGCGTCGGTAAAGCCATCGACTGAGCCATCGGATTTGCAGTAGTGAAGACTCAGATCTACGGTTCCAGAAAGGTAGCGTAATACGTGCTTCGCTGCAGATTCATGTTCCACGTGTGGGTCTGTGTTTCTTTGCGACAATTTGCTTATAGAGTGCAAAATGTCTGGTCGGCTTATAACTGCCAAATACATAAGCGAACCAATTAGTGATTGATAAGTTTTTATATTTACCTTTTTACAACTTTCGTTCGGGCATTGAGTTTGGAAACCAGAGTCAAGCGGAGTTGACGCGGTTCGGCAATTTTCCATACTAAATTTTTCCAAAAGTGCTAGAATGTATTTTTTTTTATTTAGCCGTATTTCGCCCTGCTTGCCATCTCGCTCTATTTCCATTCCAAGAAAATAGCTTAATGGTCTTCCGTCTTTCATATCGAATTTAAGGGAAATCAGCTTTTTAATTTCTTCAATTTGATCCTCACTTGAACAAATTATGATGAGATCATCTTCATAGACTGCAATGTAACTGTACTTCTTTTGCTGCTTTCGTGTGTATAGGCATGCTTCGTTTTTACAGCGTTGGAAACCAATAGCTTTTAATGCCTCATTTATAGTGTCATTCCAGGCCCGTCCGGACTGTTTGAGTCCATAAATTGCTTTTTGCAGTTTCAAAACTTTTTGGGGATTGTTCTTGTTGACAAAATTTTGTGGTTGTGTTAAGTAGACATCTTCATCTAGCTTGCTGTTAAGGTATGCATTAGAGACATCTATTTGGTGCATGAATAATTGTTTTTCCACGGCGATAGCTAATAACAATCGAATTGTCTCGTACCTTATAACTGGAGAGTATGTTTCCCAGTAATTCACACCAAATTGTTGCCCACAGCTTTTGGCAACCAAGCGGGATTTAAATTCTCTCTATTTCGCCTTCTCTGTTTCTCTTGATGCGAAAAACCCATTTTAAGCCGATTGGCTTTATACCATGGGGTGGATCCACCAATGTCCACGTTTTATTAGCGATTAGAGCGTTATATTCAGATTGCATCGATTTTTGCCAGTCCCTTTTGTATTCGCTGTCTAGGGCTTGCGTTACGGATTTCGGTGTTTCGAAATCTTCAAAAGAGTTTAGATTGTTTAATACCTGATACTCTTCTCTAGGTCTTCCAGGCTGCCCATTTCTTACGATTTTTGGTCTGCCAGGGCATCTTCGACCTTGTTCGCTCACATCTTCTTCATCAGATTCTGGTTCACTTGCGCTTACAAATCTCTCTCCATCATCGGTGTTGTCCAAACTGCTGCTACTGCTAATGCTATAATGATCGGGCTCCTCCACGTCATCTTTAGGCTCATCAGGTTCATCAGTCATAGCTATTTCATTTTCTGCTGGTTTGGACTCAAAACGAATGATGTTTGTTGCGAAGTCATTAGTATTATGATTTTCAGGTTGTTTATTGGAAGACTCACCTTCAACGAATTGTACATCTCTTCTCTCCACTATTGTGCGTTTATCATTGCGTTATTGTGTGTCATATAGGCGGTATGCCTTTGCTGTATGAGAGTAGCCAACAAAAACGTATTCTTTGCCTCTAGCCTGGAGTTTATTTATTTATTTTATCTAGGGCAAAAACCTTAGATCCGAAGATTCGAAAATGCTTTACTGATGGCTTGCGTTTGTACCATATTTCGAATGGAGTACAACCACCTAAAGCTCTCGTTGGACATCTATTTCTAATATATGCGGCTGTTTGCTCCGCTTCTGCCCATAAAAATTCTCCGATTTTTGCATGAGTTATTAGGCTCCTTGCCATTTCAATAATTGTACGGTTTGCGCGTTCAGCAACACCGTTTTGCTGGGGTGTATAAGGGATAGTTAATTGTCTTTTAATTCCGCATTCATTTAAATAATTTTCAAAATCTCTATTTATGTATTCTTGACCATTGTCACTTTGCAAGCATTTTATTCGTTTGTTCGTTTGGCATTCTACGTAAGTTTTAAATCACTTGAACTTATTAAAAACTTCATTTTTCGTATGCATAAAATAAATGTGTATTTTTCGCGAATAGTCATCTATAAATGTAACAAAATAGCGATTACCTCCTAATGATTTGGAGTTCATTGGTTCACATACGTCGGTATGGATTTATTCGAGTAATTCTTTGGTCGATCGATTTGCTTTTTGTGGAAATGGTTTTGCACATATCTTAGCTTTGTTACATGTATCGCAATTTATATTTACGCTAATGTTTTTGATATTCATTCCAGTCACTTGTTTATCATTTTCTAATTTTTGTAGGCTTTGAAAATTTAAGTGTCCAAACCTATTATGCCATTTTATCGCATTTTCGTTCAACATATAAACCGCACTGCTTTGCATTTTTGTTTTGAACGTGTATAAATTTTTGTCTCGAACAGCGGTTAGCATTGTTTTTCCATGTTTGTTCTTTACTACAGCTTCGTTGTGCCCAAATGTTATAAAGTTCTCCCATTCAGCTGCTTTGCACACTGACAAAAAATTCATTTGCAAATCTGGAATATACACCACATCTCGGAGTTCAATATCTATACCTTTAATTTCGAACGTTACTGTGCCAATACCTGGTGACTCTATATATTTTTTATCTGCTAACATAATAATTGATTTTTTGCTTTTGAGAGTTTTAAGCATGCTTTTTACACAACACATATGAGAGGTAGCTCCACTGTCAACACACCATGTATCAAATTTTTGGCTGACAACGCCGCTTTGAGAGTGCATTAGACAATTATTTGATTGCTGCTCTTTATCTCTCTCATTCTTTGGTTTGCTTCGACACTCGCTGGCACGGTGGCCATATTTCTTGAAATTGTAGCACTTGCCCTCAAACGGTATTCTGGCGTGATCTCGGTCGTCACCCTTATCTGTATTCTTTTTGCGGTTTTTTTGGATTTTGTCTCTTCTATCAATTTTTCTTTGATCTTCATGATTTTATGCATGCACATGTGAGTAAACCGTTTCGTTTGTTCGATCTCGTTCATCTCTTTCTTCTCTTCGCGCCCCTTCTTCTAGAAGTTTCAGTTTTACGTCTTCAAATGATGGTAATTTGTCACGTGTTTCGATTGCCCCAACAAAGTTTTCAAAATTATTTGGCAAACTAGTCAACATCATTATAACTTTCAACTCGTCATTGATATTAATATCTAATTCGGCCAATTTGTCTGTGATTTCAACAAATGAGTTTACATATTCAGCCACATTACCACCTTGGCTCATGTTCAGACGCAAAAGTTTTTGGTAGAGTTGAACTTTTCTCACTGGACCAACGGGCATGTAAATTTCTTTGAGTTTAAGCCACGCTTCAGAGGAAGTTCTGCAAGATTTAATATGCATCAGTTGAGACGGTTTTATATTCAGTATAATTGAAGCTAACGCTTTTTGGTCAATATTATACCACACCGCAGAGTCCGTTGAGTCTGTTGGTCTTTTAAGTTTACCACTGACAATGTCCCATAGATCAGAGGTTATTAACACACTGCGCATGACCATACGCCACATATCATAGTTATTATCACCGAGTTTCTCAATTTGCAGAGACACACTCATTTTGGTAAATTCAACAATTTTTATACTTTGAGCTCCTTTAGCAAATTTATATTTCAGTTTAAATTTCGCCAATTCACTTCACTCCGAATGACCGGCGCTTCTGGGCCCATAACCTTTTGTTGGGAATAATGTTCGTATATTCCAGTAACAGAAGTGGTTAGGTGCATCCAAGTGATTTGATAGAACTAAAACTCAAGTTAACATGTTTATGCTTATAAATATGTGTCGGGAAATGTTGGTCGTTTTTCTCAGTCATTTTCTATTTTTTTACACGCAGCGAGTCGCAATGATATTCTTCCTTATGACCGTTCCCTTCCGATGGCTGTTTTCAATTACCTTCCCTTTCCACTTCCTTCCTTCCATCATTGCGCCACGCTCAGCAGGGCTTTACTCTCTTTCCCTACCGCGCTCTTATCCTAATAAGCTTCTCTCTCTTCATTTTCAATGCTCATTTATTTCCTTTTGGACCATACAATTATCTTATAATTAATCAGTAAATATTATTTGAATTAAATCTATCTTATCTCCGACACGGCCTTCCTGACTATAACACGTCCTCGTGTTGCTTTGCATAGTACAAGATTTATCAGAACACATCATTGTCAACATTTTATATTACTTATCCCTATGATTACAAAGCTTACTTATACTTCAAAACAAAATCAATTGCACTTCTTGTGCCTTCAAGCGTTAGTTTGACGGGATAACACTTCTCAAATTCTCTAGAGTACAAGCTCTCTTCCGTATAAACCCAACCACTTGGATATCCATCAGAGATTAGCTTAGCAGGATAACTTTCTTTTCTTTCACATATCTTAGAGTACACGCTCTCTTCCGCTCAAGCTCAATCATCTGGTTACCAATTCAATCATCATCAAATCATAATTTTAGCAGGCTTCTCTCATACAAATCAGAGTACTACGCTCTCTTCTGCATAAAATTTCTCCCTCGCACCCTCTTGGGTCACAAATCTCTTGCTTGCACGCACTCCTTTTTGCCGTCGTCAAGCTCTTCTTCAAATTCCAAGGTCTCTCGATCTTTAGGCACACTACGCACACTATCATGCGGGTATTTATACACCCTTCTAGTTGTCAATGATTTTAACAAATATCGGTCACCATCTAGCAATTGTACAATTTCGAATGGTCCCTTAAACTTTGGATCCAACTTCGTTTGGTGCCGCTCTTCGCTTTTCAGCAATACATGATCGCCAATTTTATGCCTTACTACCTGAGCATGCTTTTTATTTACTCTTGCCTTATCATACTGAGCATTCTTACTTATGCCTTCCTTAGCTTCCTTCCTAGCCATATTCAGATCTACATGCTCTTCCTCATTTACAGTGAGCATTCCCAAGGGTCTCGCTTCTTTGCCAATCATAAGCTCTAATGGACTATGGTTAGTTACCCGGTTCATGGTACAGTTTATTGCCAATTGTACTTCGCCCAATGCTTCTTGCCATGTTCGCTCACTTGTCTCTACAGCCGTTAGCATGCCCTTTAGCACACTCATAACGCGCTCCACCTGGCCATTTGCCCTACTGGCACCCGTTGCTACTACATGAAGGTCAATTTTGTTATTGGAACAGAATTTTCGAAATTCGCTACTCGTGAAGCATCTACCTTGGTCCGCTATAATTCTGTTAGGAACACCAAATACTGATATCGCAGACTTTACTGACTGTATGCAGTTCACCGTGTCCAAGTTCCACGTGTGGTACAGGTAAACAAATTTGGTGAAGGCATCAATTTGAACTATTACGTATTCCTTCTCATCCTTTTTTCCGCTTAATTTCCCACTAATATCAATGTGCACCGTATGCCATGGTATCTCTACTTTGGGAATGGGATGTAACTCCGATTGTATTTTACCTGACACCGATTTTGACAATTTACATGTCACACAATTTTCTACAAATCTTCGCACGTATTTTGACATTCCGTCAAACCAATATTGCTCGTAAATCTTATCTAGGGTTTTTTGCCACCCCAAGTGCATTACAGCTTCGTGAACATGATTAACCACCGACCACCTGAATGCCCTGGGTACGACTGGCAAGCATCGTGTCTTCCCATTTCTTTGAATTTTACGATGCAGCAAGCTATTCCTGATTTCATAAGAATTAGCTGTTTCTTTCTGCATTTAATCACTATTTAACTCGGTCATGATTTGCGATATGTCTTGATCACGCTTCTGTTCGGATATAAGCCAGTTGTGGGTTATAGTTGCCAAGTCAACTCGTACCTCCACTACCTTACTCAAACTTTCCTGCTCTACTATGGTGACGGGATTCCTAGACAAGCAGTCAACGTGAGCCATTTGGCTCCCTTTTTTATATTCCACCTGGAATTCGTATGACTGCAGAAATGACCACCAACGATGAACTCGCGGCGTCAATGCCGCTTTCTTTTGACTTGCACTAACAGAATTACAGTCCGTATATACTGTGAACTTTCTGCCGCTTAAATAATGTCGGAAATTTCTAATCGCATTGTACACCGCCAATGTCTCGAGTTCATACGAATGATATTTTGACTCGGATATTGTGGTGCATTTACTGTAATACTCAACTACACGGCGCTAGCATCCGTATCTATTGGTAAATTGGGATCGAATATGATCAAAACGGGATCACTAGTTAGCACCTTAATAATTTTTTTTCGAATTTCCTCATGCTTTTCGCTCCTTTCAAATTCGTTTATTTTTGATGTTAGCAGATAAAGAGGCTTCATTACTTCTGAGAAATGTGGGACAAATTTCCTAAAGTAAGATGCTAAACCTATGAACTGTCTAGTTTGTGTGACTGATTCTGGTTTGGGAAGTTGGGTTAGTGCCTGTATTTTTCGAGGATTGGGTTTTAGCTCGCCATCTCTTATAAGAAAACCTAAGTACTCTATCTCCGTTTGCAGAAATTTGCATTTTTTTATGTTAAAGGAAAAGCCTGACTTTGATAATACGCTTAGAACTGTTTCCAATCTGTCAAATGCTTCCTCTATAGTACTAGAAACAATTAATACGTAATCGATATAGACTACTGCATATTTATTAACCAAATCCCCTAAAGCTCGAACTATGGCACGTTGAAAGACTGACGAAGCGTTTTTAAGGCCAAAGGGCATAGCTAAAAATTCATATTGACCCTCTGGTGTCAGGAATGCAGTTCGCTCAACAGAATCGGGATGAATTGGCACCTGATAGAAGCCACTGGCCATGTCCAGGCTAGAGAAATATTTACCGCCTTGCATGCGATCTATTTGGTCTGATATTAATGGCAAGGGGTATCTATCTGGCACAGTATTTGCGTTGAGTTCTCGATAATCTATGCACAGTCTGTCACTGCCGTCCTTCTTTTTTAACATCTTCTTTGTAACATTGGACTAGCGAAAGGGGAGCTACTTGGTCTAATTACGTTGGATTCTAGCATTTGCTGAATCTTTTCTCTTACTATTTCTTTCTCACTCTCGCTAAGACGATATGGTCGTCTCTGTACTGTTTTGTTTACGTCCACTAAACGGATTTCTAAAGAACCTGTCGTAACACGTCTATTTGGAATGCCATCAATGAGAAATTTGGAATATTTGGCCAGTATGTCGTTTAATTTTAACTTATCACTATTGCTTAGCTCCAAATTAACATTACTTTTATGATCTATCTCGTTTACATTTTTATCATTGTTTAAAGACAATACGGTTTGAGTTTTGTAGATATCGAATCTATCTCTGTCTAAAGTTGCTCCAAAACCAAGCTCAAAAATGTCTTGTCCAATTATGATATCATATTTGAGGCACTTATTATCTACTACATGAAATGACAATTCAAAATTAAATTCAGAAATTTGTATGGTGGACAGAATCTGCATATTGCTCTTGACAACATTGTCGCCTATGCCTCTTAAAACAACCATGTTATGGATTCTCTTTCCAGCCAGCTTGGCGCCAACTGTTTCTTTAACCAAAGAGCATTCTGATCCAGAATCAAAGAAAAATGGAAACTTCTCACCAAATTGAATTGCAGTCCCATTTGGCTGATGTAATGCGCACATGTCTACTCTCCTTTCGTTGCTGCTTCGGCTCGCTGTTGCTGTTCCTCTCGTACACACTGAAGCGATATGTCCAACGCCGCCGCACTTGAAGCAAGTAATTGTTGATCTCTCTCGTACCATCGTTGTTCTGTTGTTGCTTTCGCCTTGTCTAGTCTCGTTTCGTTCTTCTGTTCTCCTCTTGCGACACTCCATTGCCTTATGTCCAAGTTTTCCGCAATTATGGCATCTAATCGGCGTCTGCATTTTGAATCTCTTCCTCTCGGGTCCCTCTGATGCAGAACATTCTAAATTCCTGCTGAACGTGTGCGCCTTGAGTTGTTGTTGCAGTTCAGCACGTGGTTTTATGTTTGTGGTGAACGCTACACGCTGCAGTCTGGGGTCAATTTGGGAAGCATGGGCCAAGACTAGGGATATAGCGATCTCCTCATGGGTCATTGATTTCCACTTGGTCAATAACGATGTAATTAGTCGACTTGAATACACCGAGAGGCATTCATTTGCATTAGGACGTCCCTTGAGCATGTTGAGCAACACTGCTGCCGGCGTCTCGTTGCCTTCGTAGCGTTCCATGAACAAATCTCTGAATTGCGACCAGCTCATTCCGGGGAAACAAATTTGCGAAAGCCACTGCGATGCACTACCGAGTAGCGATTTGCTGAGCGTCATCACCAAGGATGCACCTTCTTGTGGATGTTCACTTAAAATCATATCCGCCGTTTTGCACCATGCTGCCGCGTCGGCTTCTGCAGCTTCGGGGTTGAATATCGGTAACATCGCGGATGCGGCACGCGTGTCAGGTTGCGGCGTTGCTTTTAATAGTTCGGTTATCACTCTATTTTGCGATTCTAATAGTCTGCGCCAGCTATCTTCCGAGTTATCTTGTAGAGGCGGTGATCCCACTTCTGATGTCGGGAAATGTTGGTCGTTTTTCTCAGTCATTTTCTATTTTTTTACACGCAGCGAGTCGCAATGATATTCTTCCTTATGACCGTTCACTTCCGATGGCTGTTTTCAATTACCTTCCCTTTCCACTTCCTTCCTTCCTACGCTCAGCTCTCTTTCCCTACCGCGCTCTTATCCTAATAAGCATCTCTCTCTTCATTTTCAATGCTCATTTATTTCCTTTTGGACCATACAATTATCTTATAATTAATCAGTAAATATTATTTGAATTAAATCTATCTTATCTCCGACATATGTATGTTCATAAGAGAGTAGAAGATTTATAGCTCGCTCTCTCTGAGTAGATATAGGTTGCCAGATTGGTATATTATAATTACTAACATAATTCCACAACAAGCAATGTGTGCTTGCAATTTAACAATTGGTACTTTGTTTAACATACCTGAATCCTTTATGATTGTCATTCCATTCTTCGATATGGTGACACCATCACTGTCAAACTCGGTTTTCAAACCAGCCCCTTGTAGCTGTTTGACCGATATGAGATTTCCAGCAGCCCTCTCGGAATACAGCACATCCTCCAGAGTTATTTCATAATCATTGTTGAGCCAAGCAGACAAGGGCGAAGCTGCTAAATAAGTCACATATGTTATAAATCTGAGTAGCAGCGGCGGGTTATCGGCAGTTCTGGTTTTTGTTTACTTCTCCCCGTTCGCATGCGCTTTGCTGGTATTTGTAGCGCATGCGCTTTGGGGAGCTTTTTTGGAGAGCTGCTGCACACCAGCAAATCTTGCATTTGTGTGCGTTCGTATTGCTAAGTTCGTATTGCTAAGCTTGGGTACTTGTATTATTGTATTGATTGGAACAGCTGCAAGTTGGGTTAGAGTTGAACCCTCGAGAAATAAAAATATTGAAATTGCCTTGAAAATTGAACTGTGGAATTTAATTCGTTTGGCCGCTATTAAAAACCATTAATAGCTCAACATTTTGGTGACCCCGACGTGATTATCATCCGTTCAATTAACGCGATCAGCATTAAAAGTGCCACTAAAACACCGTTGTTGGTTTTGTTGTCGCATTTTAATTTAATTGGCATCTTAATTGGAATAATTCAATGGAATCTGGAGCTGAAGCCACTGCATCTGCTGCGTCAAGCCGTGAAAGGATGCTGCGGAGACGCGCAGAGGTAACATGCCAGGAAATGGAGGTACTGCATCGGAAGGTCAAGGCTGCGATGCAAACTGAAGATTCAACCATTCTGACCCTCGAGTCTATGGAGAAGCGTCTGCGCGACCGTTTCACCACGCTGCAGGAGGAATTGGAGGAGCTAAATTACAGCGAGATCGGGAGCGATTTATATTGGCGATTCTCTCAGCTGGCTACAGACGTGCACTTTGACATCCAGGTGGAGGTGGCCAAGCGTTCTATGCGGGTTGCTGCTCACTCTACGCTGTTAGATGCTACCAATGGTGCTGGGATTTCAAACGCTCCATATAGGCCTGCTCCCTCATTGCCCCCGTTGCCAATGCCAACATTTAGCGGCGGCTATGCTGAGTGGCCGGATTTCTGCGCCCTATTTAGGACAACAATTGACAGCCACCCGCACTTGACCAACATGGAGAAGCTCAGGTGGCTCATTTCCTGCCTGCGGGACTCAGCCCTGGAGACTGTGAGGGCGCTTGAGATTACCGACGCGAACTATGAGGTTGCCCTCGACCTTTTGCGCAACCGTTTCAGCAACCATCGCTTAATCTTCCAGTCTCACATCAACGAGATCTTGCAGTTAAGGGCGGTTGAGCCAGGATCCGTTGCTACTCTTCGAGAATTATCCGACCGATTTAATGGACATATGCGGGCCCTTATGAGTTCCGGGACGTCGGCTGAAATTCAAGGGTGCCTCCTCATCCAGATCATCTTTCAAAAGCTGGACCCTGCCACAAAGGCCAAATGGGAAGACTCGCTGGCAGGAAACACTGATGATAGCCTGCCAACTTGGGAATCTATGGCTCGGTTTCTGGAGCAAAGGTGCCGTACCCTGGAGACGGTGGATTTGGCCTTAGCTCCGCACTTGTCAGCGAATCAAGCGGCCCGACGTAGGCCATTTAACAACCGATCCTGTATGCTCCTGAATGCTCCGCCTGCTTCGTGTGCCCTGTGCGGCATCCTGGCACACGCTGTGCCTTCTTGCCCAAGGTTTCTCGCCGTGTCAGTTGAGGAACGATACGATGAGGTTCGACGTCTTGCCCTCTGCTTTGTGTGCCTCAAGTCTGATCATTTAGCCCGCGGATGCTCATCCTCCCGCTGCCCAACTTGCCATCGCCGACACCATGCGCTATTGCATCCTTGCGAGCGTTTACCCAGCGCCACTTCCGTTCCTGCTTCTGGATCGAATCCGGCCAATGTAGCAGGGGTTGCGACCTCTCAGGCTCCTCCTGCTAATGCTCTTATTGCACAGGATCGCAGCGCTGAAATAGTGTTCTTGCCCACCGCCAACATTCTCGTCCGTGGCAGATCAGGAGCCTTTCTTCCTTGTCGAGCGCTACTTGACTCCGGCTCCCAAGTTCATCTCATCACATCCCGGCTGGCCAGCCAACTTCAGCTTCATCGGTCCAAATGTTCTGTAGCAGTGACTGGCCTTGGAGACGCTGAGTTTATTACGGATCGGGCATCGGTTAACGTTTGCCTGAAGTCTCGCCTATCCACGTATTCCGTTTACATTGAGGCAATTGTGGCGTCTCACATCATAGAGCGTCAACCTGGCCTAAACTTAGATGTGTCCAATTGGAAGGTTCCCGCCAATGTGGTGCTAGCTGACCCGGACTTCCACAGAGCTCAGCGTGTGGATCTGCTGATAGGAGCAAGCCTGTTTTTTGATCTGCTCTCAGTCGGGCAAATCCAGCTAGGAGACGGTCTGCCTCTGTTGCAGAAGACACGTTTTGGATGGGTAGTTTCTGGAGGAGGTTGCACCCCGGGAAACCCTCGCTTGGCCGCATCATGTAAGATGATTTCTGCTGACTCAGCAACCTCGTTTGACGATCGCCTCGATTATCTTCTCCGCCAATTCTGGGAAGTGGATGCCTGCACTGCGCCTATCGTTCAGGCCACTAAGGAGGAGCTCGATTGCGAGGCCCACTTCGTCATGCACCACGTCCGCCTTGAATCAGGTGCCTATTCCGTTCGCCTGCCAATCAAGCACAGTGTGGATCTGTTAGGGGAATCCTACGCACAGGCTTTGCGGCGGTTCCATTCACTTGAGCGCAAGCTGGATCGTCATCCGAATTTAAGGACCCAATATTCGTCTTTCATCAAGGAATACTTGGATCTGGGTCACATGTCTCTGGTGCCGCAGGAATTGCGAGGTAAGTGCCAGTATTTCCTTCCCCACCACTGCGTCCTGAAGGAAGAAAGTTCCACCACTAAGCTGAGAGTTGTGTTCGATGGTTCGGCTGCTACGGCTTCCGGCTATTCCCTCAATGATGTCCTGATGTCCGGCCCCGTGATTCAGCCTAAGCTTTTTCATACATTGCTTCGGTTTCGGTCCCACCTTGTAGCTTTGACTGGGGACATTTGCAAGATGTACCGCTGCGTAAGGGTCTTTCCGGATGATAGTTTTCTGCAGTGCATCCTCTGGAGAGATTCTATCCACGATGACGTGAAGGTTTTTAAGCTCGACACCGTGACGTATGGCACAAAGCCAGCGTCTTTTCTATCTATTCGCTCAATGCACCAGCTGGCTAAGGATGAAGGTGCCGGTTTTCCCGTTGGCTCTCGTGTTGTCCTCCAGGATTTTTATGTGGACGACCTTATATCTGGTGCCCCAACGAAGACTGAAGCGCTTGAGATAATAGCTCAGACATCGAGCCTGTTGAACAAGGGTCAGTTTCAATTAAGGAAATGGTGCTCCAACATCCCAGAGGTTTTGGAAGGCGTGCCCGAAAGTGATAGAGAGTCTTACTTGAAATTTGACGATGGCAGTCCGTTCACAAAGACTCTTGGATTAGCATGGGATCCTTCAGCTGACCTGCTGCTTTTTTCCTTTGAAGCTCTTCAGCCCACCGCCAAACCCACCAGGAGATCTATACTATCTTCCGTCGCTCGGTTTTATGACCCAATGGGCTTGGTAGGTCCTGTAGTCACCAGGGCAAAGATCCTGTTGCAGAAGCTGTGCCGAGAAAATTTGTCATGGGATGAAAGCCTTCCTCAATCCCTTCTCTCCGAGTGGTTACAGTTCTGTTCCAGTTTTGACCAAATTCAGCGAATTAAGTTTCCTCGGTTAGTCATTCCCTGTCAAGAAAGGCTGGAGGTCCACGGATTTTGCGACGCTAGTTTAGATGCGTATGGAGCGTGCGTGTATGTATTGTCAGGTTCTGATTGTCGGCTGTTATGCTCAAAGAGTCGAGTGGCACCCATTAAAACTTAGACAATACCGAAGCTAGAGTTATGTGGAGCTGAGTTGCTAGCAAGACTAATGGCTGAAGTTGCTGATCTTGGGACATATAAAGGAGATTATTATTGTTGGTGTGACTCCTTGGTTGCCCTATCCTGGATTCAAGATGAACCTGCTCGATTTAACGTGTTTGTTTCTAATCGCGTTTCTTCCATTCAGGAGCTCACCAAGGCAATGAAATGGCTTTATGTTCCTACTGCCGTCAACCCAGCCGATCTACTGTCCAGAGGTTCTCTTCCCACTGAGCTATTAAACTCCCAGCTTTGGTCCCAAGGCCCTCCATTTCTTCGTGGTTCCAAGGATGATTGGCCCATTGCTGTTGTGGCCGAAAAGGCAGCCATCGAACTTCGCGCCAGGACTTTATTGGCTACGGCTCCACCCAGGGATATCGCCGCATTGTCAAAGTTTGCCAACTCGTTTCCCTCCCTACAGAGAGTGTTCGCCTACGTCTTCAAGTTTTGCCGCCGCATCCGTCACGAAGGGATTTCTGTTCAGGATCTCAAAGGAGGAACCCATCTACTGTTGCGCGCCGTCCAGCTTGCCGAGTTTAAGGAAGAGATAAGCTTACTAAAGTCACGCAGATTGGTTCCGCCCTCAAACCCTCTGGCCTCGCTTGCTCCCTTTGTGGATAATGATGGTTTGCTTCGTGTTGACGGGCAATTGCGGAACTCTGCGTTGGATTTTGACGGACGTCATCCGATCATCCTTCCCAGAGGCCATCCCGTCACTTCGGCCATAGTGACTCACTTTCACGAGAAGAACCTGCATTCTGGTCCTCGGGCACTAGTGGCGAAAATCCGTTCTCAATACTGGCCCATTGGGGGGAGGAAGACCGTTTCAAGGGTTGTGAACAAATGCGTACGTTGTTTTCGCGCAAAGCCTCGTCTACTAAAGCATGTTATGGCCGATCTTCCGACCGAGAGAGTTGCAGGATTCCAATGTTTTGATGTCACTGGTGTGGATTTTTGCGGACCGTTTTTCTACAAGGCAGAGACTCGGAATAAGGGCCCTATTAAATGTTATGTAAGCGTATTCATCTGCTTCAGTACGAAGGCAATCCATTTGGAGTTAGTTAAGGACCTTTCCACCGCTTCGTTTCTGAGCGCCCTCCAACGGTTTATTTGTACGCGACGTAAACCCAGACAGATATGGTCGGATAATGCCACCAATTTTGTGGGTGCCAAGAATGAGCTTATGGAGTTGAAGCGAAGATTCCTCAGCCAGGAGCACCAGGCTTCTCTGCACGATTTTTGCCTGTCTGAGTCTATCGAGTGGCGATTTATTCCTCCACGCTCTCCTCATTTTGGTGGTCTATGGGAAGCAGCAGTGAAAACGGCATCTTTATCGTGCAGTTGGTCCCGCAGTTCTTGGCTTTGAAGAATTAAGGACTTTGTTGTGCCGCATCGCCTCAATTATTAATTCTCGGCCCCTTGTGTCGATTTCAGAGAATCCTGCGGATCTAGATGTCCTGACGCCGGCTCATTTTTTAAATGGCGGACCGCCTTCAACATTCATCGAGCCGGACCTTACTGCGCTAAACTTTAATCGGCTGGATGGGTGGCAGAGAGTCTCCTTCCTGCAGCAGGTTTTCTGGGCTCGTTGGAAGGAGGAGTACCTTACGCTGTTGCAGCAGCGTTCCCAATGGCGCACCCCTGGCCCTGTAATTGCTGTTGGAGACATAGTCCTGGTGAAGAATGAAAATCTACCCCCAATGAAATGGCCTCTGGCCAGGATACTGGAGCTGGTTCCTGGGCGTGACGGAGAGCACCGTGTGGCCGTTCTCAAAACAGCGGTGGGAGTGACTAAGCGTGCGGTGTCACGGCTGTGTCTGCTGCCTGTCAAGGATTCGGTTGAAGATTCAGCCTTCAACGGGGGGAGGATGTTGAGCCAAGCAGACAAGGGCGAAGCTGCTAAATAAGTCACATATGTTATAAATCTGAGTAGCAGCGGCGGGTTATCGGCAGTTCTGGTTTTTGTTTACTTCTCCCCGTTCGCATGCGCTTTGCTGGTATTTGTAGCGCATGCGCTTTGGGGAGCTTTTTTGGAGAGCTGCTGCACACCAGCAAATCTTGCATTTGTGTGCGTTCGTATTGCTAAGTTCGTATTGCTAAGCTTGGGTACTTGTATTATTGTATTGATTGGAACAGCTGCAAGTTGGGTTAGAGTTGAACCCTCGAGAAATAAAAATATTGAAATTGCCTTGAAAATTGAACTGTGGAATTTAATTCGTTTGGCCGCTATTAAAAACCATTAATAGCTCAACAATCATTATCTTTCTAAAAAGATACTTTTGTTGTATCCTTTTGATCACTTCTTACTTTAATTTCATGTATTCCAACAAATAATAACCGTATAATAACCGAATAATAGCCGTAGCCTTGAAGTATCCAGTTAGTAAAAGAAAGTATTCGTACGCTGCTGTTCTTTTTCGCTTTACAACATCGTTGAAGAAAATCTGGTTGCGAAAGGTATTCGCCGGTATTCGCCCTGTCGGTATTCGCCCTGGGATCGACCGGTCGTCATTATCCACGGTGTGTAGGAGGTTTGGGGAGCGTGCACTTCTCGCGTTGCACGGTTCTAAGCTCGTCATAACGGTGTGGGTTTTTCCCTAGCTTCCTACATAACACCACTTTACTCTAATAATTATTTAAGTGCACTTCACTGTTCGTTAATGATCGGGCAAATATTTTCATTGAGACCTGTTGGAAACGGACGGACACGGGTTGTATTGAGGATCAGGAAAACTTTCACTTTATCAAGGTAGCTGAGATGTTGTACGCTCCCCTGGTCTTTACCCTACCTGGCTTCATAGCTCGACGTGAATCTATTTGGTATCCCTATAGTAATGTACTTTACAGACTCAAACGATTTCGGAGTTTCCTGAAAACTGCATCACCATAAGTCCCAGACCCAGATAATACTCTTCTATTCCATTTTAATATACATTATTTTTACTAAATCAAATCAAAATACACTTCATACGCCTTTGCGAACAAAAGAAATAATGCTACAAATTCATCTTTTTTTACTTTAGCCTATCTGTCATATGTACCAATTGACACCGCATTCACTCGCATATGTTAAATTTATATATATGTATGTCGGGAAATGGTGGTCGTTTTTCTCAGCCATTTTTCTATTTCACCACGCGCAGCGAGTCGCAACGATATTCTTTTATGACCGTTTACTTCGGATGGCTGTTCTTGATTGCCTTCCCTTTCCTCTTCCTTCTTTCCATCGTTGTGCCACACTCAGCAGGTCTTTACTCTCTTTCCCTACCGCGCTCTTATTCTAATAAGCTTGTCTCTCTTCATTCTCTCTTTATTTTCAATGCTCATTTATTTCTTTTTGGACCATACACATATAATTTATAACTTATAATTAATCAGTAAATATGATTTGAATTAAATCTATCTTATCTCCGACACGGCCTTCCTGACTATAACACGTCCTCGTATTGCTTTGCATAGTACAAGATTTATCAGAACACATAATTGTAAATATTTTGTATTACTTATCTTATCCCTATGATTACAAAGCTTACTCATACTTTAAAACAAATTCAATTGCACTTCTTGTGCCTTCAAGCGTTAGTTTGACGGGATGACACTTCTCAAATTCTCTAGAGTACAAGCTCTCTTCCGTACAAACCCAACCACTTGGATATCCATCAGAGATTAGCTTAGCAGGATAACTTTCTTTTCTTTCACATATCTTAGAGTACACGCTCTCTTTCGCTCAAGCTCAATCATCTGGTTACCAATTCAATCATCATCAAATCATAATTTTAGCAGGCTTCTCTCATACAAAGCAGAGTACTACGCTCTCTTCTGCATACAATTTTTCCTCGCACCCCTCTTGGGTCACAGATCTCTTGCTTGCACGCACTACTTTTTGCCGTCGTCAAGCTCTTCTTTAAATTCCAAGGTCTCTCGATCTTTAGGCACACTACGCACACTATCATGCGGGTATTTATACACCCTTCTAGTTGTCAATGATTTTAACAAATATCGGTCACCATCCAGCAATTGTGCAATTTCGAATGGTCCCTTAAACTTTGGATCCAACTTCGTTTGGTGCCGCTCTTCGCTTTTCAGCAATACATGATCGCCAATTTTATGCTTTACTACCTGAGCATGCTTTTTATTTACTCTTGCCTTATCATACTGAGCTTTCTTACCAGAGTCTGGCAGCATGCCACTCACTCAATGAGTACACCCGAAAAACACCGGGTGTTTTATACACCCGAGTGCCTTTCGTGCACAAAGTTTCGGGTACGAGTAGTTACTGTGTCAAAAAATTTCGGGTGTGTGTAAACACACATGATTTTGAGTACTTGCCTTTTCGTTACTCTGTAAAATTTTTGAAAGTCAATCGTAGGCACTGATGAAAAAAAGATGAGTGGAAGAATTTCTTACTTATGCCTTCCTTAGCTTCCTTCCTAGCCTTATTCAGATCTACGCGCTCTTCCTCATTTACAGTGAGCATTCCGAAGGGTCTCGCTTCTTTGCCAATCATCAGCTCTAATGGACTATGGTTAGTTACCCGGTTCATGGTACAGTTTATTGCCAATTGTACTTCGCCCAATGCTTCTTGCCATGTTCTCTCCCTTGTCTCTACAGCCGTTAGCATGCCCTTTAGCACACTCATGACGCGCTCCACCTGGCCATTTGCCCTACTGGCATCCGTTTCTACTACATGAAGGTCAATTTTGTTATTGGAACAGAATTTTCGAAATTCGCTACTCGTGAAGCATCAACCTTGGTCCGCTATAATTCTGTTAGGAACACCAAATACTGATATCGCAGACTTTACTGACTGTGTGGAGTTCACCGTGTCCAAGTTCCACGTGTGGTACAGGTAAACAAATTAGGTGAAGGCATCAATTTGAACTATTACGTATTCCTTCTCGTCCTTTTTTCCGCTTAATTTCCCACTAATATCAATGTGCACCGTATGCCATGGTATCTCTACTTTGGGAATGGGATGTAACTCCGATTGAATTTTACCTGGCACCGAATCACACAATTTTCTACAAATCTTCGCACGTATTTTGACATTCCATCAAACCAATATTGCTCGTAAATCTTATCTAGGGTTTTTTGCCACCCCAAGTGCATTACAGCTTCGTGAACATGATTAACCACCGACCACCTGAATGCCCTGGGTACGACTGGCAAGCATCGTGTCTTCCCATTTCTTTGAATTTTACGATGCAGCAAGCTATTCCTGATTTCATAAGAATTAGCTGTTTCTTTCTGCATTTCATCACTATTTAACTCGGTCATGATTTGCGATATGTCTTGATCACGCTTCTGTTCGGATATAAGCCAGTTGTGGGTTATAGTTGCCAAGTCAACTCGTACCTCCACTACCTTACTCAAACTTTCCTGCTCTACTATGGTGACGGGATTCCTAGACAAGAAGTCAACGTGAGCCATTTGGCTCCCTTTTTTATATTCCACCTGGAATTCGTATGACTGCAGAAATGACCACCAACGATAAACCCGCGGCGTCAATGCCGCTTTCTTTTGACTTGCACTAACAGAATTACAGTCCGTATATACTGTGAACTTTCTGCCGCTTAAATAATGTCGGAAATTTCTAATCGCATTGTACACCGCCAATGTCTCGAGTTCATACGAGTGATATTTTGGCTCGGATATTGTGGTGCATTTACTGTAATACTCAACTACACGGCGCTAGCATCCGTATCTATTGGTAAATTGGGATCGAATATGATCAAAACGGGATCACTAGTTAGCACCTTAATAATTATACCCTTGCAGAGGGTATTATAATTTTGGTCAAAAGTGTGCAACGCAGTGAAGGAGACATCTCCGACCCTATAAAGTATATATATTCTTGATCAGGATCACCTCCTGAGTCGATATAAGCCTGTCCGTCTGTCTGTCTGTCCGTCTGTCCGTCTGTCTGTCGGTTTCTACGCAAACTAGTCTCTCAGTTTTGGAGCTATCGAGTTGAAACTTTGCACACAGCCTTCTTTTCCTTGCAGGTAGTACATAAGTCGGAACGGCCGGGATCGGTCGACTATATCCTATAGCTGCCATATAACTGATTGATCGGAAATGCCATAACTTTGGTGTTTTTTAAGTTAGAGGGTTGGGACTTTCCACACATGTAATATTTGACCAAAATATCTTGTGTACAAAATTTCAGAAGGATCGGCCGACTATATCCTATAGCTGTCATAGAACGATCGGAATTGGCATAACTTTGGTGTTTTTTAAGTTGGAAAGATGGGATTTGGTACAGATTCTATTTTGGGAAAAATAATTCAATATGCCAAATTTCATAAGAATCGGCCGACTATATACGATCCGCTACATATCTAATAACACTAGTTTACAAATTTAAATGTAATCGAGTGAACCTTAAAATTGATGATTGTTTTATAGTAATTTGGGGTCGGAGAACACGAAAATGACATCCGTTTATTTTTCTTAAGAACCGTTTTTGAGATATTTTTGAAAATCGTGTTTTTGAGGTCCTTTTTCAGTTTTTTTGCCAAAGGGCAAATACACCTTCTTGCCATTACCAAATTGAATTAACTTACAAAAACACGCGGCACAGACTGACTTAGGAGTCCATGGCTTGTCTATAAATTTAGCATCAAATCCAAAGTAATGTTTATAAGCCAAAATAATGTTTTTGGTTAACTTTTTCATGGAAGTTTTTTTTAATATGAAGGAACCGCAGACAAAACAAAACTTATATAATGAATGTTTGCACATATTGAATTAAGTTTTTGAACTAAGTATACACTAGCTCAGTCTATCAACTAAACACTCGCTAATACGAACGAATCGGTATGTTCATCAGTATATTCACAACTTTATTTTGTATTTCTTTGTATTTACTGTTGTATTTCTATTTACTCAACAGTTCTGTCTTACTTTGAAAAATTCATGATTAAATAACAACAAGGTGGTCCAATCAGTAAAATATGTCCCCACATTTAGTGCTTCTCCCATCATATCCCCCCTCAAAACATAGACCCATCAAAAGTAAACTGTAAACAGAACAAGAAGAACAGTCGTCTTGGATTTCAGATAAAATGTTTGCAAGATGCAAGTGCGTGAAGAGAAAATAGATCACAAACGAAAAAATTTGAGTGATAAATGTTTTTTTCGACCTAATTTATGAAGTGTCAAAATGTTAATATTACTATAACTTTTAAACTTCTTACTCAATTTGGATAATCTTAGGCTTAAATTGTTGGTAAATAATAAATCTTTTCCCTCAAATATTGAAACCTTAGAAAAAAAATTGTTTTTTTTGGCAAAAATCGATCTGAAAAATTGAAATTTTCAAAATTGGTCGAAAATGACACTATTTTTGTACTTTGTTCGCTTGTGCATTACAGAGATTTGATTCAATCTGCACATATTATATATCCACGTAAACGTTACTTCAATACCTGTCAATCAATATCCTTTTTTTGTTTGTAAACAGTTTTTTTCATGAGATATTACCAAAAAACTGAAAAAGGACCTCAAAAACACGATTTTCAAAAATATCTCAAAAACAGTTCTTAAGAAAAATAAACGGATGTCATTTTCGTGTTCTCCGACCCCAAATTACTATAAAAAACACTTTTTTATGGAGGTTCATTTTTGGTGTAAACTAGTGTAATATAAGATGCGTGGCGCCACCTAGCGGCCTGCGACTGAACTGCAAGGGTATATCAACTTCGGCTCCGCCCGAAGTTAGCTTTCCTTTCTTGTTTTTTTTTGAATTTCCTCATGCTTTTCGCTCCACTCAAATTCGTTCATTTTTGATGTTAGCAGATAAAGAGGCTTCATTACTTTTGAGAAATGTGGGACAAATTTCCTAAAGTAAGATGCTAAACCTATGAACTGTCTAGTTTGTGTGACTGATTCTGGTTTGGGCAGTTGGGTTAGTGCTTGTATTTTTTGAGGATTGGGTTTTAGCTCGCCATCTCTTATAAGAAAAGCTAAGTACTCTATCTCCGTTTGTAAAAATTTGCACTTTTTAATGTTAATGGAAAAGCCTGACTTTGATAATACGCTTAGAAATGTTTCCAATCTGTCAAATGCTTCCTCTATAGTACTAGAAACAATTAATACGTCATCGATATAGACTACTGCATATTTATTAACCAAATCCCCTAAAGCTCGAACTATGGCACGTTGAAAGACTGACGAAGCGTTTTTGAGGCCAAAGGGCATAGCTAAAAATTCATATTGACCCTCTGGTGTCAGGAATGCAGTTCGCTCAACAGAATCGGGATGAATTGGCACCTGATAGAAGCCCCTGGCCATGTCCAGGCTAGAGAAATATTCACCGCCTTGCATGCGATCTATTTGGTCTGATATTAATGGCAAGGGGTATCTATCTGACACAGTATTTGCGTTGAGTTCTCGATAATCTATGCACAGTCTGTCACTGCCGTCCTTCTTTTATACAAGTAACATTGGACTAGAGAAAGGGCAGCTACTTGGTCTAATTACGTTGGATTCTAGCATTTGCTGAATCTTTTCTCTTACTATTTCTTTCTCACTCTCGCTAAGACGATATGGTCGTCTCTGTACTGTTTTGTTTACGTCCACTAAACGGATTTCTAAAGAACCTGTAGTAACACGTCTATTTGGAATGCCATCAATGAGAAATTTGGAATATTTGGCCAGTATGTCGTTTAATTTTAACTTATCACTATTACTTAGCTCCAAATTAACATTACTTTTATGATCTAGGCAAGACAATACGGTTTGAGTTTTGTAGATATCGAATCTATCTCTTTCTAAAGTTACTCCAAACCAAGCTCCAAAATGTCTTGTCCAAATCAATTCATCATATCATATTTGATGCACTTATTATCTACTATGTGAAATGACAATTCAAAATTAAATTCAGAAATTTGTATGGTGGACAGAATTTGCATATTGCTCTTGACAACATTGTCGCCTATGCCTCTCAAAACAACCATGTTATGGATTCTTTTTCCGGCCAGCTTGGCACCGACTGTTTCTTTTACCAAAGAGCATTCTGATCCAGAATCAAAGAAAAATGGAAACTTCTCACCAAATTGAATTGCAGTCCCATTTGGCTGATGTACTGCGCACATGTCTACTCTCCTTTCGTTGCTGCTTCGGCTCGCTGTTGCTTTTCCTCTCGTACACACTGAAGCGATATGTCCAACGCCGCCACACTTGAAGCAAGTTATTGTGGATCTCTCTCGTACCATCGTTGTTCTGTTGTTGCTTTCGCCTTGTCTAGTCTCGTTTCGTTCTTCTGTTCTCCTCTTGCGACACTCCATTGCCTTATGTCCAAGTTTTCCGCAATTATGGCATCTAATCGGCGTATGCATTTTGAATCTCTTCTTTTCGGGTCCCTCTGATCCAGAAAATTCTAAATTTCTGCTAAACGTGTGCGCCTTGAGTTGTTGTTGCAGTTCAGCACGTGTTTTTATGTTTGTGGTGAACGCTACACGCTGCAGTCTGGGGTCAATTTGGGATGCATGAGCCAAGACTAGGGATATAGCGATCTCCTCATGGGTCATTGATTTCCACTTGGCCATTAACGATGTAATTAGTCGGCTGGAATACACCGAGAGGCATTCACTTGCGTTGGGACATCCCTTGAGCATGTTGAGCAACACTGCTGCCGGCGTCTCGTTGCCTTCGTAGCGTTCCATGAACAATTCTCGGCGATTTCTCCAGCGATTTGCTGAGCGTCATCACCAAGGATACACCTTCTTGTTGATGGTCACTTAGAATCATGTCCGCCGTTTTGCACCATGCTGCCGCGTCGGCTTCTGCAGCTTCGGGGTTGAATATCGGTAACATCGCGGATGCGGCGCGCGTGTCAGGTTGCGGCGTTGCTTTTAATAGTTCGGTTAACACTCTATTTTGCGATTCTAATAGTCTGCGCCAGCTATTTTCCGAGTTATCTTGTAAGGGCGGTGATCCCATGTCTGATGTCGGGAAATGGTAGTCGTTTTTCTCAGCCATTTTTCTATTTCACCACGCGCAGCGAGTCGCAACGATATTCTTTTTTGTGACCGTTCACTTCGGATGGCTGTTCTTGATTGCCTTCCCTTCCCTCTTTCTTCTTTCCATCATTGCGCCACGCTCAGCAGGGCTTTACTCTCTTTCCCTACCGCGCTCTTATTCTAATAAGCTTCTCTCTCTTCATTCTCTCTTCATTTTCAATGCTCATGTATTTCCTTTTGGACCATACACTTAACTTATAATTAATCAGTAAATATTATTTGAATTAAATCTATCTTATCTCCGACATGTATATAGATATATATATATTTACTTTTTACGAACTTACGCTTGATTCCGGCGATGCAGGTTCGTTGGGCCCATCGAAGATGCAGATTTCTGTAAAAATGCTGCTTCTATCGTTGCAAGTTAAGCCTGGTGGCGGTTGTGTGGTGCATGTGCACATTTAAACTACATGAAAATAGAAATTACCTTAAATTACTATCTCCAGAAAAATCTTAATTCTTATTTTAATTGATCCGACGCTTTGATACTTCTCACATCCTAGTTCGTGATTGCTTTTCTCGGGGTCTTTTCTCTCGGGGGCTGCTAATACAGATCGATTTACACGCTCCTTCTTACTCCATTCAAGTGTTTTGTTCTTCTTAAGGGGGCATGCGCAGTTGGAGCGCCAAAAAATAGACATTTTTCCCGAATTTTTTCTCGTAAACTATTGAATTTTTTTTAAATATCACCTTATTATGTGAAAGTACATCATTTTAACTTCGATTTTAACCTTGAAAAAAAAAGTAGAAAATATTGAGCAGTTTCAAAGTTATGCCCCGTCGAAGTGAGGTCCGTCTGAAAAACACGGGTCGCGCTGACCAAGACTGGGGAAATCTGGATCGTTTGAAATCAAAAAATGAAACTGATTTACATTTATTGAAAGTTTATCTAGTACTTAATCGATGGATATTAAAAAAAAAAATATTCGACAAAATGGCGATCTATCAAAGTTGAACAATCGTTTTTCGTTAAAAAAGCGGTAGTTTTTCAGCTGTAAAAAAAAGTTTTGCATAAAAAAATCAATCCTTCGATTAAGTACTAGATTATTATGTATTAAAAAAGGCATGCTAAATTTCAAGACAATCGGGTCAGTAGTTTTCGAGCAAGAGTGGTCACCGACTTCAAAAACGTAGTTTTGAGAAAAACGTGTTTAAAGTTTCAACTCACTATTAGATAAACCGGACGCCCCTACCTTTAAACATGTGTATCTCAATGAATTTTCACCAGATCATTTCAAAATTTTGTGAACACATTTCTAAATATATACACTTTCAGAAAATGCAAAAAAAAAATTCGATTTTTTGAAAATTACAAGTGCTTAAGAAGATTTGTTAGTGGGGTTGCAATTGTGGCGTAGTTGTCCACAAACCGCCTGTACCATCCTGATACTCCGAGAAATCGTCTCAGCTGTTTTATGGAGTTGGGAACTGGAAAGCTTTCCACCGCACTGACTTTCTCTGTGTCAACTTTTAATTGGCCGTGTCCAATGATATATCTCAAATATCTAACCTCTGTCATGCAAAACTTCGATTTAGCTATATTAATTGTTAGGTTTGCCTTACGTAGGTGACTTGCGATTTCTTCGAGCAATGTCATGTGTGACTCGAAATCTTCGGACTCTTGTGCGCAACGTTGGTGGTATCACAATATCCATCAATCTGCACAGAGTTTGAGCCGCGTTGCAGAGACCGAAAGGCATTACGTTGTACTGGTCCAATGGCCTGTTAGGAATCGTGAAGGCTGTGTATTGCCGTGATTTCTCTTCTAACGGTATCTGCCAAAACGCGTATTTCAAATCTAATCCAGTGTATCATGTTTCGTCGAAGGTCACAATGATTTTTATATAATAAGCAGCCGAAGTTTAGTTTAATCTTCTTTATTTTATTTAGGTCAGGAGCAGCTGTTGTTGCTGCTACGAGCTCATAGGAGTTTATGATTTTAAAAATTTACTTAGGAGTTAAAGGAGGTCTAACTCTCGTAGCTGCGCTGCCCAAAGCGGCAGCGGAGAGACGGCTATGTATTCTTAAGTATATAGTTATGTTATGTATTTATGTTCGCTTAGGCGGAGGTATGTGGACATGCATAAGGTTTACTCGTGTTACGTATGTATGTACATATATGCGGACATATGCACTTTTCGGCGTGCAGCAAAGGCACAGCGGGCGATTCATATTTCGGTGCACTTAGGTTTATGACCGAGACCTTGAATAACGTAAACACAAAGTGTTACAGTGTGTACCCTTTATGTACCCTGCAGTTCCAGTGTTGAGGAGTTCCTTGTGGAACTCTCTATTACCTGCTCACCATACATGAGGAATTCCCCAGTGCTGGTATATGAAATTCGTTAAGGAATTTTTATATGGGATGTCCTATGCATCGGTGACCTAGGGAATTTTCTCCCTAACTGGTTAATGAATTTCCCAAGGAATTCCTGCAAAGAAATCCTAGGGAAGGTGTTTGGTGTTCTTTGCAAAGAACTCATCAAAGAACTCCTTGGTCATTTTTTGCAAGGAAATCCCAAGGAAGGTCTTTAAGAAATTAAAAAAAAAAATCGTTGGTGAGATCGTTGTAGAATTTTTTACAAAAGTTTTAAAGGAAATCCTAAGGAATTTCTCGAGAGACTCCTTAAGAAAAACGGGAAAAATAACCGAATAAATTTTTGAACTGAATTTAATTTTATTTCTATGATTCCCATTTTTTCCATCTAATTCCCATTAATTCCCATATTTTTTTCTATTTTATTTTTAAGGAATGTACTTCATAATTATAATTTCATTTATTTCTTAATTATTATTTCTAATTATTATTATCTTATTATCTAATAATTATTTTCATCATTTTCGGACTCATTTATAATTTCCTCTTCTATTATAGTCATATTATTTTTATTTTTCTTATATTTAACTTTATTTTCTGCATTTTTCGCACGTGCCAAAGCCTGTCGCAGTTGTCTTTCTGGAGGTACCGGATTGACAAGAGAAGTCGCCTCTGAAATAACATTTTTGATTAGAATAATTATTTTTTTAAAATTATTTTTATTCTTACCTAGTAAAAGTGGGAAGAAATTTTTAAACGTTTTGAGGCCATCCTTTCCACTTACTCCATCCAAGTTTTGGGTGGATATTACATCTTTACTCAGCACCTTCTGCACCAAAAAATTAGTAATAAATTAATGGATTTTGTTTTTTAATTTTTAATATGCTGTGCACACTGATTCCGTTTCACGTTTTAAGACTACTCGGAACCAATGTGCGGTGCATCAAAAGTCTTAAAGTTCAGTTGCATTTGCGCATGTGCATTTATAGCCTTTTCTTTTCCAATTAGCTCAACAACATTTATTTAAGAAACAATCCTATTTATTTTATCATATAAGGTTCAGTTAAGTAAATGTACTTTGTACAAATGTACTTAGATGAACTTCGAATTGAAATAAATAGACAATTTACTTGCCAACCCACACATTGCTCTAATTGGCAATAGAAAAGGCACTACAAATTTACGCAAATCCACGTTTTCACTTTTTTACTTATCTATTTATGTAATATTTATTTATGTACTTACCTTTAATATATGTATATGTATGTTTCCAAAGTCGAAAATATTCCTATTGAGTTTTTCACACTTAAAACGCAGCCTGATTCGCCTATGCAAAAAATAAAATGCAAGGCATAAACCGATAAATGACCGAAAAAGCTAATGATGAAACAAAAGCAATAACAAAATCGAAAATTTTGCCGCGTGTCCACATACATACGGTGCACCGGGTATGCTCGCGTTTTAAAAAAATGCACTTTTCACTGGGCCTTCAAAATTTATTAACTTATTAATATTTTCTTTGTAACGAACTGTTTTAGCTATGTTTTGCTCGCAACAAACGCCGCGGCTAGCTCACAGAGTTTGAGGGTACGTTCCACCGAATTTATAGTTCGACGTGATTGCCCGAGCCCAGAAATAACACGTTAAAGCTTCTTTATAAATAAATCCCCTTTATTGTAAATAGTTTACAAAGCAATAAAAGGAATCTCACCGGCTGTCTGGCTCAGCCGACCGACCGCTCGTCCTCCCGTCGATCCCCGATCCCCGCTCCGGGTTGGTGCCAATACGCACGCCCTTCCAAAGCTTGCGCCCGGCAGGTCGTGCGGTCTTGGTGCCTGGCGCCGAAACGGCTCTCGGTTCCCTTCGTTCGGACTCACGGACTCTGGTTGCGGGGCCTGTGTTGTTGATGTCTTCTGCTGCCGCTGCCTGTCCGTCGCTGCTGCTCCCTCGTCGTCGCTGCGCTACGGTTGCCGCTGCTCCCTCGTCGTTGCTGCTATGCTGCTACCGCTGCTCCCTCGTCGTCGCTGCTATGCTGCTACCGCTGCTATCTCGTCGTCGCTGCTTATGCTGCTGCCGCTCCTCCGTTTGGGGATGCCGTGGACCTCGGAACCCTTGGCTTGCCTGGATTCGCCCTTTCGCCGTGGCCGGCACCTAATCCGTGTTAGCAGACCGAGTGGCTCACCTCCCAGGCATACGCCGGGCAGGATATGCTCCTCGCTGCTTAGCGGCCGGATCAGGGCACGAAGGGCCTTCCTACCCTACAGGACACGCCCCCGGTCGCGTTCGCCACTCGCCTCCAAACACCTGCGTGCATACGCCCCGCAGGATCTATGGTAGGCCAGAGGTTTGGGCGTCGCGTCTCCTTTGACTCCAGGTGGTTTGCTGTGCATACGCTCCAGCGCCTGGATCAGGATTCTTTTGACTTCCCGGGGTGTCCCTGCCTGGTTTCACAAATGGGCTTGAGTTCCCGGGTTGGCTATCCCTCGCGTTACAGGATCACACCTGGATCGAACGGTCAGGAGCAGACAAGGCGTACGCCAGGCTGATCC
>JAJJHT010004833.1:34044-57639 GCA_021223865.1 Drosophila pandora | reverse complement strand
TAAAAAAATTGTTTTTTAAAAAATTGTATTATGTTATATGACATGTGTATATATAATATAAAAATAATTATTTATAGAATTCAAATATGTTTTATATTTTAATTAAAACTATATCCTCGGTCGGTTGGACGGAAGGTGGGCTGTACGTATGCAATGGGAACCGCTCGAATATAAAGAATCTTAAAAAATATTATAAAATGTCTACCACAGTTATATCCCTTTCCATTTTTCTCATATATAATACATTTTAATTTTTTTTTTGCATTTAAAGGGTATTTATTGAGCGAAACGATTGAGACATTCCCTATCTCTTATTCTCTATCGGCTTCAGGTCTGGAAACAACAGTTAATTGTTATCGCGCTCGTCTTCCAAACACAAAATTATAATGAGCAAAGGGTTATCTGCCTAAGAACAAAAACAAAACCTCGGAAAAATACTCTCCCTCTCCGCTCACTTACTTTGAGGAGAGAATTTTTTTCTCTCATCGACTGTCTTTGCATTTTCTATTGTTTTTAAAGACGTTGCATCTCACTCTTTTCTCAGTGTGTCCCTCTCCAACGTTGAGGAATATTTTCCTTAGTGATTTTTTGATACTGCAGGGTACTCTTGGTACTGTACCAATATATATTGTATACAAGAAAGAAAAGCTAACTTCGGGCGGAGCCGAAGTTGATATACCCTTGCAGTTCAGTCGCAGTCCGCTAGATGGCGCCACGCATCTTATATTATTAAATATATAGCTGATCGTATATAGTCGGCCGATCCTTATGAAATAATTCAATATTATTTTGCCCAAAGAGTAATATGTATCAAGTCCCATCTTTCTAACTTAAAAAACACCAAAGTTATGCCAGTTCCGATCGTTCTATGACAGCTATAGGATATAGTCGGCCGATCCTTATGAAATTTTGCGCATAAGATATTTTGGTCAAATATAGCATGTGTGGAAAGTCCCAACCCTTAGAGGGTTAAAAAACACCAAAGTTATGGAATTTCCGATCAATCAGTTATATGGCAGCTATAGGATATAGTCGACCGATCCCGGCCGATCCGACTTATATACTACCTGCAAAGGAAAGAAGGGTGTGTGCAAAGTTTCAACTCGATAGCTCCTCGAAAACTGAGAGACTCGAAAACTGAGAGACTAGTTTGCGTAGAAACCGACAGACAGACAGACAGACGGACAGACGGACAGACGGACATGCTCATATAAACTCAGGAGGTGATCCTGATCAAGAATATATATACTTTATAGGGTGGGAGATGTCTCCTTCACTGCGTTGCACACTTTTGACCAAAATTATTAATACCCTCTGCAAGGGTATAATAAGATATTAATTGTGCATATATAAGCATATTACATCTCCCTCCTTTTGAAAAATAACGTAATTTAATGGAATTATTTTCTAACATAGATTGTACAAAATTTAATAAATGATATTACCAATAAGATAAAAATAAAATTTTTGTTTTTTGAATTCCCATTTTCTTTGTTATACCCTTGTGTATAAACTTCGGCTCCGCCCGAAGTTAGCTTTCCTTTCTTGTTTTTATCTGATATAGTTATCTATCTCCTATTTGTTCTACCTTATAAGGGCCTGTATATTTAAAATCTAGCTTACAAAAGTCATGTGCCATAGAGGGGGTCGTATTAAAACAATAGACGAAGTATTGTAGCCATAAATCCCAATCCGTTTTGTCAACTGAGATGTATGAACGAATGTACTCATTGAGTGGTATGTGGCTTCGCTCCACGGTACCTACAGTTTGGTGATGAGGTGCAGTCGAAGTTATGTTTTCAATATTACAATTTTTGCATAGACCTTCAATAATTGAATTTTTATATTCCGCTCCCATGTACGTAATGAAAGTCTTCATTGGACCGTACTTTAGAATAAAATTTTCAAATATAGCTTTTGCTACCATATTTGCACTTTTATTTGGTATTGGTATCGCTACCAGGTATTTGGTTAAATCGCATATGAGTGTTACTGCGTACTCGTTTCCATTGTTTGATTTTGGTAGTGGACCAACCGTATTCACAATTACTCTATCGAAAGCTCTCTGTGGAGTTTCAGTTATAGTTAATGGGGTCTTAGTGTGTTTAGTTGTTTTAGACTTTTGGCATTTAGGACATTTCTTTATGTACTATTTTATGTCATTGGACATATTTTTCCAGTAATAGTGTCTCTGGACCTTGGCCAAGGTTTAAGTAATGCCTGTGTGACCACCTTGTATTGGATCATCGTGAAATTTAGACAATACGGTCACCGGGTTGAGTAGCGCCTCTAATGATTTCAATATATAATTGCCTATATTTTTAAAATTATCAATTGAAACATGTTCAAAGATATTTTCCCACGGTGCCACTTTAAGTTGGCTGATTTCGTGCATACCGTCTTGCTTTTCAAGCCTTTGAAAGAATTGACCTAAGTCAAGGGTTCCATTAGGTTCCATTCCGTGCTTAAATAAACACATATTGTTATTTACATGCAAGGTCACTACTTTACGTACTTCATCATTATTAATGACTTCGTATACGTTGGGTTTTGAAGCTTTTTCTATGGATTGCTTATGCAATTCTTTTTTTATTTTCCTGCGCAGGATTTTTGTCTACTTTGGTTTCTGATAGTGACTTTCAGAATTTTAATGTTTAAATGTATGTTTTTCAAGTCGGTGATTGTTATTCTAGACAGCGCATCGGCTACATAATTATCTTTACCCTTTAGTTACAAATAAATAGGTAAGTGCTCTGTGGTCTGTTTTGACAGAGAAGTGTCTACCATAAATATATGGTCTGAAGTATGTTATTGCCCAATGAATAGCTGCTAATTCTTGTTCTGTAGTGCTCTTGTTTTTTTCACCTGTCGTAAAGGATCTTAATGCGTATGCAACTGGAAGCTGTAATCCATTTTTTTTTTGAGTTAGTACTGCTCCACAAGCGTATTTGCTAGCATCTGTAATTATGCAAAATTCTTTGCTAAAATCTGGTTATTGCAACAGAGTTGGGCTTATTAATGCTGATTTTAGATGTTCGAAAGCGTTTTGACATTCTGTTGTCCATTCGAATTTTACATTCTTCCTACATAATCTTGTTATGTGACGGGTGTATTCTGCAAAATTCTTAACGAAACGTCTGTAATAATTCAAAATGCAACGAATCTTTCATCATGTGGGGCTGGGTAATTCTGAAGTCACTACCAGAAACCAAACCAATCCATAGAAAAAGCTTCAAAGCCCAACGTATACGAAGTCATTAATAATGATTAAGTACGTAAAGTAGTGACCTTGCATGTAAATAACAATATGTGTTTATTTAAGCACGGAAGGAAAATTACAGCAAGATATAATATTAGCGATTTGTATACTAATGGAACCCTTGACTTAGGTCAATTCTTTGACCTAAGTCAAAGCTTTGCGCTTTAAGAGTAGCGCTACTCAACCCGGCGTCCCTAATAAAAAATAAGAAAGAAAAAGAAGCTATATTGTCTATTTTCACGATGATCCAATACAAGGTGGTCACAAAGGCATTACTAAAACCTTGGCCAAAGTCCAGAGACACTATTACTGGAAAAATATGTCCAAAGAGTACATAAAAAAATGTTCTAAATGCCAAAAGTCTAAAACAACTAAGCACACTAAGACCCCATTAACTATAACTGAAACTCCACAAAGAGCTTTCGATAGAGTAATTGTAGATACGGTTGGTCCACTACCAAAATCAAACAATGGAAACGAGTACGCAGTAACACTAATATGCGATTTAATTAAATACCTGGTAGCGATACCAATACCAAATTAAAGTGCAAATACAGTAGCAAAAGCTATATTTGAAGATATTATTCTAAAGTACGGTCCAATGAAGACGTTCTGGGAACGGAATATAAAAATTCAATTATTGAAGGTCTATGTAAAAATTTAAATGTTGAAAACATAACGTCTGTAATAATTGCAAAATGCAACGACTCTTCTAGCGCTGTCCACATCATGTGGGGCTGGGTAATTTTGAATGACGTCGTGTTTTTTGTCGTCAGACAAGATTCCTTTATTTGTGCATTTATGTCCTAGAAAGGTGACTTCATGCATGAAAAATGAACGTTTTTCGGGATGCAACTTTGGGTTGTGTTTTCTACATTTCTCGAAAACATCAGTTAGGTTCTTGAGCATGTGGTTTTCGGAGCAACTTATGACTATTAAGTCATCCATATAAAGAAATGGTTCCGAAGGTTCCAATCCAGAGAAAGCTATAGTCATCATTCTGTGAAAGGAGTTTGGAGCTCTTATTAAACCGAATGGTAATCGCGTGCAACGATATGAACCATTGTTTGTTGAAAAGGGTGTTATATCTCGTGAATTTTTTTCGAGTTCAATATGGTGAAAACCGGACATTAAGTCGAGGCATGAGCAGTACTTTGCTCTACCTAGTTAATCTGAAATGTCATCGATTCTAGGGAGTGGAAATTTATCAGATAAGAGTTTTTTATTAATTTGACGATAATCAATTACTAATCGCCATTTTTTATTTTCTGAATTCGGGAGTGACTTTTTTGGTTCTACAGAGGGTTCTACTATTTTATCATTAATGAGTTTTTGGACTTATCTTTGAATTTCGTCTTGTTGACTATGGGGAAGAGAAGGGCATCAAGGGCAGACGGCATGCGGGGGCATGGAAGAAGGCGAAAGAGGAATCACCGTGGAACGTAACGGTCCCGGCCCGGAAAATGCACAAAACACAGAAATACATTTGGAATGACCATGGGGGGGATCGCGGGGTATCTGGACGAAGTCCGATGACCGGCACAAAAACAATGCGGATCGGAGGCCCAAGCAGGGCAATCGGGGGAGGAACAATAAAGAAAGCCCGCCGATAGAAAGACGGCGGGATTGGAGATAGTTAACGGAGAGAAACGGAGGACGAAGGATTAACGGCAGGAAGTAGATTTGCGAGGAGCAAATCGAGACCGAGTCTTCTAGGGAAGCTGGAAGAGTTGAGTGAAAGACCTGTAACATGTAACCATGTAAGCGGGCAGATGGTTGTGTAGCTGCAAGGAGGTTGCACGCGCTGGTTCCGGCTTTTTGGTCGGTAGAAGGGAGTGGATCCCTAGGGTCCTTGTGCTACTCGCTCGCAGTTATCAATCGATTATTTAAAAGATATTCGCGTGCGGGGGGTTAGTACGTACTGAAGGAAATATCGGAAAAGGGGATAAAAAGGATTCTTGCATTGCTTTCGACATTCAGAGTAATTAAGGCCGTTGCGACTGCGCTGGTGGAGTTGCAGCAGACGATGTAAAGCTGAGCGGATGTTTTGCCACAGCCGTTGCCCACCCTTCCATGATCACCAAGTCCGCGAAATAAATATTGATGATCCCAAAGAAAATCCGGCTATTTAATTTCACCTGCCATCTTCATCCTGCATGACTCCTCTAGATAATAGATTAGCAATTCATTTTTAAACGTTATAAAATTTATTCATGGTTTTTAAGTTGCATAAGGCATAAGAAGGAAATTTAAATCAAGTATATAATTAAATGTATCTATTAGATATGTTATAATCGAGAAAACAAATTATCTTAGAATTTATATCTTTATAAGTTGGTATAAAAAATAATAAGTCGCATTAATAGGCAATAATATTATATATGTCTATATAAAAATAATATCAAGAATCATGTTTATGAAGAGAATCTTGTCTTCCATAGCGGGTATTCTCTAATATTATTTCCTAAATGTATATCGTAAAATGTCTCCAAAGTAACTTATTTATTTTCAATTCAAATTTGATAGCAAGGGTTTATTATTAACTTTAGCAAGGTTTTTAATGTTGGAACACGGCAAGAGCATTAAAAATAATGTTCCAAGATTCCATTAATTTTTATTTAATATTTATTAATTAATTTAAGAAAAAAAAATGTAATTCATTTTTCTTTGTTGTCATTGCTGAAGGCCATTATTAAATATTGGGAATAAAAAAAAAGGAAAATATATATATATAATCAACTGTTAGCCACCACGTGCCAGAAAAATTTTCGTTTTTTTTTCTTTTCTTTCAGTGTACCGTTGTTCGGTATTTTAATTGCAAACCGCGTGGTTCGATTTTACCGTATGGGAGATAAAAATCTTTCAGGTAAAGCTTTTATTACACTGAGAAAAATCAGCCTAACCACCAACAATATTTAATTTGGGGTAATGAATTTTTTTTTTCACTTACATCGAGTTTAATTTCCACGTGCAAAAGATCTTTTGTCGGGTTGAGCGATGAATCTATAATATTAGGGCATAGAGGTTATTTTTATGTATGTATATATATATATTCACCAAACTAATTAATATTTCCATACCGTTCAGTTTTAGTATTTAAGTAATAAAAAAAGAAATACAAAATTAAGGGAACTGGAAACGTTATTTTCTTACATTATTAAACTCTAAGCTCCAAAAAAAACTAAATACTACCAAAATAAAAATAGCTAAATCAAATTAATAATTCCGGAAACCAATACGGGACAGGCGTAACTGTCTTGGGCGATGAGTGACGTCATTGGATGAGAATAATTCGGGTGCATATGCTGGCCATTGGCGGGTTTTAATTAATGAGTGAAAATTATTGCACATGCACCTTAATCCCAAAAGAAAATTGTGGCTCTCACACTAATTTATAATAAATCCATTAGATCCCGCGGCGTGGCGCTGGAAGCCCTTCTTAGGGTAAAACTGGCTGGTTGGGGCGCATAAACTTATTCCCAATGTAAGAACAATACAAAAATGGGTTTTTACTGGGTGCTAATTCGACCTAAAAAAATAAGTCGAATTAAAAAAAACGCGTGAGGCCGAAAACAAAGGTTTTATAACCTTGAATTGGCACCGCAAAAATGTAATTCACTTTTAATACACTGAGCGCTGCTCACTTCCCTCTGTGTTTAAGTTTTGGGAAACTTATGTGGAAATTCCCCACCACGTGTCGTTTTTTTTCCGGGGGTTAAATATATACTGGAGTTTAACCACGAGCGATGCGCTTATCTTAGCAGCCACAAGAGAAAAGAACTTGGCCGCTGCTTATTCTATGCTTAGACCGATACTTAAATGCTCAATTCTAGGTAGATAATTGATTATCAATAGATAAGGAACTTTAAGCTCAACCAAGCTTTTTGTTTTTGTTTTGTATTTTTGGTTATTCCAAGCTTAACTAAATGAGGTTTACTTTTAGGCATTTGGTTTGTTGTTAAGTTACAACAAGCGCATTACAGACCCCCCGTGGTTAAGTCTGACATTCAAGTAGGAAAGTTTCCTTGGAGGAATTAGGAGTACATGCTGAAGGACCCCCCGTGGGTAAGTCCGACGGACTTAAGTGCGGGCTTTAAAGCGAGTGAGCAAGGATCTTCGATCAATAGCTTTTGGACCCCCTGTGGGTAAGTCCGGCGGCGGTACGCGAGTCAGGCAAGGAGCGAGGGGAAAGGATCAAGGATCCTTTCGGCAAAACTGAGGCCCAAGGATAAACGAGCCGGGTGGAGTTATTCCCGGACACAACAGGTATCCTGGTGTAATAGCGGCAACGACAGATCGGCCTGGCGTACGCCTTGTCGGTTCCTGACCATTAAGACCAAGTGTGATCCTGTAAAGCAAGGGATAGACAGCTCGGGAACTCAAGCCCAACAGTGAAATCAAGCAGGGACACCCTGGGAAAGTCATTAGAAACCTGATCCAGGCGCTGGGGCGTATGCACTGCGTATCACCTGGAGTTAAAGGAGACGCGACGCCCAAACCTCTGGCCTGCCATAGATCCTGCGGAGCGTATGCACGCAGGTGTTTGGAGGCGAGTGACGAACGCGACCGGGGCGTGTCCTGCGGGGTAGGTAGGCCCTTCGTGCCCTGATCCGACCGCCAGGCACCGAGAAGCGCATCCTGCCCGGCGTATGCCTGAAAGGTGAGACTATCGGTCTGCCAACACGGATTAGGTGCCGGCCACGGCGAAAGGGCATTCCCTGTGAGCCAAGGATACCGAAGGTCGAAAAGATCAGCGAAGGAAGCAACGACGAGGGAACGGCATCGACGAGGGAACAGCCATGACGAGGGAGCAGCGACTGCGAGGGAGCAGCGACGTCAGAAGAGCAGCGAAGAAGACAACAGTAACAACACAGGCCCCGCAACCAGAGTCCGTGAGTCCAAACGAAGGGAACCGTGAGCCGTTTCGGCGCCAGGCACCAAGACCGCACGACCTGCCGGGCGCAAGCTTTGGGAGGGCGTGTGTATTGGCACCAGCCCGGAGTGGGGATCGGGGATGGACGGGAGGACGAGCGGTCGGAGGCCTGAGCCAAGCAGCCGGTGAGATTCGCCTTTTTGTAAATCTAACACAATAAAGGGGATTTGATTTAAACGATTGGGCTCGGGCAATCACGTCGAATCTATAAATTCGGTGGAACGTACCCGCAAACTCTGTGAGATAGCCGCGGCATTTGCTGCGAGCGAAAGTTAACAAAAACAGTTCGTTACAACCTTTCCGATTATCTCGAAATAAGGCGCTATTCCTAGATATAGAATCTTAAATCACCTCATCAATTCCACAATAAAATTTTCAGCTAAATCTCATTTACAAGTTAAGAAAGTCGCTTCAGTCACTGTTGTCGCGTGGTTGTCCCGATTCGTAAATACTGGAATCGCGGCCGCAATTCCTATGCGCAGACGTTCAGATACCTCCTGTCAGACTCTTAGCTTGTTCCTGAACGCTAAACTGAAACTAACTACTTAAAAAAACCTCTGAAACAATAGAGCAATCGTAGTCATGCATTATTTATAAAATGTCCTCGGGTCCCACGCTTGGGCGCCAAATTATTATGTAAAATAAATCAAATTATCCAGTTAGTAAAAGCAAGTACTCGCACGCTGCTGTTCCTTTTCGCTTTGCCACATCGTTGAAGAAAACCAGGTTGCGAAGGGGCATACTGTCGGTATTCGCCCTGGGATCGACGGGTCGTCTTTATCCACGGTGTGTAGGAGGTTTCGGGAGCGTGCACTTCTCGCGTTGCTCGGTTCTAAGCTCGTCGGAACGGTGTGGGTTTTTCCTAGCTTCCTACATTACACCACTCTACTCTAATAATTATTTAAGTGCACTTCACTGTTCGTTAATGATCGGGCAAATATTTTCGTTGATACCTGTTGGAAACGGACGGACACGGGTTGTATTGAGGATCAGGAAAACTTTCACTTTATCAAGGTAGCTGAGATGTTGTACGCTCCCCTGGTCTTTACCCTACCTGGCTTCATAGCTGAACGTGACGTGAATCTATTTGGTATCCCTATAGTAATGTACTCTACAGACTCAAACGATTTCGGAGTTTCCTGAAAACTGCATCACCATAAGTCCCAGACCCAGATAATACTCTTCTATTCTATTATAATATACATTATTTTTACTAAATAAAATCAAAATACACTTCATACGCCTTTGCGAACAAAAGAAATAATGCTACAAATTCATCTTTTTTTACTTTAGCCTATCTGTCATATGTACCAATTGACACCGCATTCACTCGCATATGTTACATTTATATATATATAGACATACATATATTTAATTTTTACGAACTTACGTTCGATTCCGGCGATGCAGGTTCGTTGGGCCCATTGAAGATGCAGATTTCTGTAAAAATGCTGCTTTTATCGTTGCAAGTGAAGGCTGGTGGCGGTTGTGTGGTGCATGTGCACATTTAAACTACATGAAAATAGAAATTACCTTAAATAACTATCTCCACCAAAATCTTAATTCTAGTTTTAATTGATCCAACGCTTTGTTACTTCTCACATCCAAGTTCGTGATTGCTTTTCTCGGGGTCTTTTGCTGAGTTCGGGTCAATGCGGGGGGGTGCGGATCGGAAGAATAGGATCGGTGGATCATGCCACACCGGCACAAGGATACGAGAGTCCCAAGCTTGGGTGCTGTGGTAACTGCCGACTCTGCTTATGGCCCTGTTACGTCATCAGTTTAAGGTTAGGTTGCTACGTGTACTCGACGTCTTACACTCGATCTCTTTCCCTGTATCCCTGTGTATCTTTATAGATTTGAACTAACAATTGTGTTTCTGTTTTGTGGAGAATAACTTATTAATGGCACAGACTTGCAAAAGAGTCAGAAAGAGAAATTAACTACAAACGTGTCCTTGTTGTCATACAATTACCTATTTTGCTCATTTTTCCTCCTTTTTGCTAAACTTGCGTTTATCCAGGCACATATGTGTTTAGTCACGGGGCTCTTCTTGCAATTTGGGAAAGCAACAAACGCTCGCGAGAAGCCTTGGAGACTTACATATTCGAGAAATTGAATGGCGATCATCAAATCGAAACAATAAACCAAACAATATCACATAAGATTATTAACTTTATTAATTACATTAATAAACATTTGCCACGATGCTGCCGAAACATAAAGCGATTTAGACAAAAACACGCCATGTGGCTAGTCGGCAATATGACTATACGACTTTCTGATATAAATGAATCCCCACAGAAGAAAGGTGATCGTCCGAAATTGACATATGAAGCTGCTTGTAAACGACTCAAAATAAAGCTGGCATCTGAAGTTGCGATAGAAAATCAAAATTCAACCCCTTTGTTATTACACGCTGCTAACATTTCTGCCAGAAAATCAACTGAAAATGAATTTATAAAAAAACTGATAGAACTGGATTGCTGGCTCCGATTCCAATAACTTCTGGAAAGGCATTCGCTTTTTTTATGGAAAATGGGTTTACTAAGCATCAAAACATAAATGTAAAACAACTTAGTAAACAACATGGCTGCAATATTTACCCCTCTTATTCGAAAATAGCCGAGGAGAAATTAAAATGTAGACCTTCTGGAATAGCATGCACCGAAAATGAAGCAAAAGTTTCCTTGCAAAACTTATTGAACCATACCGCTTCAAGAATATTATTGATGCAAAAGGAAGTTTGTGAAATATGGGTTTGATGGGTCTACTGGTCACAGTTTATACAAACAAAAATTAACATAAGCATCGCAGAGTCTCAATCTTTAGATGATTCTCTATTTGTTACATCAATTATTCCCATAAAAATGATAGATCAAAAACAAAGAGTCATTTGGTTAAATAAATTGCCTCAGTGCATACGAATTTTTGATTAAAGGAAACAACGTCTCTTATATTAGAAGAAAAAGAAAACTTGGACAATCAGATTAAAAACCTGGATTTATACTTGCATGCTTTCGAATCGAATGCAATTTTTGTAAAATTCGATGGGCACCTAACACTTATAGATGGCAAGGTGTTAAATATAATAACAGAAACAAAATCCTGCCAGTCGTGTCCAATATGTGGGGCAAAGCCCACCCAGCTTCTTACTATAAGTGATTTTAATTCAAAAATATTTGATATGAAGCCACATACAGTATGGATCAGTATGGATTAAGTTCCCTTCATGCATGGTTTCGCTTTTTTGAATTCTTGCTTAAAATATCATACAGAATTGAGCTTAGAAAGTGGCATGTTAAGGGAAATGATAAAATCGAATTGGAGGCACGAAAATATAAAGTTCAAGCAGCGTTTTGGAAAGGTATGGGGCTTCATGTAGACAAGCCGAGACAAAATGGCAGTGGCAGTACAAATGACGGAAATACGGCGCGGCGGGCATTCTCCAACCCAAAATTATTGTCCCCTATATTAGGAATAGATCACAATTTGATTCAGCGCCTACATGTAATTTTGGTAGAAATAAATTGTCATTACCCTATAAATTCAGAAAAATTCAAAATATTCTAATTTGAAACTTTTACTATATGTAGGACAAATTACTTTTGGTACCCCATGTCGCCAACAGTACACAAAATTTTAGTACATGGATACATCATCATAAAAAAATCAATTGTTCCTGTTGGCTCCTTGGCAGAAAGTGCATCAGAAGCAAGGCACAAACTTTTCAAGGCTGACCGAAAAAATCATGCCAGAAAATGTAGCCGGATTGACAATATGTCAGATGTCTTTCACAGAGCTATGGATTCGTCCGATCCTTTAATGTCTAGTTCTTGGTTCACAAAAACCAACAGGATGCCTCTGCCAGCAGAGGTTGTCGATCTTTTGGATTCGCCAATCATATCCCCGGGTGTTGGCCACAAAGACGGAAGTATATCCCAAAACTCGTGCGCAGAAGACTCAGATGAAAAAAATGGCAACGATGATGTAAGTGACACTGTTTAAGCATTGAACACGATTAGAATTCCAAACATAGAATGTAAGAGATCGGACCCATAGGAATAAGTAATCAACAGCATGGTTTGAAAGATGATCTCCTGCAGTCTAACCAAATATTTATGTGGTGCACTTGAAGCACTTAAGAAAGGGTCACATAGCATGTCAGCATGTTAGATTTAAGATTTTCATGTATGTTTATTGTAAGAGAAGTGTAAGAAATAAAAACAGTTTTTAAACGGAACTCATTGGAGTAACACCATTATTTATAAGGGGCTCCTGTTAACATTTGGTCCTTCGAGGCACCCTGACGTTTCCCCCTGTGGTAAGAGACTCATGTTTAAAAAACTGGCACCTATAAGTGACTGTAGAAAAATTAAAATTCTCAGTCCAGGGTAGCTACAAAATAATGCTGCGATCTGGGTAAAAAAGAGCTCAGTTTAAATATCTTAGTCCTCTGTTGATTCCCCCCAAGAGGTAAGGAACACAGAGAATAAAATAATATAAATGCCAATGAGCATAATTGAATAGAAAGGAAAAATAATCGATCGTTGGCAAATCAGATTATTTTGCCCAAAATGGAATCTCTACCAATCCCATCTTTCTAACTTAAAAAACACAGAAGTTATGCCAAGTCCGATCGTTCTATGACTGCTACAGAATATAGTCGGACGATCCTTTTCTTCTTATTTCCGATTTTGTACATAAGATATTTTGGTCAAATATAACATGTGTTGAAAGTCTCAACCCTCTAACTTAAAAAACACCAAAGTTATGGAATTTCCGATCAATCAGTTATATGGCAGTTATAGGATATAGTCGACCGTTCCGACTTACGTACTACCTGCAAGGAAAAGAAGGATGTGTGCAAAGTTTCAACTCGATAGCTTTAAAACTGAGAGACTAGTTTGCAAAACCGACTGACAGACGGACATGCTTATATCGACTCAGGAGGTGATCCTGATCAAGAATATATTTACTTTATAGGGTCGGAGATGTCTCCTTCACTGCGTTACACACTTTTGACCAAAATTATAATACCCTCTGCAAGGTGTCAAAAAAGCATCAAGTCTCGGGTCTAAAACCCTAGAAGAATAATATTATGATGTGAAAAATTACTCTTTCACATCATTGTATGATATGATCACACAAACATGGAATTACCCAGCGCCCTCAAATAACGACTTTGAGGATCGTTCCAAATACTCAGAACATTTTAATTATATATTAATAATAATAAGTGAAGACGGTGTACCGGATACGCCCTGCTTTATTCCCGAGACTCAAGAAGAAAATCGAGGTACTCAAACTTTTCCAGAGGACGACGAAATTTTATTGGAATTATTTGAAGAAAAAGATTATTTTTTTAAATTAATGACCGAAGAAGATGATGTTATATTAAATTAATGGATAAAAAATATTGAATCAAATTATCTAAAGAAATTTCTTGCAGTTTTGCAAGAAAATTATATAAAAAATTAATTTTGTTTTTTTATCTTTTATCAAAGCATAGATTAAATGATCTAATATAAAGCAATAATCAATATGACATAAATATTTAAATCAGATAAAAAAAACTCTTGACGAGGTAAAAGACCGGTAACGAGCCTGCATGCTAAACCCAAAGTATCTGATACCAATTTTGGTGTCGAAAATATGCTATATAGGTGTACAAAATTGCACATAAAAAATATTCTTGTTCGGCACGTGCAAGAAAAACAAAAATAAAATCAGGCACGTGCCGATAAAAAGATTTTTTTTATACGCAATTTTGTAGAGATCAATGATTAAATGGATTAGTTCATAACAGTTTTTTTTTTTTCATCGAATCCAGGAGTAAATAACACAGTGCAACAGTGATTCTGAACTTTTGAAGTAACATAGTAGGAATTGTTTATTGGGTCGAGTATATCACAAAACCATGTATGAAATATTTGTAACACCCTCAAAATCTTGATTTATGGTTAAAAAACAGTTTTTCGGGACTTTTTTGCGCATAAAAATTCCCGAAACCATTTTTTTTAAACCGATTTAAAATTTCAGTGTTTGTCCAGTGTTTTTCAATAGTTAAATGTTGTAGCTTTTGAAAAAAAAATATATCTTAGATTTTGTTAAACAAAAAGGACAAAATTTTTGCACATGAAACTGAAGTTTTCGCCTTTTATTTGTGTTTTTCGGATTTTGACGCCAGTTTTTCGTTACAACTTACAAAAATTCTGTCATTCATGCCACATAGACAGTAAGACCGAAGCCGAAGGCAATCAAGAGGCAAAACCAAGTGTCTCCGATTCTACTAAAGAAAAAAATTTCCCTGGCCCATGCACCCAGCACGAGCTCTAATCAATACGCCCTCCTAAGCGACAACACGCCAAATAATGGAATTGAAGACGAAAACGAAGCACTGGACTTGATAACTGAAGACACCTTAGATGAATCTGCCAAGCCGCCACCTATATTCTTATCCAAAGTCAGTAATATAAAAGGAATGCTAGCTTATCTCGAGACAAAAATTAAAAAAGAGCTTTTCTTTTATAAGGTTCAACGCCATGGTCAAGTAAGAATAATGGTTAAGTCTATTTAAGAGTACAGGAAACTTGTTAAAACTCTTTCTGGAGATTTTGTCAAATTTCACACATATCAGCTCTAACATGAGAGGGCATTTAGAGTAGTTATTAAGAATTTTCACTTCTCAACGGATATCGACTTAATCAAACAAGATGTGGAGTCCAAAGGCCACACTGTTAGAAACATTAGTAACATTAAAAGTCGTGTAACCAAACAGCCATTGAACTTGTTCTTCATAGATATTGAGCCCAAAAATAAGAACTTAGATATATACAAAGTTAAACACATTGGTAACGCAATTGTTAAAATAGAACCCCCCCATAAAACCAAAGAAATCGTACAGTGCTATCGTTGCCAGGAATTAAGACACACAAAGTCATACTGTTCCAAAACTCACAGATGTGTAAAATGCTCTCTTAGTCATCCCAGTAACATTTGTCCAAAGGACAAAGAACAACCACCAAAATGTGCCAGCTGCAATGAAGATCATGCTGCAGGGTGTAAAGTTTATCAGGAACTTATATCAAAAAAAAAATATTAAGCGGACACAACCACCTAAAAAACACCAAAGATGACAATAAAGGAAATGACTATGCTACAACTCAATCATTTGCTCCGTCTAATAATTTGACTCAACAACCCAAGGATTATCAATCATACGCTCAAGCTGCTGCAGGAAAACGTATCACAAACACGTCCCTAGAAAAAATAGAACAGCTTCTGGAAAAAAAATTTAAACTTACGAATAATTTACTTAATATAATAGTGTTACTTGTAAACAAGCTATGCAAATAAACCTAAACTTAGGAATATGGAATGCCAATGGGCTTTCCAACCATGTAAATGAAATATCCTTATTTTTAAAAACGAATGAAATTGACGTCATGCTTATCTCAGAAACTCACTTCACTAGAAAATCTTATTTTAGAATTATTGGATACGAAACAGTATGAGCTAATCATCCGTTAGATAGAGCTCATGGGGGTGCTGCAATTATTGTCAAGCAGGGCCTTAAGTTTCAAATCGTGGACAGTACTAGGGAAAACGCTATGCAGGCTGCCACAATTAAGATAAAATGTATGCACGCGGATGTATCAATAACAGCGATTTACCTCCCTCCCAGATTCACAATAAAAGAGCTTGATTTTCAAAACTTTTTCCAAGGACTGGGCACAAAGTTTATTGTAGGAGGCGACTTCAATGCCAAACATCCATGGTGGGGTTCCAGACTGACTAACCCGAAGGGATCGGAGTTATACAAATGAATACGAAACAATAATATACGAAACAAAAAACAGGAGAGGAGATAGACTATGCTGTGGAGCTTTTCACAAACACAATTCATAAAGCGAGCTACAGAAACACGGATCATGCTCTTAATCATCAACAATCAATCAAATTGTACCTGTCTATCGAGATTCGACAGAAAGTAGAAAATAAAAGAAAACTGCGTAAACGGTGGCAAGAAACTCGCTACCCTCCTGACAAAAGATTATACAACACGGCTGCATCTGAGCTTAGTCAACTTCTGTCGAACTTACGCAATGAATCTCTAGCTGCCTATCTGAGAAATTTAGATCCTAATTCCTGCAACAACGAACACAACCTATGGAGGGCGTCTAAATACCTAAAGAGACCAGCTAAAAGAATCACGAATATTCGTAATAGCAATGGAAATTGAAGTAGGTCTAATACCGAACGTGCGGAAGCATTTGCACAACATCTGCAATCTGTCTTCCAGCCCAACGATATTAATAATTCTATAACAGAGACCGAAGTAGAAAAATTTCTTGAGTCACCCTGCCAAATGAGCTTACCTATAAAAAGCACCAAATATGAAAAAGTCGTAACAGAAATCAAAGAATTGAACAATAAAAAAAGCACCAGGTCCTGATAAAATAAACGGCATCACCCTAAAAAGCTTACCAACAAAATGCATACAGTTTATCACCCTTATATTCAACACGATTCTCAGATTAAACCACTTTCCAAGTCAATGGAAATGTGCAGAGATCATAATGATCCTAAAGCCAAACAAAGTGGAAACAGAATTAGCATCATATCGTCTCATTAGTCTGCTGACAATATTCTCGAAAGTGTTTGAAAAAATACTCCTGAAGAGAGTGTTGCCAATTTTGGACGAACATTCCATCATTCCTGAATACCAATTCGGATTCAGGAGAGGCCACGGGACCCCCGAGCAGTGCCACAATATAATCAAATCATATCTTAATAAAAGATGCTTTTACGTGCAGCAGAAAAACGATTCATCAACGTTACTTCTCATTAATGCAGGCGTCCCACAAGGAAGCGTATTGGGATTAATCCTCTACACTCTATATACGGCGGATATGCCATTCACAAACAACTGCACTGTTGCAAAATACGTCGATGATACATCAGTTTTGGCCACAAGCTCATCTAGAAATGAAGCTTCTGAACTTCTGCAGCGTGAGCCAAACCTAATTGAAGACTGGTTCCTTCGATGGAAAATTAGAATTAACGCCCTAAAATCTGTCCAAATAAACTTTTCATTGAGACCAGGTAATTGCCGAAATGTTTTACTTAACAGCTCACCAATTCCACAAAGAACCTGTGTCAAGTATCTGGGCTTGCATCTCGACCGCAGATTAACGTGGAAAAATCACATAAAAGCCAAATGTCAGCAACTCAGACTTAAAACACTATAAATGTCCTGGTTGATAAGTCGAAAATCGGAAACCTCACTGGAAAACAAAATTAGCCTCTACAAAGCTATATTAAAGCCTGTTTGGACTTACGCTATACAGCTTTGGGGAACTGCTAGCAACTCAAATATTGAGATACTACAGCGCTAACAGTCAAAAACTTTGCGACAAATTGTTAATGCTCCTTTTTATGAAACTAATGCAAATATCCACAAGGATCTCAATATCCCAACCTTAAGAGAATAAATAAATAAAATTAGTAAAAAATATATCGACAGACTCCATAATCATGAAAATAATTTAGCCTCAAGTCTAGTAGATTACAGCTTATCATTAAGAAGACTAAAAAGATACCACAGATACCACTCTCCCAGATAGATAAATTCAATTAACAGAAACGATGTTGTATATAATAGGGGGGTTCACTGGAAAACTGCGATTCCTGTTATTTAATATTAATTATAAAATTTACTTATTGTTTATAAAAACATATTGTAAATAAATAAATAGTTAAAAAAAAAAAACAAGAAAGGAAAGCTAACTTCGGGCGAAGCCGAAGTTTATATACGCTTGCAGTTGAGTCGCAGTCCGCTAGGTGGCGCCACACATCTTATATTATTAGGTATATAGCGGATCGTTTATAGTTGGCCGATCCTTATGAAATTTGGCATATCGAATTATTTTGACAAAAGAGGAATCCATTGAAACTCCCATCCTTCTAACTTGAAAAACAACGAAGTTATAGCATTTCCGATCAATCAGTTATATAACAGCTGTACGATATAGACGGCCGATCCTTATGAAATTTGGCAGATCATATAAGTTGAATTCAAATCAGATTGTTTTTCCCAAAATAGAATCTGTACCAAATCCCATCTTTCTAACTTAAAAAACACCAAAGTTATGCCAATTTCGATCGTTCTATGACAGCTATAGGATATAGTCGCCCGATCCTTAAGAAATTTTGTACATAAGAAATATAAGATTTGGTCAAATATAACATGTGTGGAAAGTCCCAACCCTCTAACTTAAAAAAGACCAAAGTTATGGCATTTCCGATCAATCAGTTATATGGCAGCTATAGGATATAGTCGACCGATCCTGGCCGTTCCGACTTATATACTGCCTGCAAAGGAAAGAAGGATGTGTGCAAAGTTTCAACTCGATAGCTTTAAAACTGAGAGACTAGTTTGCGTTGAAACAGACAGACGGACAGACGGGCATGCTCATATCGACTCAGGAGGTGATCCTGATCAAGAATATATATACTTTATAGGGTCGGAGATGTCTCCTTCACTGCGTTGCACACTTTTGACCAAAATTATAATACCCTCTGCAAGGGTATAAAAACGAAAAACATCAGCATCAGCCGTGACTAGCAGAAGAAACATCAGTCACAGCAGCAGTGAACACCCCGAGCAGAAGCAACATCCGAGCGACAACATCAGGAGCAATATCGGCCGAAACAACAGTCACTTTCGCAGAAGCAACATCCGCACCAACATCAGGAGCAACATCAGCCAAGCTGCAGTGAAAACATCCCAAGGAGAAGCAACATCAACAGCGCAGCGACAACAAAGTCATCAAAACAACAGCGAAATTATAGTCATCGGCAAGTTTAGTTTTCTTTTTAGTTTTATAACTTAAATTTAATTTGAATTAAAAAAAAAAAAAGTAAAATGTCAACAAAAGAAAAAATTGCTATTATAGAAGACCAGGTGCGTCTCACCAGGCAAGTAGATGCGCTTCTCGTAAAAAAATTCTTATTTAGAAGAGGATAGAGAGTCACTTAAAAATATTGAGCTAAGAGCCTGTACGATCCATAATCATTTGGTTCAACTTGGTGCTGTAGAGCACGAATATTTTACAAAAAATCATTTCAATAGCATGCTTTCAAAATTTAAGTCCGCTAAGGAAAAAATTAAAAATATTATTGGCCAGGAGGCTTGAGGGTGCCATAAAGAATCTTGAGGATTACCTCGAGCAAACTTATATAGAAATCCAGGAAAGGAAAGCTGAAACCTTTCCGATAGGAATTAAAAAATTTAAAATGTTTCTCAGCAGAGTAGAAACAGTGTCCGATTTAATAAATATTGAAGGGCTAAATAATTAATATATGCCCAATATAATAGAGCTCAGAGAAGATGTGGAAATACACATTGAGCTCATGAATAATAAAATCGAATTAGGTCGATTAGAAAAGGTAGAAGGTAGTAATCCTAAAATGGACGAACTACCTACCCTACCAAAAATTGAGGTTCTCAGTTTCTTTGGAAACTCCAAAGATTGGGACCATTTTTATGAGTTATTCAAGGAGCTTGTTCATTCAAGAATGGATTTAAGTCCATACTGGAATCTAAGCTACCTTAAAAGTGCTCTAAAAGGGAAAGCACGAAATGTGGTCTTTCATTTATTGCTTGGCTCAGGCAATAATTATGATGCAGCCTGGGAGTTGCTCATAAAAAGGTATGAGAATAATAGAAAAATATTTTCAGACCAATTGAATCGCCTGATTGATCTTCCAAAAATAAATTTGAACTCATACAGGCATTTAAAAAATACAATTGATTCTATGAATGAATCAATTTATATGATGCGTCTCAAAGCAAATCTGACCGAAGAATCAGATTGCATTTTTGCGCATATTATTATAAAGAAATTTACTATTGAGGCTCTGCAACAATATGAGGGTCAAGTTAAAAAGTCAAATGACATCCAAAATTTGAAAGATGTCATAGAATTTTTAGATCAGCGACTTAGTTAGTTGACATCAGTTGGAAATGAGTTACCAACAAGAAAAATAATACAAAAAAATCACACAAATAACCAAACATGTCCGGTCATCAATTAATTTTTTGCTATAAATTTAAAGCATTAAGTCCACAAGAAAAAACGAATATTGTTAAAAAATTGAATTGGTGCTACAGATGTTTAAAGCACAGGTCAAACTCAAAATATCCAAACGAGCTAGTATGCTCATATTGTCAAAAATTTTCACACCATAGCATGTTGCATTTTAAAAAAGAGAATGTAAATACATGCATGACCTCTGAACCAGCGTTGTTGGCCACGGCGAATGTTCAGATTAAAGGTCAAGATGGTAAATTCGGGAAATTTAGAGCATTGATTGACAATGGGTCACAAAGCACTCTAATATCAGAAGAAGCGGCACAAAAACTTAAGTTGCCAAAAATAAAAGCGTAAGTGAAGTATCAGCAACAGGCGCCTGTGTTTCAAATCACAAATTAAAATTGACAATCAAGAATAATTCTAAATATTCAAAAGAAGTTAGCACAAACGCAATTGTTTTGCCAAAATTAATGAAAAGTCTTCCCACAAATAAAATTTTTATAAATATGTCGGATTGGAAAGGTTTCTATTTAGCGGATCCCAATTTCGACAAACCTGGTCGAATTAATCTGGGTATTGGTGCGGATGTATATCCACAAATTTTACTGCCGGAGATAACCAAAAAGGATACGCTTCTTGGGCAAAAAACTACCTATGGATGGACAGTGTCAGGATGCACGAAATCCAGGGGTAGTAAGTCAATTGTTGCAACCAGTATCGATCTTAAACAAATGGACCGATATTGGGAGGTAGAAGAAGGCAGCAATGACTTAGAAACAGAAATAGGTGAAACAAATTTTAAAAAAATGTACTAAAAAAGATGTTAGTTGCCATCCAGCGAGGTGGCCTCTAGTAAAGGTTGAAGAAGTCTATAAAGGAAAGGACGAAAAAGTTAGAGTTGTTAAGCTTAGGGTGCAAGAGAATTTGGTAATCAGACCAATAAATAAAATATGCCCCCTAAAAAAAATGTTTATTTTATATGTTTATTGTATAATGTAATGGTTTTATACATATAATTAAGTAATCAATCAAATAAAAAAAAAGAAAGTCTATATCTAAAAAGTTCTAAGAAGCAAAATAAGTAAAAATTACAGTCCACTAAAAAATCGAACAAAAATAATAATTAATTCAAAAATGTAAACCCAAGTCAAGTTTTTTTTGTGTCCCCTTGCAGGATGTTCAAACATTAAGTTGAACATGGGAGCTAAGATAATATGCAATGTTAAGCAATGTTAAAATATTTAAAAATATGTAATAGAATAATATAATTAACAACATAGTGTTATCTATAAGTGTTATATATAATAATAACAATTTTCTAATATTGAAGAAAAGGAATTTATAAATTTAATACAAAAGCAAATGTACACATAAACAAATTCAGTCCGCTATCAAGTGTTATCAAAGGACAATATAACAAATTTAGAAATATCCAAAATGTACACCTTTTTTGTGGCCCTTTGCAGAATGTTCAAGCATTGAACACGATAAGAATTCCAAACATAGAATGTAAGAGATCGGACCCATGGGAATAAGTAATCAACAGCATGGTTTGAAAGACGATCTCCTGCAGTCTAACCAAATATTTATTTGGTGCACTTGAAGCACTTAAGAAAGGGTCACATAGCATGTCAGCGTGCAGACCGTTGATAAGTAGTTTTAAATAGATTTAAGATTTTCATGTATGTTTCTTGTAAGAGAAGTGTAAGAAATAAAAACAGTTTTTAAACGGAACTCATTGGAGTAACACCATTATTTAAGGGGCTCCTCTTAACAGACACTTTTAAAATCGAATTAGAGGAGGAGGTACCAGACGATATTGAAAACTAAAACACAAGGAAAAGAGTAAGTTACAATTGTTGAGTTGCTAAAAAAATGGAATCCAATTTTTTTTTCAGTGTACGTAAAATTTAACAAATCAGAGTTTAATTTTATTTTTCTATAATGTAATACCAAATGTGATTCAAATTATAATTTGAAATAATTTCTTAAATCAAAGCGCATTTTTAACCACTGTGCGGTACGAAAATTGAAAAAAAAAACAAAAACCAAAATTTTGTTTGATTTCAAATAATACAACAAAAAAAGTTTCAAGTCAATATCTTATAAACTAGAGTTTATGCACCAAAAACGGAATTTTTGCCCACAGTGCAGTGGCAACTTACCAAATTGATGAAAAGCGCGAACACACTACGCGACGTGCGCGAGGCTAACCGGCCGGTGGAAATCACACTACAGGTTGCTTTCCCACTGTAATCACTCTCCCACAGTAATACATAAATTTGTCTCAATGATCTGTTCACACTGGTCCACTACATTTACCTTTCAGCAATCTTAATATTCCCAACTGATGCAAGAGATGTTCCCAATACTGATGTTAGAGATGTTGAAAATTTTGTAAATTCCAAAGTTGCTTAGCACGGGGTTGCTGATTTGGTTCAATTTACGCAGGTCAGTTATTTTACGTCTGGTGCTCTCTCTATCGCAAATTCAAATGAACGACCTGACAATAAGCTAACTTCGTTGCTACGCAAACGAAAAAATCTTCAAAACTTCCAATAACGGGACAATTTCTGATCTCCGTTTGCATCTGCGTCTCAGCGCTCTCGCTTACGTATGCCAGAAAGAGAGCGTACCGTGTGCCAGAGCGGGACGATATTGCCCTTTTCGTCTCTACGCTACGTACCCTAAATTTCGGATTCGCCATTTCCGACCATTCTTGGTAAAGGCTGATACAAAATAATTTCTTGGTTCTCTCTACCGCTTCGACCCCCACAGCCTCCGCTTCAAACATGGAATAGCAGGAGGGGTGCGCCCCTCTTCCTCTATAATATCCTCTGAAAAGGTATAAAAATTAGGCAACGCTCACTCGGCTTCAAAAAACTGAATGGAATAGGTGGCAGAACCAACGCCATCGGAATATCAAGTGACTGCATAGTGGAATCATTTAGCTAAACATTTTTTGGCTTTGTCAAAGCTAAGAAATTTAAAAATTTTTGATCGGAAACCATTTCTGTATTACCTGTACAGATGTAATGAGAAAAAAATTAAAAACATACTTTAAATACTTACTAAATTTTATTGAGTTTTTAAGTACATATAAGGCGATCGATAGATACATTGCTACTTACATACAAAGTTACTTTTGCCTTTAATTTAATATTGCCATTTTTGTTTACACACTTGCGGAAAGAATGTTTTTAATATTTGGCCATCTTTCCCTATATTTTACATATGTTTAAAAATTTAATTTATTTTAAATTGACTAGCTTACATCTACTGACGTATTCTTCATAAATAGC
>JAJJHT010004833.1:1842-33904 GCA_021223865.1 Drosophila pandora | reverse complement strand
TACATATATATATTTTTTTTTGAATTTTTAGAAAATCTTTGGTGATAATAAATTAGCTGAATTGAATATTTAATTCATTTTATTTTACATACATTTTTTTTGATATTTTAAAATTATTATCTTTAACTATGAATATTTTAGCTGGTTTGAAGCTTAAATATTTAAGCTTCAGACATTTGCTTCGCTTTTCTTGAAAATATGATTATTTTTATTAATTTGACTAGATGCAAGGTCTTTTTTTATACATTTGCTAAATCCATTTACATTAGCTTTTTCATTCATAAGCTTTGTTACCGAATTTATCTACATACATACAACACGAAGGGTATATCAATCCAATCTCAATGATAATTTAGTAAAAAAAATGTTTTGATCTTAGATCTTAACCTGAAATGACAGTTAAATGATTATATATATTTGTGAACAAATTTTAGCAATAATTTTTAAGTTAAAGAATAATACAGAAAACAGAGAAAGTCTGTTAACTTTATGATACCCGATACTCATATTTTATTATTTCCATTTTCTTATCCAATGCAATGAAGTAAACATCTCCGACCCTATGAGGGATGTATATTATATTAGGGCGGGTGAATTTTTTTACTATAAGCGATGAATCAAATCGTAATCTACAAATTTAAAGAATATTTGGGGTCTAAGGTGAACTCTTTGCCCCCCATCAAAAAGGGTAAAGTTTCCATACTGTACTATTTATATCAGGGGTGCCCAAGCACTGCTTATGACAGAGCAAATTCCAATACCTATGCACAAAAGCACAAATACATATGAGCGATAGTTTTTTTTTTTTTTTCTATCGTATCACTGAAAAAAATTTTTGTAACATATTCAACAGAAAAAAAAAAAAAAATTTTTTCGGATAATTGAGAATTAATTTTAGGATTATAATTATTTTCAATATGCTCAATTATTTTTCGAATTTTTTTTACTGCGCTTCCATATCGGCTTGTGACGCAGATACTTTAGCATAGCATTTAATAAAATGCCTTTCCAAATTAATTTTTTTGTTTCCGCTTATTATTATATTACATATAATACATTGCTGCTCGCAAAGAAAATTTTCGACAAAGAAAAAATGCATCGTTCCACAGTCAACCATTCTGTCCAAAACCACAACAAGAAGTGATTTTTTGCAGTGAAAAGTTTTCGGCAATCCAACAACAAAATGCCAGAAAAGTGTTGAAACTGTTTAAGTGTTATTAAACTACGAAAAATTGTTATTGTAATTTGCCTTGCCTATACTGGGAGCAGCACACGTATATGATTTTGCTCTACCCATATGACAGAGCAATCCAACAACAAAGGAGGAACGAGAGCAATGGGACTGGGCATCCCTGATTTATATAGTAGTTTTGTACAAAATATACTGTATATACTTTTTCGGTCACCCTTTTCCGTATAAAAGTTTTTTTTTTTATTTTATTAAAATATTTTATGTAAAAACAAAAACGAAATCTTAAAGAAAGTAACAAACAAAAAATTCAAAGTAGCAACACAAAACACTCTATTTGATCTTTAATTAAAACAACAACAGAGAAAGAATAAATAAATACACCTTTTAGACTGAAGTCGTTTTTAAACCTTGGTCGCCTTGTGCACTAACAACCGCACAGCTATAAAGGATGATTGGGGACTAAGTCAAGTTTCCCGGCTATATGATCTTTAACATCCAAACTTTAAAGTTAATTTACCTTTCCAGTTAAGTAGCAGTATAATACAATTAGACATATTTAAGAATGTCGCGTTTACATCAATTTAAAAAAAAGTTTGAAAAAGACCCAAGCTTCATTTTTCAACAATACCAGGGTTGTGTCATTTTCGATTGTTCAGTTATATGAAAGCTATAGCTTATGGTCCGCCTATCCTAACGACATTTAAAAAATCATGTTATTTGGCTACTACTTTGACTGACACTCAACTATCAATCGCATCCATAGAGTATGGTTGATCTTGGTATTTAGTAATAGTGTAACTCTCTCTTAGTGTACTAATGTCTCTCTTAGTGGCGCACTGATAATGATTATTTGACAAAAATAATTTCGTTTCCCCACGTTTTTTCAAAAATGCAATGCAAGTGAAAAAGATGGAAAAAGATTCCGAACCTCACGCACACTCCAACCAAGAAACTTTTGACTTCGAGAAAGCCCTCTCTCCAGCCCTCCAGCTGAATCCCTGAAACATAGACATCAACCGGTTCCGTCATTGCTACAATAGTAATAGTGCAACAGAAAAGACTGCCTGCTTGCAAAAAAAAAAATCGAATGCTAAGCCCAACATAAACCAAAGCCCCAACCAATTTATAAAATAGAAATTTCTAATGTACTTGTTAACAAAAGTGCAGAGTTAGTATATAAAGATAACTTTTACGTTGTTACGCTTACAACGATTACCGATAAAAGTTCCAAACAAAATCGGTTAGGTACTTCAGAATTTTCTCAAAAAACCTAGGTGGACTAATCAAGAAGTATTACACATACCAGGCTCAAAAGCAGCAAAGGCAACAGAAAACAGCAACCACTTTTTAAGATCGATCTAGAGCCAGAGTGTAAAAAATCAACATAAAACATCAGAGTCAAAACCATTATCCCGGCACATCACTTAGCTTTGGTAAAAATACGAAAGACCTGCTAAAATCACCCAAATGTAGATAGTGGGGACCTTGGTGTCACCAGAAAATATTTTTTTTATACACATTTTGCTCCCAAATATTGCTCCTAAACATTAAAGAAAAACTATTTTTAAAGAATTTCCCAAATGAAACAAGTTTTAAAGTTTTTTCGCTTTGAAATAACTTTCTTTAAAAATTTTGAAAAAAATTGGGTACGTTTGTTACTAAAATTTGAGCAACATTTGTTTTACAATTCTTATACTATACTATACTATAATTTTGGTGAAAAGTGTGCGACGCAGTAAAGGATACATCTCCGACCCGACCATCTAGAGTATATATATTCTTGATCAGGATCACCTCCTGAGTCGATATAAGCATGTCCGTCTTTCTCTTTGTTTCGACGCAAACTATTCTCTCAGTTTGAAACGTTGCACACATAATTCTTTTGGTGAGTCGGAACGGCCAGGATCGGTCGACTATATTCTATAGCTTCCAAATAATTAGTTGATCGCAAATGCCACAATCTTGCTATTTTTAAAGATTCTTGGGGATGTTTCCATCATTTTTATTAGAAAAACAAGAAAGGAAAGCTAACTTCAGGCGGAGCCGAAGTTGATATACCCTTGCAGTTGAGTCGCAGTCCGCTAGGTGGCGCCACGCATCTTATATTATTAGATATATAGCGGATCGTATATAGTCGGCCGATCCTAATGAAATTTGGCATATCGAGTTATTTTGCCAAAAGAGGAATCCATTGAAACTCCCATCCTTCTAACTTGAAAAACAACGAAGTTATAGCGAGTTCCGATCAATCAGTTATATGGCAGCTATAGGATATAGTCGGCCGATCCTTATGAAATTCGACAAATCAGATTGTTTTTCCCAAAATAGAATCTGTACCAATCCCATCTTTCTAACATAAAAAACACCAAAGTTATGCCAATTTCGATCGTTCTATGACAGCTATAGGATATAGTCGGCCGATCCTTATGAAATTTTGCACACAAGATATTTTGGTCAAATATAACATGTGTGGAAAGTCTCAACCCTCCAACTTAAAAAACGCCAAAGTTATGGCATTTCCGATCAATCAGTTATATGGCAGCTATAGGATATAGTCGACCGATCCTGGCCGTTCCGACTTATATACTGCCTGCAAAGGAAAGAAGGATGTGTGCAAAGTTTCAACTCGATAGCTTTAAAACTGAGAGACTAGTTTGCGTAGAAACAGACAGACGGACAGACGGACCGACGGACAGACGGACAGACGGACATGCTCATATCGACTCAGGAGGTGATCCTGATCAAGAATATATATACTTTATAGGGACGGAGATGTCTCCTTCACTGCGTTGCACACTTTTGACCAAAATTATAATACCCTCTGCAAGGGTATAATGATTTGATCCAATACTATCCGATGTACATATATATATTAATATAAGCTGTTTCTTAGCTGCAAGGGCTCCACCCGAATTTAGTTTTCCTGTCCTGCCTGTCTTAGAAAATTGATTTAATAGTGAAATTCCCAAAAGGAATTATATATATATATTTCTGAAAACAAAAGCTGCAACTTAGCTGCAAGAGTTCATAAACTACAGCTCCACCCGAAGTTAGCTTTCCTTTCTTGTTTCAATTTATATTAACTAAATTGTTAATTAATTTAAAAAGTTAACTTTACTTTTACTTTGGAGTTTGTTTTTTCTGAACCCATAAGCATCAAAATTTTTAACATAAACTAAATTTTGCTCTCCACTGTATATCCAACAAAAAAACGAAATGAAAAATGAAACCAATGAAACTGCCTTCACAATAAAATAATATATACAAAACAATAATAAGACCAATATGGACGATGAACTAGAAATGTGGGGGACTGCAAATAAAGCGGGCGTAGGATTTTAGGAAATACTAAAAATGCAGAGTGGTACACAAAATTCAAAAAATGACGACATTCACCGAAAACTTGGAATGAAATATATTAACGCCATACTAAGGAAAAACAGCCTTAGACATATAATCAGAATTTTTTATGAGACATATACCCCGTTGCTTCTGTAACTCTATGAGTACCGGGTATACAAAAATGTTTGATACTTGTCAAATTGTAAACTCTTTATGATGATTACCTTTAATTCGTCTATATAAATAGGTTTGATCATCTCATTAATACAGATATGGGTGTCTTCTTCATTTACATCATGGCGATAGTTGACTGGCCATAGAATATTGTCATTAGAATATTCGCCGTTTCCAGTCAAGAAAGCTGTACATTTTTCATCTTTCTTTAAAGCTTTATCAATAACTGGCATCTTTACAATTAGCTGGTTGTCTGATTCCGTTGCTCTTCGTTTTACCCTTATTAAGTTCCTAATGAGTTTAGTGTGCGTACTTGATTGTGTACATATGATACTATTAGCGCGGATAGAGCTTCGGTCGATCGATGGTTGTAAATTTTCTCTTTTAATGGTTAATAGAAGTGTACCGGATTTAGGCTGTCACAACATTTCACTTCGATGGTCAGTGCTGTCCCCATGGTTCTCTTCTAAATCAAAATCGTGGCTTTCCAATTCCAGCTCCATATCAGCCTCATCATTAAAGGTTTCAAGTGGCGATAATGCTGTTGGGTGAAGATGTGCATAGCTATCATGAGTTAAGCTATTGCTTAAGGAGTGATTATTGCTAGAGGTCAAGCATTGTGTTTGACTAAGGCTGTGAATTCTGTCTTCATCCTGCCCATCCTTTTCTGGTTGATGGTTTTGAATTAAATGAGTTTGATTTTTTATGTCATCATCACGCCATTTATCCATTGACCTTCTACGAGCGTTCATAAAAAAATTGCCCACGGTAGTTGGCTCTAACCCTAGTTGCCGAGCTATAGTGACTTGCATTTCTTTCGACGGTCTTTTCGTCTCCTTAAAATAATATTATTTTAATATTGATTTATAAATAGTGCAAAACTGCAACTTACTTTAAAAATGGCTTGTAAAGTTCGTCGCTGCAGATCTGTAAAGACTAAGCGTGGCTTTTTTGGCTGTGTTATTTGCTCAATTTGCGGCTCTTCCTTTCGCCGACAATTCACGCTACTGATGGGGCCATTACAGCCGGGGGCACTTGATGCTGAAGATCCATCTAGAAGATCTGAAACATTTTTATAAAATTCTGTTTTATATTTCTGTTTTAATTTTTAAATAGCTTAAAATACATTTACCGTTTGGAGAAATTGTAGAGGCAATATTGGAATCCATAACGGCCATAGTAGCTGTGGAGCCAGGGGATACTGCTGATGCTCCAGAGGTACAACCTAAAGACGTTCCAGCTACCAACTGCGCTCTTTGAGGAATTTGAGCGGCAGCCATTCGAAGAGCAGACATGCGCTGAAATTCAGGTTCCTGTAGCCATTTGTACATTCTTCGGAACGTTTCTCGTCCAGATTTTAGCTTAGACCATGGCTTTGGATTACGAAGTAGATCTGAGAGGGTACCTTGTGAGCGACATAACACACGTTGCGCAAAAATAGCTTGTGGTATACTATATCTCTTAAGCTCAGCGGAAATACGCTGTGCCAGTTCTTTCGTATTGATCTCTTCCACGTCACTGGAAACGACAGATCGGCTAGTACCTCCACAAGCTGTAGATACATGCTTGGGAGAACTAGAGGCATTCGCTTTTATTTGTGGTTGAGCTCCTTGAAATTCGTGTAAGCGAGTTGAATTGGGTTGGTGGGTGGCACTACTCAAGTTTGAAGATGTAATGCCGTGTGGACTAGACTGATCTGTTGATGCATTGACTTCTTGAACCTTTGATAAAAAGTATTGTGGCTTCTGAGAAGACGATGGTCGACGGCTGATTTTTTGTATTTCTACAGGGGGTGGTGGTGTTGGTGTTAAGGATACAACTACCGATAAACTTGACATAGAATTATTAATGTGGGGAAGATTCACAGCCGATGTAGGTGAATGCAATGGCATCGACAATACGGAGCCACCTGAGAGAGAGTGCGAACTCAGTGTAGGGCTGTGTTGTAATCCAACTGTAGAGCTAGTAGAGGAGGTCGTTCCCAACACAAGCTCGTGGTCATGGTGGTTTCCGCTGAAAGGCGTTTCATAATGACTTACTAAAACATTTTCGGCAATAACTCTAGTTGGTGAAAGGCAAACGACTGGTTTTGGTAATGTTACTGGCAGTAATTGAAGTCCATGGCATTGTTCATGATTTAGTTTATGCCTATTTATATGACCATGCACAAGAACCTGCTCATGTTCATGACAGTGTCCTTGCAAATGTTGCGTTGAATTCTTCTTTTGGCCATTAACATTTAGTGGAAGTCCCGAGGCATTGTGAGCCTTCAAGTCACAGGAAACAACCATCTCAGAGAGGCCACTCGAAGGTGAAGTAGCATAAGTATGGGGCGATGGAGAAATCATAGAGGATAACTTTTCATAAGAAGAAAAAGGCGATTGAGCTTCATTTAATACACTCAGACCAAGTTGATTATTGCCTACAGGAATGGAAAGAACAGGGACAGAACTGCAGTCATTATTGGCACACCTAGAGGTATTACCATTGCTACTAACGCATGCATTATCACCAGATAAATGGCTACTTTCCGTACCATTAGGTACTCCTACACCTCTCCTATTATGGCCGTCTTCTTCTCTTCCAGAAATATGACCAGAATATGCGAATTTTTCTGACATTGTTGATATAGGAGGTAGGGGTTGGATTGGAGTTAACGTGGCATATGAAGTTGGACTAAACTCAGGTGGAGATAAACGATCATTGACCGAGGTAAGTGTTTGATACGAGCTATGGTCTAAGACAGGGCTAAGTAACTGTGCACCTTCCCCCGCATCTCGATCATCATCATCTTCATCTTCCCCATCCGCATCCGCATCGTCAACAACTCTATGGCTTTCTTCATGTAAATCTTTTTCACTCTCTTGTGTCTGAACTATAACTGATAGGGCCTCGCCGTGGTCACCACCTAGCGCCAAATTTAGCTCAGTTGATCTGTGTAGCTGCCCATGGTGTGTTTCGATATGAGGTTGATGGTGCGAGAGGTGTCTTTGCGGACCATGTGGGTGTTGTTCTAGAAGTTGTTGGTGGTGTTGATTAAGGGTAATCTCTTCGTCATCGCTTCCTCCTTCGTCAGAAGATAAGTCCTCCATTTCATCAACTTCAACCCCAAGACTCATATGACCGCAAGGTGAATCTACTTCAATTCGATTAAACCTATTTGCCCGTTCATGTCTTCTGGAGTTAACTATATCAAGCTTGGTCTCCTGCTTCATTTGAGGCAGTACAGCTTGTGATATCGTTTCCACTGTCAGCGAATCTAAGCTTATATCTGATGCGGCAAAATCTATCGGGCTGCTAACTATGCGAGCATTGCACTCCTGCTCATGACCTCCTGGTAGTAATCCCAAAGGCAGTACCAACCGTCTTGAATTGTGTCGCGAATCAGTCTGATAAGCTGCCTGTTCATTTTGTTGGCCCAAATCGACAATGACCATATCAACAGAATCCCGCCTAGAGGCGCCACCTGAGCCACATTTTCTATTGCCACTAGAAATATTCGTTGGTGGTGAGGCAATAAAATTTTGCGTGGACATGGCATGTGACTCGTGAAGGTTGGAATTTTCTTCAGGATGAATAAGCAGTTGAGACTGACACTGAGATTGCGATTCTGAATTATTTCCAATTGTGATATACTCATTGGCATTGTTAATCATTCGCTCATCATATATTTGGCGGTTAATTATTTCATTTAGCGAGTCCATTCCTTACTGAATATGAAGCACAACGTTTATTGTGCGTCAAAGAGTTTCTGAAAGGGAAAACTTTTATGAAATTTTACATTTTAAAATATAAAATTCTATTTAAAAATTTGTACATCTTTTGTTGCAAACTTTTTTTAAAAACCCAGATCAATATAAACATGTTAGTCTGCATGTTTGCCTATTAATTCCTAAGGAAATTTAGTGCCGCACTTTTAGTGATACCGACAATTGCATTCTTTGCCCTGATCTGTCGACTATTTTTTATTGCATTAACATAATAAAATAATCAATACATTCATATATTTATACTCTTGCAGAGGGTATTATAATTTTGGTATTCTAATTTTTTGTATGCAACGCAGTGAAGAAGACATCTCCGACCCTATCAAGTATATATATTCATAATCAGGATTACCACCTCAGTCGATATAAGTATGTCCGTCAGTACGTCCGTCAGTTTCTATACAAACTAGATTTTTAGTTTTAATGGTATCGACTTGAAACATTGCATACATTCTTCTTTTATGTGCAGGCAGTATATAAGTCGGAACTGACTATATCCTACAGATGCCATATAACTGATTGATCGGAACTTTGGTTGGGACTTTCCACATGGGTGAGGTGTGGGGGCTGGGACTTTCCAAACATGTTACATTTGGCCAAATCTTATCTACAAAATTTTTAACGGCCGGCCGACTATATCCTATAGCTGTCATAGAATGATCGGAATTGGCATAACTTTTTATTTTTTAAGATAGATAGACTAAGATAGATGGGACTTTCTATGGATTCCATTTTGGGCAACTTAATCCTATCTACCAAATTTCATAAGGATTGGCCAAGCTGCTTTATAACTGAACGAACGATATTTTTAAAGATGCTTGGGGTTTTTTCCAACAATTTTATTAGAAAATTGACTCAATGGTGAAATTCTCATAAAGATTGGCGCACCATATCCGATCCGATAAATATCTAATAATATAAGCTGCTACCTACTTGCAAGGGTATATCAACTTCGGCTCCGACTGAAGTTAGCTTTCCTTTCTTGTTAATGATATAATGTTTGGATTTATTTGAAAGATCATTTAATAAGAAACTCTTGCATCATAGGAAGTTTTATAACGATAGCCCAACTAAGCCAAAGCTTTACATTCGGAAAAATCATTACTTTCATAAAGTTGGGAATCAATTTTAGCTTGAATCTATGGGAAGAAAGAACAAGTTAAATCCAGATATTTACACATCAGTAACCAATGTTTGCATATAGCATAGCAAAACAAAACCGGGATTTCACTGCAAGAGCGCTTAAGCGTCATACTTAGCTTTCCTTCTTTTGAAAACCTTTACTTGTTACATAACTATACATATAGGAATGTGTATATATATACATACGTATGTATACGTTTTATGTGTAAACATAATATTATTATATTCTTCTTCACACACATATGTGTTATTTGTTTTTTTTTAACAAATTCTACATTAAATATATTGGTTTTGGCACTTTATTTTATGTATAGTTTTTAATAAATTACATTATTTTCTTTTCTTCGGTGCAATGCATATCGTTGCCATCGACGCCGACTTTAAGGGTTGCTTTTCTTGTCAAGACAACATACATAAGCACAGATACACAAATATACCATATACAAGCATGTTAATACTCACATATAAAAACCAGAAACATGGTGTTAGGTTTGGTAGCACTTTGTAAATACATATTTCGAATTTCCGTTTAAAGGGCATCCTTTTTTCATGTATGCCGTTTTAAGCCATTTTTTAACTATTCACTGTTTTTCTGATCGCTTGTTATCTTACATCTTTTGAAAACAATATTCTACACAATTTGCTTACAAGAATATGAGAAAAATATATCTTATGTAAATAGACAACAAAATAGAAATTTTCTAAATGATAACTTGACTACAGAAACTTAGCAGTTTCAACCTGACAAAGTTTCTTTTCCTTTAAAAATTTCTATTAAAAATGTACTTGAGAAATTTTCTACGCATGTACATGCGTGTATTTACGTGTATACTAATCCACACATGCACAACCATATGGGTAATTTTTCCGAAACCTTCTTTATTTGTCCACCGCAATATATTTAGTTTCAGCCGTACGCGAATTACACCTAATTCCAACTGAACGGAATCAAACCTAAAAAATTGGAATGAAAGTAAAACGAACAGCCGCAAAACACCACCTTATTGCTGGGGGATGTGAAAAGCAGATACCAAACCGTACGCTCCACTACTCCACCCCTAAAGTTAGCGCCTGCGCAACTCAAACGGCCTCTAAGCTATAAAAAATTTAGCTTAGTATTTTCCGAAACTATACATTTTGAACTTTCCATTCGATATTCATATTTCCAATATTCACGAGATTCTCGTTTATACGTGATACGTGTTTTTGTTTATACATAATAATATAATTATTTATAAATAACAACAAAAAGATAATTAATTTAATAGGTTCATTTAAAATTATAATTCGCCAAATAAAATTAGCAATTATTCAATCAGAAAATCAATTTTCTAATAAAAATTTTGGAAACAGCGCCAAGAATCTTTAAAAATACCAAGGTATTTCCGTAGCTTATATTATTATATATAATTCGGATCGAATTTAGTTTGCCAATCCTTTGGAATATAAATTATTTAATCAGAAAATCAATTTTGTAATAACAATTTTGGAAACAGCTTTAAAAATACCAAGGTTGTACCCTTTCCGATCGTTCAGTTACTTGAAAGCTATAAGACATAGTCGGCCGATCCTTGTAATTTTGTAGATAAGATATATATATAACATAATATAACAAATATAACACGAAAATCTTATCCGATCTGCCAATTTTATAAGGATCGGCCGTCTATATCCTACAGCTGTAATATTACTGAACGATTGGAATAACTTTGTGGTTTTTTCAGCTAGAATGATGGGACTTTCTATTGATTTCATTTTGGACAATGTAATCTGATCTGCTTAATTTTATAAGGATGGGTCGACTATATCCTATAGGTTACGGCTGTTATGCTATTAATGTTTTTTAATAGCGGCAAAATAAATACACGATTTCACGGTTCAATTTCAATCAATTTCGAATGGTTTTATTTGAGGGTTCAATCTAACCGACAAACTCGCAGCAGCTCAAATCAGTGGCAAAAATACAATTAAATGAAAGCTTAGCAATAGAAACTCTGAACAATGCATTTGTTAAGGGTGCAGCACTAGCATTCTACAAAAAAGCTCCCAACAGCGCATGCGCTACAAATACCAGTAAAGCGCATGCGAACGTGGGAGAAATATACAAAAACAGAACTGCTGATCCCGCCGATTATTTACTGCTAATTATTTTAAATAGCTTCGCCTTTGGCTGCTTGGCTCAACAGTGCCATATAACTGAAAGATTGGAAATGGCACAACCTTGCTATTTTTAAAGATGCTTGGGGCTGCTTCCAATGTTACAACCAATGCACCTTACTTTACATGCTATATTTCGATAGACATTTTTTGGAACGAAGTTTCTTATGGCGCGGTATGAGTTTGGCGGAGGAGGGCTAGCCGAGAAAAACCGTAACGTAAAGTTAAACGGCTTTCCGTCTTCTTCTTCTTCGTAGAGTGAGAGGATAAAACCATTTCTCCTCACTCTCTCTTTTTCTCTGTCTCTTATTTGAAGAAATGCGACAGATGATTTCGAAATTGTAATTCATATCTTCAGTTTTCCTTAACAATCTCAATTTTATCAATATTCAATTGTCAGTTTCAATTTTCACTTTCAATTTAAAGTTTCAATTTTCACTTAGAATTTTCAATTTAAATTTTCAATTTAAATTTTCAAATTCAATTAAAAGAGAAAAACAAGAAAGCAAAGCTAACTTCGGACGGAGCTGAAGTTGATATACCCTTGCAGAAGTTGATATACCCTTGCAGTTAAGGTTGTGCCATTTCCGATCGTTCAGTCATATGGCCGCTATAGGATATAGTTGGCCGATCCTGATGAAATTTGGCAGAACAAAAAAGGAAATAAGGAATTGCCCAAAATGGAATCCGTAGAAAGTCCCATCATTCTAGCTTAAAAGACACCAAAGTTATGCCAATTCCGATCGTTCAGTTATATGGCAGCTATAGGATATAGTCGGCCGATCCTTATAAAATTCGGCAATTCAGATTATTTTGTTTTAAATGTAATCCGTACCAAGTCCCATCCTTCTAACTTAAAAAACCACAAAGTTATGCCAATTCCGATCGTTCTATGACAGATATAGGATATTGTCGGCCGATCCTTATGGAATTACTTACCCTCTTACTTGAAAAACACCAAAGTTATGGCATTTTCGATCAATCAGTTATATGGCAGCTATAGGATATAGTCGACCGATCCCGGCCGTTCCGACTTATATACTGCCTGCAAAGGAAAGAAGGATGTGTGCAAAGTTTGAACTCGATAGCTTTAAAACTGAGAGACTAGTTTGCGTAGAAACAGACAGACGGACATGCTTATATCGACTCAGGAGGTGATCCTGATCAAGAATATATAAAATTTATAGGGTCGGAGATGTCTCCTTCACTGCGTTGCACACTTTTGACCAAAACAAGAAAGGAAAGCTAACTTCGGGCGGAGCCGAAGTTGATATACCCTTGCAGTTCAGTCGCAGTCCGCTAGGTGGCGCCACGCATCTTATATTATTAGATATATAACGGATCGTATATAGTCGCCCGATCCTTATGAAATTTGGCATATTGAATTATTTTGCCCAAGGAGTAACCTGTACCAAGTCCCATCTTTCTAACTTAAAAAACACCAAAGTTATGCCAATTCCGATCGTTCTATGACAGCTATAGGATATAGTCGGCCGATCCTTATGAAATTTTTTACACACGATATTTTGGCCAATTATAACATGTGTGGAGTGTCCCAAACCTCTAACTTAAAAAACATCAAAGTTATGGCATTTCCGATCAATCAGTTATATGGCAGCTATAGGATATAGTCGACCGATCCCGGCCGTTCCGACTTATATACTACCTGCAAGGAAAAAAAGGATGTGTGCAAAGTTTTAACTCGATAGCTCCAAAACTGAGAGACAAGTTTGCGTAGAAACCGACAGACAAGCTAGAAGGTAAAAGAATACATTGCGATCAATAGCCTCCTTCCTGACAGATCCTATGCGTTCAGAAGAAATCATTCGACAGCACACTGTATAAATGATGTCATAAACAACGTTGCCAATCTGAAAGCCAAAGGCTTTCATGTTATAGCTGCAGTCCTAGACTTGAGCAAAGCCTTTGACTGCGTTAACATCTCAATCCTTTGTAAAGTCCTTTGTGATCTTGGATTTAACCATCGATACATCAACTTTATCATTGAATTCTTAAAGAAAAGGATACTTGGCATGGGTAAAACCGAAGTTACGGTTAGCAAAGGAGTCAGTCAAGGAAGCTGTTTAAGTCCCATCCTCTTTAATCTCTACACTGCTGTTCTTCATTCTATAAGCGACCACCAAAGCCTCATTTTTCAGTACGCGGACGATTTTTTCCTTATCTCCTACAGCAAAAACTTCTCGGACGCAAGGGACATCCTTGAACAAAAGGTCAATAACTTTACCAATATTTGTGATACTATTAACCTTACTTTTAACCCGATGAAATCGTCTGTGATACATTTTAACAATAAAAGACGTATACTAGGTATAATGTGTAATAATTTATTAATTAAGGAAGTTGCTCATGTTTGCTATTTAGGGAGAACTATCTGTACAAATAACTCTTCCATCAGACATATTAGACACACGCTTTCAAAAGCCAATCAAACTAACATGTTTCTAAATATGTTAAGTGGTTGCCGTTTTGGCATTCATCCCGGCAAAGCCATTAACCTTTTTAAAGCGTTTGTAAGACCAAAATATGAGTATGCCTGCTCATCTTTTGCTAATATTTCTAAGACTGTTTCATCTGCTATTCAGGTACATGCAAATTTATATCTTAGAAAATCTCTTGGACTTATGAAATCAACTCCGGTTAACATTATTTATCACATGGCAGGTGAACTTCCTCCAGCATACAGGATGAAGTTTGCGACAGCTAAAGAGCTAGCAAAAATTTTTGCTTTTAACCTCCCGGCTGCCTCCCTTCTGCAAAACAATTTTTCCGTTAAGAACACTAGCTATATAAAGACATACCTAGAATTTAAAGATATATATGATTCCATAACACATGTTGACTCCTTCACTCATAAACCTGGGATGCTAACATTTGACATTGATTTTTTCAAAGGTGTATGTAGTAACAAAAATTCTTCTAACCCTGACTTGGTGAACAATTTAATGAAAGAAAAACTTCGTATTCTCTCTGACAAAAGTTATGACGTTATTTTTACCGACGGTTCTGTTAAAGATAATTTCACAGGGAGTGCTTTTTACCATATAAATAGCAACCCAACGAAGAGTTATTATATGAATAAAAAATTATCCTCGCTCACTGCAGAACTTACAGCCCTAGAGAAAGCCATTGAGTTTGCAATTGAACAACAACTTGTCAAGGTAGCTATCCTGACTGATAGCTTGGGTGCTTTACAAACCCTCATGAATTGCCATTCTTCTAAAAAAAGTTAACTCCAATCTTAAAAAAGTTAACTCCAATCAAAGTATGCTGTACCTTTACTCCATCACGTTCCTAGTCATGTTAATATTGAGGGAAACGAAATAGCTGACAATGCTGCGAAAAACGCCAACAGCTCAGGAACACATGTCAATTTTAAATATGAGATCAACGATGCTATTAGCCATATTAATAATATAATTAAAATTGAATGGGAACGCGAATATAATGCCTTCTGTTTAGAAAAGAACAGGGGTTATTGCTTTCTATTTCCTTATGTCACACATAAGCCATGGTATGGTTCCAAACACTGCAATCTCAATAGATTACAAGTTAAGCAAATTAACAGGATCCTCAGTGGCCATTCTTTTGATAGATACACTCTATACAAACTAAAAGTGTATGACAGCCCCAACTGTGATTGCAACCTCAACACCATAGAAGAATCTCTCACATTCTCCTGAAATGTACAAAATACAATAATATCCGTACAGACGAACATGCTCATATCGACTCAGGAGGTGATCCTGATCAAGAATATATATACTTTATAGGGTCGGAGATGTCTCCTTCACTGCGTTGCGCACTTTTGACCAAAATTATAATACCCTCTGCAAGGGTTTAATTATAATAACCTCTGCAAGGGTATAATTATATCAGTTCAGTATCAGTCAGAAATATTATCAGATTAACATCTATCGAGAAGCCAAAATTTTTTGGCTTCTGAAAATTTAACACTTGTTGCATTGAGATCACACGTCAATATATCACATAAAAAATTTTTTTTCAAAAATATTAGAAAACTAAAGTATCAAACGTCAAATTATCTTTTATTTGAAGAAATGCGACACACAGATGATTTTGAAATTGTAATTCATATCTTCAGTTTTCATTGTAAACCTCAATTTTTTCAATATTCCATTTTCAGTTTCAATTTTTAATTTTCAATTTCAGTTTTCAATTTTAAGATTCAATTTTCAATTTTAATTCAATTTTCAACTCCAATTTTCATTTTCAATTTCCAATTTCAATTTTTAATTTCAATGTTCAATTTTAATTTTCAAATGCATTTCATCTGTTTTCGCATTACTTCTCAGTTTTTTTTATTTTCCGATATTTTTGTCCAGTGATATTTTGACGTACTGATTAGATTTATATACCTAGAATAAATAAGTAAAAGTAAAAATCATTTTTGTATAAATGTTGTAAATTATTGTTGGAAATCATTTTTCGCCTTTATTCACTCCTGTTTCACCTTCATTGACCTCCATCTCGTCATGCAACTAGCTACGAGAAGTTGGGTCGGGTGAAATGATATTGGAAAAAAAGAGTGCAATCGATTGCTCATCAAATGACCATCAAAATTTTGAAATGACCACTTCCCGTATGAAAAACATTCAAAAATAAAAATTTTCGAAAATTTTAAAATTTGACTTTTTGAGTTTTTTATTTTTAAATCGAAATAAACTAAAATGACCACCAATGGTCATCTTTTAGAATTTTGAAAAAACTTTTAGTTTTTGAAATATTTAACTGTTCAGTTTAGCTCATTTTTTTCACAGGTAAAACAAAATTTAAAAAAAAAACTACTTAAATCGTTTTCCAATAGTGTGATAAACAATGACCATCAATATTTTCAAACAACCACCTACCGTTTTGAAATTATTTAAAATTGAACATAGTTAAAAATTTTTCAAAAATTTCAAAATCGCTTTTTTGAATTTTTTTTTTCAATATCGAAATAAACGCATTTGACCACAAATGGTCATCTTTTATAATTTTGAAAAAAAATTTCATTTTTAAAATATTTAAGTTTTTAGTTTTGGTCATTTTTTAGACGGGTAAAAAAAAATTTCCAAAAAAACTACTGAATTCGTTTTCCATTAGAGTGATAAACAATGACCATCTTTTAAAATAACATTCACTTTTCGAGATACTTGATTCTCATAGTCTTAAAAATAAAGAAATTAACAAACCAAAAGATGACCATCATGGCCCATAGCCTAAAACATAAAAATTAAAAAAAAAATTGATTTCCACCATCCCTTAAAACTTAAAAAATTAACAAAAAAACTCTATGCCCATCATGGCCCACATCTGAAAACTTACAAATTTTACAAAAAAATCATGCCAATCATTGCCCATTCCTTAAAAGTTAAAAATTTTACAAAAATATCTATGCTCAGCATGGCCCACATCTTAAAAACTTTAAAAATTTAACAAAAAAATCTATGCTCAGCATGGGCTACATCTTAAAACTTAAAAATTTAACAAATAAATCTATGCTCAGCATGGCCAACAGCTTATAACTTAAAAATTTTACAAATAAATCTATGCCCATCGCTAAAAACTTAAAAACTTAAATAATTTTTAGGTTCTTGCAATTTAAACATTGGAAGTATAATATTAAGAAGGTTTATGTCAAGAAAAATACATCATCTAAATTGTATTGCTTAAAAAGTCTAACGACATTTTTGGAAAATTTTCAACTTATACCTGTCATGGGGAAATCCAGAAAATGTACACACACAGGTCATAAAAGAAACAGTTACAGTAGTTTGGGAAAACACTTGAAACAAAAAAAGTTAAAATTAAACCTGTGTGTGTACATTTTCTGGATTTCCCCATGACAGGTATAAGTTGAAAATTTTCCAAAAATGACGTGTTAGACTTTTTAAGCAATACAATTTAGATGATGTATTTTTCTTAACATAGACCTTCTTAATATTATACTTCCAATGTTCAAATTGCAAGAACCTACAAATTTTTTAAGTTTTTAGCGGTGGGCATAGATTTATTTGTAAAATTTTTAAGTTTTAAGCTGTTGTCCATGCTGAGCATAGATTTATTTGTTAAATTTTTAAGTTTCAGGATGTGATATTTTAGATATAGATAGATATAGATATTTTTGTAAAATTTTTAACTTTTAAGGGATGGGCAATGATAATCATGATTTTTTTTGTAAAATTTGTAAGTTTTCAGATGTGGGCCATGATGGGCATAGAGTTTTTTGTTAACTTTTTAAGTTTTAAGGGATGGGCAATGATGGAAATCATTTTTTTTTTTTTAATTTTTATGTTTTAGACTATAGGTCATTATGGTCATCTTTTGGTTTTTTAATTTCTTTATTTTTAAGATTATGAGAATCAAGTATCTCGAAAAGTAAATGTTATTTTAAAAGATGGTCATTGTTTATCACTCTAATGGAAAACGAATTCAGTAGTTTTTTTTGAACATTTTTTGTTACCTGTCCAAAAAATGACCAAAACTAAAAACTTAAATATTTTAAAAACGAAAAGTTTTTTTCAAAATTCTAAAAGATGACCATTTGTGGTCAATTGCGTTTATTTCGATATTGAAAAAAAAATTCAAAAAGTCTATTTTGAAATTTTTGAAAATTTTTAACTATGTTCAATTTTAAATAATTTCAAAATGGTAGGTGGTCATTTGAAAATATTAATGGTCATTGTTTATCACACTATTGGAAAACGATTTAAGTAGTTTTTTTTTTACCTGTGAAAAAATGAGCTAAACTGAACACCTAAATATTTCAAAAACTAAAAGTTTTTTCAAAATTCTAAAAGATGACCATTGGTGGTCATTTTGGTTTATTTCGATTTAAAATAAGAGAAAATTCAAAAAGTCAAATTTTAAAATTTTGAAAATTTTTATTTTTGAATATTTTCCAAATGGGAGGTGGTCATTTCAAAATATTGCTGGTCATTTGTGGTCATTTAATGGGCAATCGATCGCACCCTGTTTTTCCCAAAAATATAATTTCACCCTACCCAACTTATCGTAGCTAAAGGAACTTCCCTAGACACACACTGTTTTTTTTAAATATCACTTTCTTTAACATCAAATTTCCAAATCTTAAGAAACAAGAAAGGAAAGCTAACTTCGGGCAGAGCCGAAATTGATATACCCTTGCAGTTAAGGTTGTGCCATTTCCGATCGTTCAGTCATTTGGCCGCTATAGGACAATTCCTGGCCAAAGCGCAGGGATCCTGAGGCCTTAGACCAGAATTAAGTTCAGCCCATGGAGGTAGACCCCTCAACGGCTACAGCTGCAGCTAAGCATATTATGATTATTTTAGATGCTTTTTTTGGTGGCTGCTTGGCCCAACACAGATATTTTTCACATTGTATTACGTGTTCCAGAAGATGTAGATATTTCAGCGGCGGGAGATGCAGAAAGTCTTTCACCTAGAAAACCACTTTCAGAAGAAGCACAAAAATCAGAACCAGATACAGACCATCAGGAAGTGAGTCAAGGCGCGGTTCAGGTAGGCCCAAATAAGTTCATATTGGCCAACGAGGTCGTCCCAAAAAACAATATCACGTAAACAACAACATTGTTAGTTATCATGACATCGAAACGCCAATTTACGTCAAAGAAGCATTAACGGGCAGACAAAGGAGCCCGTTAGGGAGACCTCTTTTGAAAAATGAGCCCAAGGCTCTAGTTTCGAATGATATATGGTCATTGGTAGATCTTCCATCTGGAATGAAGGCGATAGAATCAAAATGGGTATTCCGCATAGAAAAAGACTCTCAGTCTGAGGCCCAAAACGCAATTTCTCTGATAGTGCTTCTATGTTACGATTTTCCAAAACAATTTTTTTTCACTTCTTAAATGTTTTTATCATTTCTTGACGTGTTTCTCTGATAGTGCTTCTATGTTACGATTTTCCAAAACAATTTTTTTCACTTCTTGAATGTTATTATCCATAGCGAGAATTGTCCAGAGCGAGGCTCGTTATTGGCATCTTTCAGGACATCTTGAAAGAGCTTGTACTACTTTGATACTAATAATTTTATCCATATTTTTCCTAGCGAAAATTTACCGAGCACGCTTGAAACAAATAACCTAGTGGCGAGTCACCCGACACAATTGAAAAAAGCAACAAATAACTACTTTGGCCATTTAATCTGAAAACCATGCGGACATACTGTAGTATGCATGGGTCATTATAGGAAGCATTCACTGTAGCAATACAATATTGTGCTACAGTGTTGTTATATAAACATAATGCCCCGGCCAAATAGCCAGTTATATACATATGCCTTAAAGCCTCACTCCTGGGAAGTGCATTGGTCAGCAAATTCCCATGAGTTGACAACGCATACAAATGAGCCATGCATACTTACATCCTTAAGCTCGGGCCGCTACCAGCCTTATATACGAGCATAGAAATATAAATGTATATGAATATAGCCGCGACTGATCGCTGCCGAGCTTTTGTAGGCAGCGCAGCCGCGAGCAACGAAATCTGCGAATATGAAATCACTCTGGATTTGACTTTTAAAGAATAAAGTTTACATGGCAAAAACACAAAAACACAATAAAGATTATATGTTGAACTAAAGTTACAAAAGATTATATGTTGAACTAAAGTTACATGGCGACCGTGACAGGACCTGGAAAAGTCTGAGTGAGTAGAGTGCGAATATGGGACGCGGAGGTCGGAAAAACAAAATAAATAAAAGAATAGCACACATTAAGTGGCTGAGCTCGAATTCCTAAAAGAAAGTCTCCAGAAGAAAGAGTCTCCGCCCCGTTTAGCGCTTCACGCTAGACCCGGAAAAGTGAACCGACAGCGCTAGATGGAGCGCACAACAAACAAGAAATATATTTTTTTTAATGCACTGCGTTGCATTATTAATGTACTGCGTTACATTATAATTATAAACGACTTTATGTAAAATTGAGCGGAACCTTTTCTGCCCAATTAGAAGTGTAGCCCGTAAAGCTATACAGAATAATAGGTAGAAAATTCTGTAAAATTAGATGCAAAGTAATGCAATAAGTAAATATTCTAAAGAAACAGGCAGCTATAATTATATTCCAAATACAATTATTTCAAAAATGGCAATAGTTGACGTTAAGTCGGTGAACTTCACTGCCAACGTTATTAATAAAGTAGAGCCAAACAATATTAACTTAGAATTAATACACACATTATTTATAATAATTGTTGCCATAATGTGTGCAAATTTTTTTTATAAATTATATAAATTTCATAATAAATGTTTGAAAAAAAATTATATGAGCCAAGCAAACGACTTGGACAAAATCTAAAAAAAAAAAAAGAAAAGAGAACAAAGCACACAAACAAAAATATTAATGATGCAAAATAAATAAAAAAAAATATTCTTCATTTAAAATAAAGATGACCACCATTGAAGCCATTAGAAAGGTTTACGAAAGGGATGCTTATTTTAAAGAACATGTTCAACAAATAGTCCCAACGACTCCAATAAGCATAAATCAATTAGAATACCTTCTAATTGAAACATTTAATTTCGAAAATTCACCATTAATACATTGCCCAAAAACACAAAAAGCGATTGTATTAAGCACCATTCCAGGTGTCCAAATAAAATCAGTACTGGAAGAACATGAAACATTAAGCAAAACACTTGTTATGGTATTATTCAGAAAATAATTCTCCGTATTAACAAAAATACAAAATAAAATGAATTATTAAAACCGATTTTGACAAATTATATAAATCTTTAACTCAAAATCGTACAATTCAACAGAATACCATACACAAACACGCCGAAATATTAGTAGCCCGTTTCAATAAAGTGCGGATATTAATATATGACCAGAGAGATCGATTAGATAAAAATCGATGGTCACAAGTTTCAAAGTTTCTAACAAGATTGCGATCTAACCTAATAAATGTAAAAGAGAGATATGACTTGGATATTTCAGTGCCAAGTATCTTAAACACACCCTTAACAGTAGAAACTGGGGACGAATTAGAAACGCGAGAACTACCAACCACAGACCAAGTAGAGTTGGAAGATTTAGACTCTGATAGATTAGAAATAGAAGAAAAAGACCTAAACAATCTAACTATACCCGCAGTTCTCTTGCAATCTGAATTATCAGACCAAGACGAAGAGGATATAGATTCCAACAACATAATAGACCAAAAACCAATTATAATGGCAGACGAAACAATTGCCCAACGGGCATTCATAAAAGATATTTCAAATGCCATCCCAGAGTTCAATGGCCAAAAACTAAATCTTCAAAGATTTATCACAGCCTTGAATTTGGTGAATTTAACAAAAGGCACATTTGAACATATAGCGGTTGAAGTAATCAAATCAAAAATTGTAGGATCAACCCTATATTAAGTCCAAAATAAAACCACTATAAATGGAATAATTAAAAAACTCAAAGACAGTATAATCGGAGAAACATCAGATGTCATCAAAGCAAAAATGTCAAAAACACTTCAAAAAGGTAAAACAGCTGAAAAGTGCACAACTGAAATCGAAAACTTGCGAAAGCTTCTTGAAGCATCGTATATCGATGAGGGGTTGCCAGCCGAACATGCTGTTAAATTCAGCACAAAAGAGGCAATCAACACAATGACTAAAAATTGTGAACATGGACGCCTTAAAACAGTACTAGAAACAGGCAACTTTTCAACAATGAACGAAGCCATTGCTAAGTACATACAACGTAGTACTGACATGACAGGCAATCCAAGTACAATCCTATATAACCGAAGATTACAACCCTACTACAATAACAACTTCAGAGGAAATTACCGCGGAAGAGGTTACGGAAGAGGTTATTATAACAATAATTACCACCAAAACAACGGTTATAACCAAAACAATGGGTATAACCCAAACAATAATAACCACACCAATAATTATAGAGGTCGTGGAAATTCTAGAGGTAACAACCGTGGTGGAAATAACGGCTACAATAACAGTAACACTGGTGGAAATACCAATTCCCAAGTTCGAACTGTTGAATCCCAGCCGGAAAACTAAAGACTTCCCTTAAGAAAAAGCCACAAAACTTACAACTGTATAAAATAAACCTCAGCCTCAATATTTATGTATGTAACCATTAAAAATTACGTTACAAAAACATCCCTAACTCTGTTAATAGATTCAGGCTCAGACATTAGCATATTAAAAATAAATTCAGATCAATATAATGAAGTGGATTCAACAAAAACCATAACAATGTCTGGTATAAGAGAAGGTACTATTCAATCTCAAGGTTTAACTTTTGTAGAAATTCAAACAGGAAAATTCATAATTCCATTTCATTTTCATTTAGTAAACAATGACTTCCTAATAACATGTGATGGCATATTGGGAAAGGATTTCATAAAGAGGTTCAATTGTCAACTAGATTTTCAAATAGATCGAGATTGGTAAATAGCAAGACCATCAGATTTCAATCAAGACATAAATATTCAAATTACGCATTCAAATAATAATAACTTATTTATCCCAGCACGATCCGAAGTCGTGAGACAAATTAATATAATAACCACCCACAAAGAAGTCCTTATTAAAAATCAGTGTATAGATGAAGGCATCATTATAGCCAGCACTATAACTGATTCAAGCAACACATTTGTCCGAATATTAAATACGACCGATAAAAATAAAATTATAAACATTTCCAAAATAAAGTACGAACCATTGGAAAATTATCAAATTGTCCAAAGCAACGAAACTAAAACAAGAAAATAAGATGTCCTTTCAAAATTAACGAAAAATTTTCCTACAATGTATAAAAGCACCCTCACCAAACTATGTACCGAATTTACAGATATATTCGGATTAGAAACCGAACCAATTTCAGCAAATAACTTCTATAAACAGAAGCTGAGATTAAAAGATTTTACACCAGTCTACATTAAAAACTATCGAACACCACATAGCCAAAAAGATGAAATAAACAAAAAAGTAGAAAAGCTAATAAAAGATGATATAGTAGAACCATCAGTATCAGAATACAACAGCCCATTGCTGTTAGGACCCAAAAAGTCACTTCCTGGCTCAGAACAAAAACGTTGGAGACTAGTTATTGACTATCGTCAAATAAACAAAAAGCTACTAGCTGATAAATTCCCACTACCAAGAATTGAAGATATCTTAGATCAACTTGGTAGAGCAAAATTTTTTTCCTGTCTAGATTTAATGTCTGGATTTCACCAAATTACCCTAGAAAAGGAATCAAGAGATATTACCTCTTTCTCTACAAGCACTGGGTCATTCTGATTTAAAAGACTACCTTATGGAGTAAAAATAGCACCAAATTTATTCCAAAGAATGATGACATTAGCATTTTCGGGATTAGAACCATCCCAAGCTTTCCTTTATATGAACGACTTAGTAGTTATAGGTTGTTCAGAAAATCATATGATAAAAAATTTAACTAATGTATTTGTCGGCGCATTGAGACTGCGTGGCTGCGGATATATGTGTGTGTGTGTGTGTGTGCGAATACACATTTCGGGTATTTCACCAGAGTGATAGTATTGCATCAGCCTCTTGCGCTGTGAGTGTGTGGTTGCCAGGCAACCGTTGCTGGGATTTTGTCGCTTTACAAAGTACCGTTGTAGCGAGGCGACAGCGTTGTGTCGCTGTCGCCGATCGAGGTTTGGTAGTATGCACAGTTGGTAGACAGTTGGACGCCGGCAGTTGCGTACCAGAACTGGAACAGTGTGCAGGGCTGAAACTCGATGCGCCACAATGGAGAACAGCAACAACAATAACAACAACAACGGTCAGGACTTGACATCAGAAGTGGGATCTGGCCACCAGCCTTCAGCACTAGATGGACCATGGCGTGCCCTGATGGAGTTACAAAATAAAAATTTAATTGAACTAGTGAAAGCCATAAAAACAACTGTACCTGATGCAGGGCAGAACAAAACTGTGCAACTACCCAAATTCAACCCAGACAAACCAGGCGCCAACGCATCATCGTGGTGCACAACGGTGGAAGTGATTTTACAAGAAAACACATTGAGAAGCAGTGCATTGGTTATGGCCTTGAGTTCGTCTTTAGAAGGAAGTGCTTCGCAATGGCTTTCGCAAGTGTGCTATGCTGAAATTACTTGGCCTGAGTTTAAAGAATTGTTTATACAACGCTTCGACACTATAGAAACACCAGCCGCTATGTTTCTTAATATGCTATCAAATCGACCGACTGATGGCGAAAGTCTGGCTGTTCATGCAAGTCGCATGGTTACCGAACTTACAACAAAATGGCGTCAAATGGATAACTAAGAGATTGCTGTGTCTGTGACCCTTGCGCTGCTGGCAAGCTTCGATCACCGATTGCAGCGTTTAAGTTTCACATCAAATGTTCGAACCAGAGTCGATCTACAGTCCGAATTAAAAGCATTCACTTTTATTAAAAGGAAAAGCGGCGCTATGGAGCATCAGGCTGAAACTTATTCTAAACGGCAAAAACAATCACCGATGGAGTGCCATTTCTGCGGAAAAGTGGGCCATAAATGGCTGAATGCAGATTCAGGAAACAACAGAATCAATTCGCGACTGATAAAACCCAACATGGCAGGCATGATGTTCATCACCGTGGAAAATCAAATTTAACTTGCTACAAGTGCGAAGAATTGGGTCACATATCCACCCAATGTACAAAGAAGGAAGCTGATAGGAACAAGGCATTCAATCGGGAGAAGCGAGTGGAACAGTGCAGTGTTGCAGTACCAAAGGGATGTCTGAACCATAGAGGCCAAATTTTTGAAATCACCTTCGATTCGGGATCGGAATGCTCGTTGATAAAAGAAAAGCTAAGTACCAAATTTTCTGGTAAAAGATTCAATAATATTATGTTAAAAGGTATCGGCAGCAATGGAATATGTAGTACTGTACAAATATTAAGCAATGTAAAAATTGACGATTACTGTATTGAAATTTTGTTTCACGTTATAGGCGATGATGATATGCAGAACGACATTGTAATTGGCCGTGAGATATTAAATCAGGGTCTTGATATTGTCATTTCATCAAACCAATTTAGGATCTCAAAGACCAAAGTAGTTAATTTGTGTACCGGCAATGAGCCAGCCGATATTGATACTGAGCTTGAGGGACAAGATAAAATAAAACTACATTCACTGTTGGCAAAGTACTCAAATTCATTTATAACTGGGATCCCAAGTACTAAAGTCAGAATTGGCGAAATGAAAATTAGGTTGATTGATCCAACAAAAACCGTACAGAGAAGGCCATATCGTTTAAGTCCATGCGAGCGAGAGTTGGTTAGGGACAAAATTAATGAACTGCTAAAATGCAATATAATTAGGCCAAGCTGGTCACCTTATGCAAGCCCTATATTGTTAGTGAAAAAAAATGGTACGGACAGACTTTGTGTTGACTTTAGAGAGCTGAATTCAAATACGGTCGCTGATAAATACCCTTTACCACTTATACAAGATCAAATCAATAGGCTTGGGGGAGTTAATTACTTCACATGTCTAGACATGGCCAGCGGATATTACCAAATTCCTTTACATTCAGATTCTATCGAGTACACGGCGTTTGTGACTCCAGATGGTCAATACAAGTTCCTGTCCATGCCATTTGGGCTCAAAAACGCACCTTCTGTTTTTCAACGATTAGTAATACAGGCGCTAGGGGATCTAGCAAATTCCTTTGTCATCGTCTATATGGATGATATCATGATAGCCGCCTCAACAAAATGCGAGGCGCTAGAAAGATTACAGATCGTTCTAGATGTTTTGACAAAGGCTGGATTTTCATTCAATCTTACAAAGTGCTCATTCTTGAAAACATCGGTTCAATATTTGGGTTACAATATAAGTGCGGGTGAGATTCGTCCAAACCCACAGAAAGTTGCAGCGTTGACTGCTCTTCCGCCTCCACAGTCAGTCACTTCACTTAGACAATTCATTGGGCTAGCATTCTATTTCCGACAGTTTATTAAGGGATTTTCACAATTAATGAAACCGTTATATTTCTTAACTGCAGATAAAAACAAATTTATTTGGAAAACAGAGCATGAACAGATACGGAAAAACGTTATTGCCACTCTTACCGACAAACCAGTCCTTGTTATTTTTGACCCTTATTATCCAATCCAATTACACACAGACGCCAGTTGCAGTGGGTACGGTGCAATTTTATTACACAAAATTAATAACAAACCCCAGGTAATAGAATACTATAGCAAAACTACTTCACCGGCAGAATCAAGATATCACTCGTACTGTGAGAGATGTGGACACAGTCGAAATTGTTAAACATTTAAAAACTCTTCTCTGCCTGAAGATATTGCGAAAACTTATGAATTAAGGGCAGAAGTTCTTCATCGAAAGATACAAAGAAATGGGAGAACACGTTGCTTACCAGTGGTGCCACGAGCTTTCAGATGGTCTGTCATAAATCAAGAGCATGAGTCCATAATGCATCTAGGTTTCGAAAAGACATTAGATAAAACTTACGATTTCTACTGGTTTGACAATATGTCAAAATACGTAAAAAAATTTGTCGACAACTGCATCACTTGCAAAATGTCAAAATCCACTTCAGGAAAAATACAGGCGGAATTACATCCAATACCAAAAGTCACTATTCCTTGGCACACTATCCACATCGATATCACAGGAAAATTAAGTGGCAAGAGTGATCAGAAGGAGTATGTTATTGTTCAGATAGACGCGTTTACCAAATATGTCTATCTTAGTCATAGTCTTAAATTAGACAGTGAGAGTTGTATAAGGGCCGTTCAATCTGCCGTTTCATTGTTTGGAGTACCAAACCGAATAATAGCTGACCAAGGAAGGTGTTTTACATGCGCAAAGTTCAGTCAATTTTGTTCAGATCAAAAAATAAAATTGCATTTGATAGCCACTGGTGCAAGTCGAGCTAATGGCCAAGTGGAGCGAACTATGAGCACGTTGAAGAATATGTTAACGGCGGTTGAAACGGGAACACAGTCTTGGCAGGATGTGTTGGGAGAGGTACAGTTGGCAATCAATTGTACAACCAATCGCACTACGAAAGCAAGTCCTTTAGAAATGTTATTGGGAAAGGTAGCACGCCCATTGGGATTACTTCCACCTAGTGATATAGAAAATGTTATTGATTTGCCAAACGTAAGAGCGCAAGCTGCAAAGAATGTATTAGCCAGTGCAGCTTATGATAAAGAACGATTTGATAGAAATAAGGCAAAAATAAAAAGGCACAAAATTGGAGATTTCGTATTACTTAAGAGCGAAGAAAGACACCAGACCAAGCTAAGTCCAAAATTAGGGGACCTTTTGAAATAGTAAAAGTTCTAGAAGGTGACAAGTACATTTTAAAGTCTTTAACTAGTAAAAGAAATTATAAATATGCACATGAGGATTTAAGAAAATTACCAGAGGGGCAAGTTCCCGAAGAGCTAAATGTGTACGATGATTATAATAATTTAGATGAAAGAAACGTAACCGCTACAGAAGAGAGTGAAAATGAAAATATTAAGAGTATTGAAGAAAAGAGTGAAAATGAAAATATTGAGAGTATTGAAGAAAAGAGTGAAGATGAAAATACTGAGAGTATTGAAGAAGAAAATGAAGTACAGCAATAAGGGTGACAAAGTTGTACTGCTGCCCAATGAAAATGGCAGAGTACTGAGTCCATAAAATATAATGCAAGCACAAGTGCAAAACATATTGTTTGTTTTGATCATGGCGTGTGGGGTAATTGATTATGCGACTATAGGATTGAATAATGAAGAAGAATGGATTATATAAAAGAAGAAGTAAAACAAAGAAATGAAAAGGAAGAAAGAAAAAGTTGAATTGAATGGATAAAAAAAATTATAGTTATGGAACTGAATACTGTTTTGTGAAACAGTCAATACGATAATTTGTTATAAGTTAAGATAAGAAAATTGGATGAAACTATTTAATGTTCAGTATAATAAAGTAAGGAAATTCGAATGCTGCTATTTTCTACACGAGGTCGTGTTAGAGTCAGGATGGCCGTGTCGGCGCATTGAGACTGCGTGGCTGCGGATATATGTGTGTGTGTGTGTGTGCGAATACACATTTCGGGTATTTCACCAGAGTGATAGTATTGCATCAGCCTCTTGCGCTGTGAGTGTGTGGTTGCCAGGCAACCGTTGCTGGGATTTTGTCGCTTTACAAAGTACCGTTGTAGCGAGGCGACAGCGTTGTGTCACTGTCGCCGATCGAGGTTTGGTAGTATGTACAGTTGGTAGACAGTTGGACGCCGGCAGTTGCGTACCAGAACTGGAACAGTGTGCAGGGCTGAAACTCGATGCGCCACAATGGAGAACAGCAACAACAATAACAACAACAACGGTCAGGACTTGACATATTTAATCTATGTAGAAAACACAACCTAAAGTTGCACCCTGAAAATGTTTTTTCTTTATGCTCGAAGTTACATTTTTGGAACACAAATGCACAAACAAAGGAATTTTACCCGATGAAAACAAAAATTTAACGTAATAACAAATTATGCTTTTCCGTCCGATGCAGATGAATCTAGAAGATTCGTAGCCTTTTGCAATTACTACAGACGTTTCATACCAAATTTCTCGTATTATTCAAGACACCTTACCTATTTGTGCAAGAAAAACATAAAATTCAACAGGACTACTGAGTGTCAAGAAGCTTTTGAGTATCTTAAAAACGCACTGGTCAAACCCACACTATTAAAATACCCAGATTTTAATAAAGAATTTTGTATAACAACAGATGCTAGTAAGCAGGCATGCGGTGCAGTTCTAACCCAATCATATGATGGGATAGACCTTCCGGTAGCATGCGCCTCAAGAACATTTACAAAAGGCGAAAGTAATAAGTCCATAACTGAACAAGAGTTGACAGCTACACATTGGGCAGTTAACTATTTTAGACCATATATATATGGAAAACATTTCACTATAAAAACAGACCACAAACCATTAACATATCTATTTTCAATGAGAAACCCAACTTCCAAGTTAACAAGAATGAGGTTAGACTTGGAAGAATATCAATTTACCGCAGTATACCTTAAGGGAAAAAACAATTATGTGGCAGATGCCTTATCAAGAATAAGCATCGATGAACTAAAAGAAATGAATAGACAAATACTAAAAGTCACTACTAGATCTCAAAGTAAACAGAAAAATAACTGCGCAGTTTCAACATCTAGTTCGGATTTGCAAAAGCAACCGACAGCTTCCAAGCCCAAGATATTTGACGTCATTCATAATGAAGATGTTAAAAAAAGTAGTGACCTTGCATTTAACAATATCGAGGTGTTCTCTCAAGAAGGGAAAACAGATATATGCAAGAATAAACGTTAATGATCTATATACCAATGGAATATTCGATTTAGATCAATTTTTCCAAAGGCTTGAAAAAATAGCCGGTATAAATAAGATTAGACAAATTAAAAATGGCACCGAGTGAAAAATCTTTGAACTCGTTTCAATAGATAAATTTAAAGATAAGGGCAATGAAATTTTATTAAATTTAAGAGTAGCGCTACTCCAGCCGGTGACCATAATAGAAAATAAAAAAGAAAAGGAAGCTATTCTGTTTACATTACATGACGATCCTTTAAAAGGCGGACACACAGGCATAACAAAAACGCTAGCAAAAGTAAAAAGACATAACTATTGGAAAAACATGACACGTGACGTTGCAAACCACGTAAAGAAATGTCTGAAATGCCAAAAATCAAAAGCCACAATCCATGCAAAAACGCCTTTGACGATAACAGAAACCCCATTAAAAGCGTTTGATTTAGTATTAGTGGACACGATCGGTCCATTACCTAAATCAGACGAAGGCAACGAATATGCAGTCACTCTTATATGCGACTTAACAAAATATCTCGTTACAATCCCTATACAAGACAAAAGTGCAAAAACAGTAGCGAAAGCCATATTCGAATCTTTTATTCTAAAGTACGGTACAATGAAGAAGTTCATTACGGACATGGGAACTGAATATAAGAATTCAATTATTAATGATTTATGCAAATATCTCAAAATTAATAATATAACATCAACTGCACATCATCACCAAACATTGGGGACAATAGAAAGAAGCCACAGAACATTTAACGAATACGTTAGATCATACGTTTTGTCAGATAAAACAGACTGGGATGTTTGGCTTATATACTTTACATATTGTTTCAATACAACACCCTCTGTTGTACATGGATACTGTCCATATGAACTAGTGTTTAGTAAAACCCCAACCTTAAACATTAAATTCAATAGCAGTGAATATATTACACCACTGCATGACGTAGAAAACTTTGCAAAAGAATAAAAATTCAGACTCGAAAACGCTTATAAAAGAGCGAGAATGATGATTGAACAAAATAAGCAAAAACAAAAAGAAACCTATTTATTTAAAATTAGAAATAGGAGATAAAGTTTTATTAAACAAGAAAGGAAAGCTAACTTCGGGCGGAGCCGAAGTTGATATACCCTTGCAGTTCAGTCGCATTCCGCTAGGTGGCGCCACGCATCTTATATTATTAGATATATAGCAGATCGTATATAGTCGGCCGATCCTTATGAAATTTGGCAAATTAGATTCATTTGTCCAAAATAGAATCTGTACCAAGTCCCATCTTTCTAACTTAAAAAACACCAAAGTTATGCCAATTTCGATCGTTGTATGACAGCTATAGGATATAGTCAGCCGATCCTTATGAAATTTTGTACACAAGATATTTTGGTCAAATATAACATGTGTGGAAAGTCCCAACCCTCTATCTTAAAAAAAAAACGAAGTTATGGCATTTCCGATCAATCAGTTATATGGCAGCTATAGGATATAGTCGACCGATCCCGGCCGTTCCGACTTATGTACTACCTGCAAGGAAAAGAAGGATGTGTGCAAAGTTTCAACATGATAGCTCTAAAACTGAGAGACTAGTTTGCGTAGAAACCGACAGACAGACGGACAGACGGACAGACGGACATGCTCATATCGACTCAGGAGGTGATCCTGATCAAGAATATATATACTTTATAGGGTCGGAGATGTCTCCTTCACTGCGTTGCACACTTTTGACCAAAATTATAATACCCTCTGCAAGGGTATAAAAACGAAGTAGGGCATAAATTAGACTTTAAGTATACAGGACCCTATAAGAAAAAATAGTTATTTTATTTATTTTGCTTAGTATTGTATCAATCAATCAATCAAAAAAAAAAATTATATATACATATAATATACAATAATAAGCAAAATAAATA
>JAJJHT010004688.1:0-60696 GCA_021223865.1 Drosophila pandora | reverse complement strand
TTACTCGTGATCGCACGCCAACGCTACTGGGTATTTGGCGCACGCAACCTCATTCGAAGGATCTTGCATGACTGAAGACGACGAACGAATAAGAATACTTTTAATATGTAATTTTATATACATATATTGCTTTTTCTCGGGACCAACATTGATATCAGATATTTTAAGCGTCAAGGGGTTTTTAGACCCTTACAGAGGGTATTATAATTTTGGTCAAAAGTGTGCAACGCAGTGAAGGAGACATGATTATGATTTCGGTCAAAAGTGAGCAACGCAGTGAAGGAGACATCTCCGACCCTATAAAGTATATACATTCTTGATCAGGATCATCTCCTGAGTCGATATGAGCATGTCCGTCTGTCTGTGGGTTTCTACGCAAACTAGTCTCTCAGTTTTCGAGTTAAGACTTTGCACACATCCTTCTTTTCCTTGCAGGTAGTATATAAGTCGGAGCGTCCGGGATCAGTCGTCTATATCTTATAGCTGCCATATAATGGAAATGGCACAACCTTTCTATTTTTAAAGATGCTTGGGGCTGTTTCCAACATTTTTATTCGAAAATTGATTATTGAATCAATGAAATTTTCATAAGGATCGGCCAACTTTATACGATCCGATATATATACATATAATAATAAAAGCTGCTACCTAACTGCAAGGGTATATAAACTTCGGATCCGCCCGAAGCTAGATTTCCTTTCTTGTTTTTTTTTGATATCAGATATTTTTAGCGTTGCATGAATGCTTGTCACCGGTATTTTACATCGTCAAGAGGTTTTATTTGATATAATTGCCTGCCTGACATTATACAACCTCAGCAAAAAAAAAGAGCGGTATTCATATATCCTCTGTCCATTTCGAATTTGAAATAGCTTCTGAGTGTTACCTATTATGGAGAAAAAAATCGATTGCTAAAATGTTGTAATTGATATTTATTATGCGTTACTTTTACAGAGTAACATAAACAAATTGTGGAAAACTTAAATTTTTCGGCACATTGGGCGTAATATGACAATTTGGGCGTAGTGTACAATTATTTTCCAACATAATTCGATTAATTCTCTTCACAAAAACATATTTTAAAACGTAGTTGGTATTTGCATAGATTTTTATTAAATTAAAACCTAAGGAAACAGGTTTTATTTAGAAGAAGAAACTGCGTTATCAGGATAGCGCCAGCTACATTAACTTAACTTGTTTCGATAAATTTCTTACAAAATATTATCTTTAACAATTTTATAATTTAGTTTAAGCATTTTTAAGGAAAATTAATAATGAGTTGTCCCTCTCTTGTTTACAAGGACTTCGAAAACTCGTTTGGGGAGAGATTCATACAAGTTCTTTAGATAGTCCAACGTTATTTTTGACCAGGTCTGTTTTAACGCGAATTAAATCCTCCTTGGTAGCAAATTGTTTGCCACCACCGTACACTTTCCTAGCTCACCATCCCCAGACGTTTTCTATTATGTTCAAGTCTGGGGAGTATGGGGGCCACTCCAGGACACTGACATTTTCCCGTTGATTCCATGCTTTTACGGTCCTGGCTGTGTAGATTGGGGCATTGTCGTGCTGAAAATGGCATTTGAGATTCCCAAAAAAGTTTTTAAAAACGGGAAATGCAGTTTTTAGAACGCAATTGTAATTTTCCGCGATCATCTTTGGGGTTAAAAACTGCAGTTCGCAGTTGCCAAAATAGGATATGGCTCCCCATACCATTACTCCTCCAACCCGGCTATGTAAGCGATCCAGATGATGCTCTTCCTTGCGTAAATCGTGGTAATAATAATTATATTTTTCAGGCCCCTTTAGGTTAAATTTTTTGTCGTCTGAAAATACGACGTAATGCCACTCATTGGACCATGTCATATGCGTTCGAGCAAACTTTAGGCGGATTTTTTTTGCACTTGGTTAAGAGGTGGCTTTCTTACGATATAGAAATTTGATCCTTGAGAAAGTGAATAAGATATTTAAAAAACCTTTCTATCGAAGTATAGCATGTGAAGTGAGGTGCATTGGGTGTAAAGTTAGGAAAACTTAACCAAAGGCGGATGGGACTTTTTTTCGAAAAAACATTTGAGAAACACATTTATTTGGGAAATTCTTTTAAAATCGATTTTCCTGAATAACTTGAAATAAATGTCAGATGGTTGAGGTACTAATCAATCAAGCTGAATCTGTGTATATATAAAAATATTTTACTACTGGTTACACCAATGTCCCTCCTATCTCCAATTTAGTGAATCAAAAGTGTTTACATTTACGTCAATTTCTCCCAAGCTAAAGGACAAATGTTTGGATAAAATCCATCTAATAAAAATATTACCTTTTATTTGGTATAACACTCATTCAGATTGAACGCAGACAGAAAATGTTTCATAGGCTATATATAGTGGCTTGACTTGCTAGATACGAACTAGGGCAGCCGATTTCTTATTTTAAGAGTTAAGGGCCGAAAATTATGACAAAATGCCGTCGCGGCCCAGACCCAGCCGGTACCCATCTCTATTCCTTACCACTATTAAAGGAATTACTCGGGTTTCTGGCCTCGCTATCTAATCTTTTTTATACCCTTGTTGTTATCCTTACCGATTGGCGGTACTCAGCAGATATTAAAAGTAGACATGAGCCCCTGGCCTTAGCCTCCTACAAAAATTAAAAAAAAAAAAGAAAGGAAAGCTAACTTCGGGCGGAGCCGAAGTTGATATACCTTTGCAGTTCAGTCGCAGTCCGCTAGGTGGCGCCACGCATCTTATATTATTAGATATATAGCGGATCGTATATAGTCGGCCGATCCTTATGAAAATTGGCAGATCAAATTGTTTTTCCCAAAATAGCCAAAATAGCCATCCCATCTTTGTAACTTAAAAAACACCAAAGTTATGCCGATTTCGATCGTTCTATGACAGCTATAGGATATAGTCGGCCGATCCTTATGAAATTTTGTACATAAGATATTCTTGTCAAATATAACATGTGTGGAAAGTCCCAACCCCCAAGTCCCAATCCCATCTTTCTAACTTAAAAAACACCAAAGTTAAGGGCATTTCCGATCAATCAGTTATATGGCAGCTATAGGATATAGTCGACTTATATTAAAATTAAAAAAAAAACAAAAAAGGAAAGCTAACTTCGGGCGGAGCCGAAGTTGATATACCCTTGCAGTTCAGTCGCAGTCCGCTAGGTGGCGCCACTCATCTTATATTATTAGATATATAGCGGATAGCATATAGTCGGCCGGTCCTTATGAAATTTGGCAAATCAGATTATTTTGTCCAAAATAGAATCTGTGCCAAGTCCCATCTTTCTAACTTAAAAAACACCAAAGTTATGGCATTTCCGATCAATCAGTTGTATGGCAGCTGTAGGATATAGTCGACCGATCCCGGCCGTTCCGACTTATATACTACCTGCAAGGAAAAGAAGGATGTGTGCAAAGTTTCAACTCGATAGCTCTAAAACTGAGAGACTAGTTTGCAAAGAAACCGACAGACAGACGGACAGACGGACCTCTGCAAGGGTATAAAAACAATAAGGCAATCTCGACAACAACATCAAGATACACTTCGTCTCTCGATCCCAAAATAACGCCATCTATTTGACATGAACCAATTCTACTAGTTACTTCAATAAAACAAGGAAAACAAGTCGTACAAAAATACCGCATATTGATTAAGCACCTCAACAACGAAAAGTTAAACCTACCAACTAAAGACCAGCCAAGGACAGGAGGACTGCCATCAAATGGATCGAGCCAAAAGTCCTCATCAACAAAATTACTTAAAGAATAGAAACAAAAAAAAAATTATCTCAAAAAAAAAACAGTGGAGCACTCCATACCGCCTTAATTTGGATTCCCCCTTTAAAAAAAAAAGATCACCTACATAAATCATAATACAGCCACAGCTCACTTCCAGAGTGGAATACTTTGGATTGGACGTTGAGAACTATCAATAGTGTGTCAATCGATTTTTGACGACACTAAATTTTAAAGCATCGATAGTCGTTGATAATACCGTCTCACATAAATATAATTTTTTTTTGTAAAAAAGTGTTTATTTAATCAAAAATTTTGATACAAAATCAAATGTTCTCCTCCTTGAGTCACCTCTCTGAAATGATTTGGCCCGTTTTGTTGAAAACTCTTTTAGATTCCGAAGATGTTCCAGGAATATACAAGTTAGGGAAAGTCAGTTTGATTCACCTGGAATGCGAATTTATATATATAGTTGTAAAATATTGTTAAATCGGTTTAAGGGCTTACATTAATCCACAATAGAGAGTATAAATCAATATCTCCAGATATACATTTGCTCACAGCTTAAATAAACCGAAGCAATTTTTAGTCTTTAAGTTGATAATATTTCCATATTAAGCACGAAAGTAACAACATTTAAACGACATTATGCTTAAATACAATAAAAACCCTTAAACAAGAAAGAAAAGCTAACTTCGGCGGAGCCGAAGTTGATATACCCTTGCAGTTGAGTCGCAGTCCGCTAGGTGGCGCCACGCATCTTATATTATTAGATATATAGCGGATCGTATATAGTCGGCCGATCCTTATGAAATTTGGCATATCGAATTATTTTGCCAAAAGAGGAATCCATTGAAACTCCCATGCTTCTAACTTGAAAAACAACGAAGTTATAGCATTTCCGATCAATTAGTTATATGACAGCTATAGAATATAGTTGGCCGATCCTTATGAAATTCGACAAATCAGATTGTTTTTCCCAAAATAGAATCTGTACCAAATCCCATCTTTCTTACTTAAAAAACAACAAAGTTATGCCTATTTCGATCGTTCTATAACAGCTATAGGATATAGTCGGCCGATCCTTATGAAATTTTGTACACAAGATATTTTGGTCAAACATAACATGTGTGGAAAGTCCCAACCATCTAACTTAAAAAACACCAAAGTTATGGCATTTCCGATCAATCAGTTATATGGCAGCTATAGGATATAGTCGACCGATCCCGGCCGTTCCGACTTATATACTGCCTGCGAAGGAAAGAAGGGTGTGTGCAAAGTTTCAACTCGATAGCTTTAAAACTGAGAGACTAGTTTGCGTAGAAACAGACAGACAGACAGACGGACAGACGGACCGACGGACAGACGGACAGACGGACATGCTCATATCGACTCAGGAGGTGATCCTGATCAAGAATATATATACTTTATAGGGTCGGAGATGTCTCCTTCACTGCGTTGCACACTTTTGACCAAAATTATAATACCCTCTGCAAGGGTATAAAAAAAAGATTTTCTATATCGGTAGAAAGAAAGAGAGAACCCTAATTTTTATTTAACAAGAAAGTAAAGCTAACTTCGGGCGGAGCCGAAGTTGATATACCCTTGCAGTTCAGTCGCAGTCCGCTAGGTGGCGCCACGCATCTTATATTATTAGATATGTAGCGGATCGTATATAGTCGGCCGATCCTTATGAAATTTGGCAAATGAGATTGTTTTTGCCAAAATAGAATCTGTACCAAATCCCATCTTTCTAACTTAAAAAACACCAAAGTTATGCCAATTTCGATCGTTCTATGACAGCTATAGGATATAGTCGGCCGATCCTTATGAAATTTTGTACACAAGATATTTTGGTCAAATATAACATGTGTGGAAAGTCTCAACCCTCCAACTTAAGAAACACCAAAGTTATGGCATTTCCGATCAATCAGTTATATGGCAGCTATAGGATATAGTCGACCGATCCCGGCCGTTCCGACTTATATACTGCCTGCGAAGGAAAGAAGGGTGTGTGCCAAGTTTCAACTCGATAACTCCAAAACTGAGAGACTAGTTTGCGTAGAAACAGACAGACAGACAGACGGACAGACGGACAGACGGACAGACGAACAGACGGACATGCTCATATCGACTCAGGAGGTGATCCTGATCAAGAATATATATACTTTATAGGGTCGGAGATGTCTCCTTTACTGCGTTGCACACTTTTGACCAAAATTATAATACCCTCTGCAAGGGTATAATAATATAAGATGCGTGGCGCCACCTAGCGGACTGCGACTCAACTGCAAGGGTATATAAACTTCGGCTCCGCCCGAAGTTAGCTTTCCTTTCTGGATGGTGCAAATCCTCGGTTTGATTCCAATAAATTCGATTCCGAACTGTTTTATGACATGGATATTAGTTCCGCTGAGAACTCATTATTAACTTTAATGAGAACACCACTTCCATAAAGCTTAAGAGTAAGTGGATTATGAGAAGTTTCGAAAGATTTTAAATAGTGTTTTCCACATAATAATAGAATTTATTTTATTTCGTGAGCAAGCAAGACCCTACTTTTCTCAATCTCAATTGGAGAACATTTCAATACCAAGTTTTGTGTTCACTGATATGATAATTTAAGCTTAAGTAATTTTCGAACTTTAACTTTTTTCGAGGAGACAAACGTCGTTGTCGGGCCGTACAAACAAAGCTGGCAGTTCAAACAAAGCTTGTTATTTAATATTTAATAAAAATATCACCCCATCACGTCACATAGCAATGCTGCTGTTATTTAAAATTAATAGTAGCTACAAAAAAAATTTTTTTTAAGTTAACTGTTGGGCCAAGCAGCCACCAAAAGGTGCATTTAAAATAATCATAAAATGCTAAGCTGCAGCTGTTGTTATCAGCATGTTTTCGTCTCTGTTTTGTCTCCCAGTTTCGCATGCGCTTTATTGTTATTTGTAGCGTATGCACTTTGGGGAGCTTTGGTTGAGCTTCTGCGCAAGCTCTTAGGTTTTTATGACTTGTAATTCGGCATTGTTGGGATCGGCCGCTGCGGTTGTTTTTGGGGTTAAATTGACCCAATAAAAATATTGAAATCGAATTGTGGATTGTGTATTAATTCGGTCGCTATCAAAATTCTGATAGCTCAACATTGGTGACCCCGACGTGATTTCATCCCGGTTTATTATTGTTATCAGCATTAAAAGTGCCAAGAAAACGCCCTTGTTGTTGTTGCTACAAGTTGCATTTAAATTGAAGAATGGAGTCTGGAGCTGAGATTATTGGAGCTGCTGCCGCAAACCGGGAAAGGATGCTGCGGAGAAGAGCAGAGGTGGCCTGCCAAGAAATGGAGGCGCTGCATCATAAGGTGAAGGCTGCGGCGCGGACTGAGGATTCTTCCATTATGGCGCTGGAGTCGGTGGAGAAGCGTTTGCGTGAGCGTTTCACCGCGCTTCAAGAAGAGTTGGAGGAGCTTAATTTTAGCGAGATCGGGAGTGATCTGTATTGGAGATTCTCGCAGCTGGCGACTGATGTGGAAGTGGAAATTCAGTTGGAGGTTGCCAAGCGCTCCATTAGAATCGCTGCCCACTCCACACTTCTCGACGGTGCCAGTGTATCGCCAATGCCAAACAAGCAAGCCCCCTCCTTGCCACCGTTGCCGATGCCAACATTCAGCGGCGGCTATGCCGAGTGGCCGGATTTCTGCGCCCTTTTTAAGACCACGATCGACAGCCATCCTCACCTAACGAAAATGGAAAAGCTCCGGTGGCTCATTTCATGCCTGCGCGAGTCAGCCTTGGATACGGTGAGAGCTCTGGAAATTAATGACGCGAACTACGATGTGGCCCTTGACCTATTGCGCAATCGTTTTAGTAATCGGCGTTTAATATTTCAGTCTCACATTAATGAGATCCTGCAGCTTCGTATGGTCGAGCCAGGATCTGTTACTACTTTGCGGGAGCTATCGGATCGGTTCAATGGGCATATGCGGGCTCTTCTGAGTTCCGGATCAGCTGCCGAGATCCAAGGATGCTTGCTTATCCAGATTATCCTGCAGAAGTTGGATCCTGCCACAAAGGCCAAGTGGGAAGACACTCTCGCCGGAAGCAACGACAGCATTCCGTCTTGGGAGTCCATGGCACGATTCTTGGAGCAAAGGTGCCGGACTCTTGAATGCGTCGAGTTTTCTTTGGCGGCGTCTCCCCCAGCTAACCAAGTGGGCCGAGGTAGATCTTGGAATAACCGATCTTCGTGCATGGTTATTAACGCCCGTCCTGCTCTATGCGCCCTGTGTGGCATTTCGGAGCACGAGCTTCCTTCTTGTTCAAAATTTAGTGCTTTGACAATTGAGGAACGGTACGACGAAGTGCGGCGTCTGGCTCGATGTTTTGTTTGTCTGGAGGATGGCCATCTCGCTCGTGGATGCTCAGCTTCCCGCTGCTCGACGTGCAATCACCGTCATAATATTTTGTTCACCCGCACGAGTCTCCCGTCCCACCGGTGCCGTTACTGTTGCGCACCCATCCCGCTCAATCAACCCTGTTATGAACCAGGATCGCAATGCTGAGCTAGTGCTCCTGCCAACAGCCAATGTACTCGTTCGTGGTCGATCTGGAGCCTTCTTGCCTTGCCGAGTTTTTTTGGATTCCGGCTCACAAGTGCACCTCATCTCGTCGCGGCTGGCGAATGAACTTCAGCTTGGCCGTTCCAAATGCTCCACTACGGTGGCTTGAAGTCCCGCCTTAGCACGTACTCAGTGGAAATTGAGGCTGTTGTAGCTTCACATATAACGGACTATCAACCTAGCCAGGACATAGATGCTTCGCGCTGGAAGATTCCTGGCAATTTGGATCTAGCTGACCCTAACTTCTACAAAACGCAGCGAGTGGACCTGTTGATTGGAGCCAGCTTATTCTTTGACCTATTGTCGGCTGGTCAAATCCAATTAGGTCACGGGCTTCCCATTGCCCAGAATACGCGATTTGGCTGGGTGATTTCTTGACGCGGTGAACTATCACGGGATGTGTCGTCGCTCTATGCTAGGAAAGACAACCCAAGGAATACCCACTGGAATGATGTGACTGCTGCCCCTTCCAACAGTGTTATTGAAGGCCCACCCTTCAATGGGGGGAGGATGTTGGGCCAAGCAGCCACCAAAAGGTGCATTTAAAATAATCATAAAATGCTAAGCTGCAGCTGTTGTTATCAGCATGTTTTCGTCTCTGTTTTGTCTCCCAGTTTCGCATGCGCTTTATTGTTATTTGTAGCGTATGCGCTTTGGGGAGCTTTGGTTGAGCTTCTGCGCAAGCTCTTAGGTTTTTATGACTTGTAATTCGGCATTGTTGGGATCGGCCGCTGCGGTTGTTTTTGGGGTTAAATTGACCCAATAAAAATATTGAAATCGAATTGTGGATTGTGTATTAATTCGGTCGCTATCAAAATTCTGATAGCTCAACAGTTAACTTATTAAGGAAAATATAGATTCAAGTACGACTTATAATTAGTAATCTTTTCAGTAGTCTTAGGTTTTAGGTTAGATGTAACGTAAAATTTGTGGTTATGTTTATACAAATTTCGATCTGCCCTTGTATTTTGAAAAGTATAACTTTTTATGCTTATGTGCCTTTCCAATTGAATGTGGGGAGAAAATTACATCAGAGTCCTTCAATTATGCAAGTTCAACATAAAAAAACATATGGTAATGGACCAATCCATTTCTGAACATAAGAGGTCTTGAAGTTATTGGGACCATTCAAAATTCAGATACTGATCGTAATAAGGTTTTAGAATGTGATTACATTCCTATTAGATAAGTGTAAATTTTTCAAAATTTTCGTTTCAATTTCGGCTGTTTCTTTTCGTTTTAAGATCCATGTTTTATTAAGCCCAACAATTTAAAAGGGAAAGAACCATTTGCTATTTTTTTTTTATTACTAGAGACTAACAATTGGAGTTTTTTCTTTCGATATGCCGGCGATAAGTCAGGCGCCTATCCAGGTCGACAAATAGATAAGTTATTTCGTAAGCCTGCGGTATTCCGATATTGTTCACGGTTAGTGAAGGGCATTTTTGTCTGTTTTGAGTAAACCTTATATTTTTAAATTTTTTATTTTTCGAAAAATGTAAAATTTTTTTATTGCTTTATCTTAAAGAAAATTTTCTCAAATTTTCATAGAGATTCGAGCAGTAGAAAAAAGTTACAGCACTTCTTCTAGTGAAATTTCTAGTGACCAAAAAGTTCATTTTTTGCAGAATTAAGTGCGCAACTAGAGAGAGTGGACGTGTTTCTGTGCTGCTCCGACGCTATGCAAATACAAGAAAACTAAGTGAAAAAGCAAAAGAAGTGGTGTGCTCTAGAAATCGCGAAAGGACGCTTTTGGAAACAGTCTCGAGCTTATAGTGTCCAATAACTAACACAAAATCAAAATTTATTAAATTCAAAAATTGAAATGCCATCACGACAAACTAAAACAACAGCTTGTGCACATTCATTTAAAGAAATAAGAGCGGCCCCCCTGCCTGCAGTACCTAACATAAGCAACAACAACATGAACGAAAGTAAGCTCTCTGTCCCAGAAACAGAGCGTAGACGATCTTCCAATGCCTATTTCTCATTCGTCGCAAACGAAGAGCGTACCAGATCATGCTCTCCCGCTCTCCCAGGCACAAGCAGTGCATTAACCTAGAGTGCGCAGTGCACCTCCCCAGAACTATCACCCTCTGGTCTATCAACTCCATTATATTTGCCTACAACGAGCACTACTACATTGATTACTACATCGTGTACATCAACCACAACAGCAACAGCTGTCTCTCAGCCCCCCCAAGCAACAATCCAAACGGGCATTGACCGATATATCCAAGTAAAACGAAAGCTCAGTCCTCAGCCGAAAAAAAATGCTAACGCTGCAAAAGCAATGAAAGTCAAAAATCAAGACGAACCGACTAATTCACTGTCTGAAAACAGATTTTCTATATTAAGCGAAGACCGTAATAATGAAGAGAATACGGAAGTTCCCAAAGCCAAGCAAAAGCCCCCACCCATTTACATACGTGATCAAAACTGCAGCGATATGGTAAACTGTCTCGCTAAGCGTTTTCATATAATGCCACTGACCAACGCCAATATACGGGAGACCAAGCTCCAAGTCTACACGGAGGAAAATCATCGCTTAGCCACGAAATACCTATACAACAACCAGAAAAATTATTACACCTACCAATTGAAGAGCAGCAAGGGCCTTCAAGTGGTCATAAAGGGTATTGAATCGTCGGTACCAATAAAAGAAATCATCGAAGCCCTTTCAAGCGCAGGTTTTGAAGTTAAGGGAGCCATTAATATCATCAACAGACAATAAGTCACACTAACCACCAAACCACCACGGCATCTTTGACTACACCTGGAGTTTCTTTCTCTAGCGCTCTACGATGGCCAGGACTATTAAATAGCAATGGTTCAGCACCACTGGAACCTGAAACTATAGGATATCCACCTCCGCCTACGGATACTACGAGGGAAAGAGGAGGCCAAGAATCTGCAACCCCCGAAATAAAGGGTATCGAAGGAATGTTGTCCACACTTATAAGTCTAATGGTCACAATGGAAAATAATATGCAGGAGCTCATGCCAAGCCAAAATCGACTAATGGAGCTTTTAGTCAAACAAAAATCCAATTAGATGGCTTATTTGAGAATCTGTTTATGAAATGCTAACGGCATTTCAAAGCGCAAAAATTAACTTAAGACATTTCTTGATGATAATAATATCGATATTATGCTCCTCTCCGAAACTAATCTAACGAACAAAAACAACTTCTATCTAACGGGATGTATATTACATGCCACAAATCATCCAGATGGGAAGGCTCATGGAGGAACTGGGATCCTCATAAAGCAGCGCATAAAACACCATTCCCTCCAACGAGTTGCAACAAATTCCTTGCAGTCAACTTCAATACGAATTCAGACCGTGGGAGGTCATCTAAACCTAGCTGCAATATACTGCCCACCACGTTTCTGCATATCTGATATGGAGTTTATGCAATTCTTTGATACACTAGGTGATTGCTTTATAGCAGGCGGCGACCTAATTGACTTTGCGATCAGTAGAAAAATTCCACGAAGCATTATTCGAGCCGAACCTTTGGATGACCTATCGTCTGACCATTCAGTTGTCCTTATTCACTTATTTCAACATGCCGAATTACAAAATAATCAAATTTATCTCACATCAAAAAGGACAAACTGGCTTAGGTACAAAAAGTACATAAGCTCTCGCATAAACATAAGACATAAACCGACTCACATAAACCGTCAATTAACTGTAGCAAGGACATTCAAGATGCAGTCAACCACCTGGAAGACATGATGACCTCAGCAGCAAAGCTCTTGACTCCTGCGACCACAGAAAAACCTTCATACTCCGCCACAAATTCCTATATAGAAAATCTAGTCCGAGAAAAGTGGCAGCTCCGCCGTGAATAGCAGGCACACAGATCCCCTTCTTCAAAGGAAAGGCTAAAAACAGCGACACGAAGAAGAAGAAGAACTTGCTCAAAAATCATACATAGAACAGCTTTTCCCAAAAAGTACCAGGTGTCCTCTACGGAAAGCCCATCCTAACTTAAAGCCGCCCATAGAAGCAAATATGCCCCTTCGAAAACCAGATGGATCTTGGGCGCGCAGCGATGAAGAAAAAGCAAGCGTCTTCGCTAGTCACCTTTGTAAAGTTTTTACTCCAAATCAAGCAGCCTCTTCTTTCATTCTTCCAGAGCTACCAATTCCAGATCCAATTCCAGCTATAGAATTTCAAACAACTGAAATCACTAAGGTCATCAAAGAGCACCTCAAACCAAATAAGTATCCAGAGTATGACCTCATTGCGCCGAAAATGATTATGGAGTTCCCTGCGTGCGCCATCAATTATATAAAAATTCTATTTAACTCTATTACAAAGCTTGGCCACTTCCCCCAACAATGAAAAAAATCCATTATGATAATGATACCGAAACCAGGGAAAGACAGCTCTTTGTCCTCTTCATATAGACCAATAAGTCTCCTTCATGCTTATCGAAGCTTTTTGAAAAACTTCTACTGCTCCGTATCACGCCTCATATGACTTCGAATAATATAATCCCTGAACATCAATTTGGCTTCCGAGAAAAGCATGGCACCATAGAGCAGGTGAACCGTATCACATCTGAAATTCAAGCCGCCTATGAACAGCGAGAATACTGTTCTGCTATATTTCTGGACATATCCCAGGCATTTGACCGAGTCTGGCTGCAAGGAATTATGTATAAAATAAAACTATTACTCCCTCAAAACTGTCATGAGCTGCTCAAAACATACCTGCTTAATCGATTGTTCACTGTAAAACAAAAAAACTTTATAACAAAAGAGTTCGAAATTAAGGCGGGCTTACCCCAAGGAAGCGTCCTCGGCCCCACCCTATATCTTCTATATACAGCAGATATCCCAACAGACCAGCGTCTAGCCGATGATACAGCCATACTAAAAAGATCTAAATGCCCGCTGGAGGCATCCAGAAGCCGCTCCTCTCACCTTCCACTAATAGAAAAGTGGATGGCGGACTGGCGTATAAAGATAAACGGTGAAAAATCTAAACACATTACCTTTACTCTCAACAGACAAAACTGCCCCGCTCCAAATCTAAACAATACCATAGTCCCCTCTGTGAATGAGGTCACATATCTCGGCGTCCACCTGGACAGGCGTCTTACATGGAAAAACCATATTGAAGCGAAACGGGACCAATTAAGACATAAATCCAGAGGACTGCACTGGCTTATCAACCCTCGTTCCCCATTTCGACTGGAATATAAAGTACTACTCTACAATTCAGTCATAAAGCCTATTTGGAAGTATGATTCCGAACTTTGGGGCAATGCAAGCAGTAGCAATATAGACGTTATCCAAGAGGCGCAGTCTAAAGTGCTCAGAACCATCACAGTAGCTCCATGGTATATTCGCAATGAAGATATCCATAGAGACCTAGGTATACCTCTCGTCAAAGTCGAAATTTCTCAACTCCAGGAAAAATACAAAAGGAACTCTCCACGCACCAAAATCATCTAGCCAGATCGCTAAACCAAGTTAGTCATAAATCCCGATTAAGAAGAAATGACCTTCCAGCCCGTTGACATCGGAGGCCCCATAGTATAGATGTTTACAAAGATAAACTAATTATGTAATAGATTAAGATTTTTAAATTTTTTGTTAGTCTCTTAATAAGAGAAGATCCAACAAATAAAAGATAAAAGATAAAAAAAAAAAAAAAAAAAATTTTCCATAAACAAAATAAAAATGCATAAAAACGATTGTTTAAGCAAAAGGCATTTCGCTTTTTACTTGTTTACTTAACTAATGATTTTGTTACTTTAATGGTTTCGTTGATTTGTTCGACCTGGGGAACCGTCACCGCAAGGCTCTGCCAAAAAAAGGCCTCTAAGGCAAACAGCCACCCCTTAAAACTACTTGATATTTTTCCGCGAAATTTCGCACAAACACTGTTTTTAAAGTGTACTATCAAAAAATAAAAACATTCGTGTAATGAAATAATTGCTACATACCTAAAAAAAAAAAACTTTCCTTCTTTGACAAAGAAGGTATATAACCCCTTAAGTAACGTGATGTTTTGATTTGAAGCAAGAGAGTTTTGATTTGATTTTGAGCATGATGGCATGAGGACATATTGGGTACAGCCGGAAGTATGTTGGGTCCGCTGCTGCAGTGTTGATTTGTGGTATGACCGAAACTATTTTTGCTCCATAGGTTTGCCTCCCGCAGTCTTATTGCTGCCAGAGTTGCTGTCTTTACCCCCATCAGTTCAACTGGTAGTAGGTCAACTATAGTGTCTAGGGCATCACTAGGCGTAGTGCGTAGACTGCCTGTTATACAGACTTCCGCCATGCGCTGCATCTTCCTGAACTTTTCCCTGCATGTGGAGTTGTCTAGGGCGGGCCACCAGACAACAACACCATAGAATAGAATTGGTCTGATGATCGCTGTGTATAACCATCTGACCATCTTCGGGGACATTCCCCATTTCAGGCCTACCGCCTTGCGGCAGGTATAGAGTGCTATTGCCGCTTTTTTAGTCCTATCAGCGGTGTTCAGCTTCCAGTCCAGTTTCCTGTCTAGTGTGATACCTAGGAACTTCGCACTATCACTAAGAACTAGTGTTTCTCCTAGGAGCTTCGGAAGTCTTAAGTTAGGTATTTTGTACTTCCTGGTGAACAGCACGAGCTCTGTCTTGGATGGGTTGACTCCCAGCCCGTTCTTTTGCGCCCAGGCCGACAGAACTTCGAGCTTCCCTGTCATTAGGTCGCATAGCGTCTGTGGGAATTTCCCCACGAAGGCAATAGCAACATCGTCCGCGTACGCAATGATCTTACATCCGCCACCCTCTAAGGATCGTAGTAGGCTGTTAACCGCCACGTTCCAGAGTAGTGGTGAGAGTACACCTCCTTGTGGGGTGCCCCTCTTGACGTATCTTCGAATAGTCGAACCTCCAAGTGTAGCCTCGACACTCCTGTTAACCAGGATCTGCCGTATTAGGTGAGTTGATCGATTGTCTATTCCAAGTCCCGTCAGTGCGTCGATTATTGAGCACGGTAGGATGTTATTGAAGGCCCCTTCTATGTCTAGAAAAGCCACAAGTGCGTATTCCTTGAAATTAATCGCTCGTTCGTCGATCATAGTGATATCGTGCAGGGCTGTTTCTGTTGATCGGCCCATTTTGTAAACATGCTGAGAGCATGAGATGTCGTTTGGGTTAATGTTAAGTTGTAGATGGAGACTTAAGAGTCTTTCCATAGTCTTAAGGAGAAAGGAAGACAGACTTATAGGTCTGAAGTCCTTGGGGGTGCAGTGGGATGGTTTCCCCGCCTTGGGTATGAATACAACCTTCGTGCACAGCCATGCCTTTGGTATCATACCTAGTAGGCCATGCCTTTGGTATCATACCTCATAGTGAAGACTGTGCTGAAGATTTTCTTAATCCATTTCCTTAGGTTAATACCGGCTCTGGATAACTGAGCTGGTAGAATACCGTCCGGTCCCGGAGATTTGAAGGGTTTAAAACTGTCCATTGCCCATTTCAGGTTTCTGTCACTAAGTAGGTAGTTGAGCGAGCCCTGGTGACCCTGGCTACGCATCACCTGGGTTGTTCCTTCCGATGAGCAACCCGGGAAGTGTGCGTTGATAAGGGTCTCCAGGGTTTCCAGGCTTGAGGTTGTCCAGCACCCCTCCGTGTTCTTAATGTAACCTGCGATGGGGGCTGTAGTAGAGAGAATCTTTCTTAGGCGGGCGGCCTCTGATGTCTCCTGAATGTTGGTGCAGAAATTGGCCCAGGCAACCCTCTTTGCCTTGCGCAATTCTTTGTTATATTGCCTAAGTTCAGCTTTATAGGTTTCCCACGCCTCGTCTGTGTTGGTACGGTGCGCGTGGTTGAAGGCCCTACGTGCATTTTTGTACGGGGCTAAAGACGAGGTCCACCACGGAGGCTTCTTCGATCTGTTGCTACCTATCCTTTTTTTGGGGCAGGCCTTGTGGTAAGCTTTTGCACTAGTCGCAGTAAGCTTGTCTACCATGGCGTTAAGCCCCTCATAGGTCTCGATGGTCTCCGAAGGCGGTTCGCCTAAGGATCTATCTAGTATATTTTTATAGAGCTCCCAGTTTGCCTTTCTAGGATTTCGTACTGCTTGCTTGGTGAAGTTGTCAAAATTTACTACTATCTCAATATAGCGATGGTCTGAAAATGAGTGTTTGTCAAGGACTCTCCAGCTGGTGATTGCATCAGCCAGGGAGTGCGAGAATAATGTGACATCAAGAACCTCCCTTCTGTTCTTGACTACGAAAGTGGGTTCTGAACCTCTGTTACCCACTAGAAGCTTAGAGCTGAGGATAAAATCGAAGATTGACTCACCCCTCTCGTTTGTGTCAGTGCTTCCCCACTGATTGTGATGAGCGTTGGCATCGCATCGTATTATTAGGTCGATGTCCTTCCTTTCGCTGTCTTCCACAAGCCGCCCATATATGGGTCGTGACCCATATATGCCGAGCATATTCTTAGATGGCCATCTGGGCCCTCTATCGATGCGGCTACGTGATCTTCATTGCTGAAATTTGGTAGCAAGAAGGTATTAAGGCTTTTCTTTGCGAGTATGCATGCTCGCTTTTTACCTGTTACATCGGCTGTGTACAGCCTGAAATCCGACGCCCCCAGACCGAGAATCCTGTCTCCGTGGATCCAGGGTTCTTGGATGAGGGCCACGTCAGCTCCATCCTCTGCAAGATGGAGCAGGAGGGTGGCGGAAGCCACCTTACTGTGATGGAGGTTTATCTGCAGGAATGTCAGGGACATCCTTTAGATTCTCCACCACAGTAACCTCCGCCTCGGTGTCGGAGCCCAGCAAAGAGTCCTCCTCCATGCCGACGCCACCAAGAGCCCTCGCCAGGTCACTCTCCTCTGAGGTGTACCCTTCCAGAATGTCCTCCTCCACATCTGACATTCCTTCTGGGCGGACCTCTTCGGTCGGTTCCCCCGAGTCTAGCTCCTGTGCGTCCATCTCAAAGTCGATGCCTCCAGGTTTACTCTTCGCATCCGACTTGTAGATCCTCACCGCAACGTGCTCGAACCCGTATTTGATACGGCTACCGGCACCCTCCAGGATCTTCGCAGTCTCCTCATTTAGAGTGAGGACAACCTGCCTTCTCAGTCCCACTGCTTCCTCCACCTTGGCGACCCTCCAGTCCGCCGTAGGGAGTGTGGGATTGCACATTTTAAGCATGGCCAGAATGGTGGCAGGGTCCGCCGGCTTCTCTGTCAGCCATACGCGGGCCCTCGGTTTGCTGGGGATCTTGTCCCAGTCCACCGCCTCCAGTCTGGCTCCTGGGTAGACTTCTCCAAGCGACGCAATCATGCGCTTGTAGAGGCTTACAGACCTCGCATCTTGGCACACTATCACCTTGATGCTACCCTGGTACCACCCTGCGTCTTCGCAGTCCGGTGGAGGTCCTCCGCTCTTGAGCATCTCCTCCATGAAGCGCCCATGCAGCTCATTCACTACCTTACGCCAAAGCTCCTTGGGGATCAGGCCATCTTTGGAACCATTATCAATGACCCCAATGATGGTCCTGCCCTTGGTAACTTCGGCGAAGGATCTGCTACTCTGTGTCTGCACCTTCTTCTTCTTAGCTAGGGGCGCTCCACCGTCGGTCGACCTCTGCCTTTTCGCACTCTGTGCACTCTCCTTGGCAGAGTCGCCTACTCCTGTCGGCTTTTTTGGGTCCAATCTGGCTCCCGCTCTTGCTGGCTGAAAGTCAGGCAGGATTTCCCTCGCCCACTTTATAATTTCAGCCTGATCGGGATTGGACTCCGCCGATGGGTCTGCCCTCATGATGATGATGAAGGCCGCTCTCCTCCTATCTTTATAGGAGCCCTTCCGCTGCAGGGGGCCAGCAGTCGTCGGACCGGGGCCTTCCTTAGGGTTGCCGCCGGTGCGAAAGGAGCTCGATTCAGGGATCTTACCCCCCACACCGTTCGGTGGTCCCATAGTGGGCCCCGTTTTGGGGGTCGGTGCCTTGGCATCTCCCCCTACACCGGCGCCGCTCGCCTCCGGATGTTGTCCCTCAGTGGGGAGCTTCGCCATCCCAGCATCTCTTTGGCCTCTATCTGCCTTGGAGATTGACGGATCCGAGATCCCATTTCCGGACTTTCTTAGGGAGTTCCGTTCTCCACTGTTTGTTTTTTTTGTTAAAATAATATCGTTCATTTTTGGACCCACGAGTAGGCGGGAAGGGGTTCGTCCATCATGACATAGCCCGCTTGTCATGATAAGCCTGGCTAAAACTGAGGGGTCGGCCGGTCCCCCAGAGTCCGCATATTAACGTCCGTGCATCCCCCGGACATGCATCCCTCGGCATATGCTGTTCCACCTTGGATTGGGGTGATTTGAGCAAGGGAGTTTTCTTCTCCCCGCCCGACTACAATTAGCCAGCATCCTCGGCAGAGACATGACCTAACCGGGACCTGTTACCAGCCGCCCTCACGTGGAGAGTGTAGTCGCACTACCATCGGTGTACACAGTTACGGCACATGAGCTCATGCGTTTCTCCCCCTGTTGTACCCGATTGGCTGACGGCCATTCACTGAAATTGGACCACTGGGTTTTCTGACGCAACTGGAAGAATATGAGTCTTATATCTAAGTTACACTTTTGTACGCTTTTCATTCATCCGAGCACATTCTTTGTCAAACGTCTAAGTTAACTTAAGACAAACAAAAATCATACAATCTTAAATATGTAGATTGGCTTCATGTGGTACGACTTAATTTCAGTATTTTCTTTTCGAAGTAATTCCTTACAAATAAATTAGATTAAATTACTTTAAGCATTACATTATTATACGAATCTTTTCAGTCAATCTTAATCTTAAGTAATAGTAGGCTTAATAGTTTAAATAGACAATTCCTAAATTCCTAAATCAAAATTCTACTTAGAATTAAAATCTGGGTAAATTGTACAGACGTCTTGCAGCGCTAAACTAGTTAAGCAATATATGAGGCAATGTAAATTTTATTCGTCTTCAAATGCTTAAAACCCTTTCAAACTCTTGCAAAGGGTATTATAATTTTGGTCAAAAGTATGCAACGCAGTGAAGGAGACATCTCCGACCCTATAAATTATTTATATTCTTGATCAGGATCACCTCCTGAGTCGATATAATCATGGCTATCTGTCTGTTTTTACGGAAATTAGTCTCTCAATTATAAAACTATTCTAGAAACTTTGCACATATCCTTCTTTTTTTTGCAGGCAGTATATAAGTCGGAACGACCGGTATCGGTCGACTTTATCCTATTTGGTGTTTTTTAAGTAAGATGGATGCAACTTTTTTTGCATTTTGGGCAACCTAATCCTTTCTACCGAATTTCATAAGAATCGGCCGACTATCACAGCGGACGGCAATCCGCTTGGTGGCGACACGTATGTCCTATACACGCAGGCGCGTAAAGACACTATAGCCGAAGAATAAAAAATTTTCCTTGTGCGTTCAATCTGAATGAGTGACATACCAAATGAAAGGTATTGTTTTCATGAGAGGGATTTTATCCAAACATTAGCCAAAAGTAGATTTAGATTTTGGAGAAATTTGCGGAAATGTAGAACACTTTTGATTCACTAAATTGGAGAGAGTGGGGTCATTGGTGACAAATCAGACAAAATACTTTTTCATATACAGATTCTGCTCAAAAATACGAATTGATTGGTACCTTAACCATCCCGATACTTTCAAAAGTTATTCATGAAAAACGATTTTAAAAGAATTTCTCAAATGAAGATGTTTGAAATATTTTTCTCCAAAAAAAAGTACCGTCCGCATTTGCCTTATTTAATTTTTTAAAATATTTAAACATTTTGAGTATGTTTGTTTTTAAAATTCAAACAACGTTTGTTCAACGATTTTTTTTTTAATTACTTAAGGTTACCTAAAGTAATTTAAAAAGTAAAATTTAAAAAAAACATTGAAATTTAAAAAACGCATAACTTTATATCAAATAAAGCTATCTTCATATGCTATATTTCGTTTTTTAAATATTTTTTTCACTATTTTTAAGATCAAATGACGAAAACTTAATAGAAAAAAAATACATTGAAACAAAACAAAACAAAATAACAGTAAAAATTTTGTTTTGGCAACTTTGGATATATTTCTCATATCTGGGAAAAGTCGCTTACTCAAGATATAGTTCAATAAGCAGAGAAACCCATGGAACTGGCTGTGAAGCTAAGGTGCATATTCATAGCATTACATAAACATATTCGGTTGCCGAATATGTATATATATATTGGCTTTTTATAGTTTGCAAACATAAAATATTTTTAGTAACATATTTGTTAAGAACTGGCCACTGGCCGAGACCGCCCTCCCAAAAAAATACTCCCCAACAATTTTTAGTTTCTCTTTTAACTTTAGATGGAGCTTTGCCACTCCCAAAAAAATTGTTGGTTCTATTTTCACTTGTAGATGGCGCTTTGCCCTTCGAAAACGATTTTAAGTCGTTTTTCACATGTGGATGGCGCTTTGCCAATGGCCACTATAGCACCCCGAAAAAAATATCCCAAAAAGTTTCGTATTTTTCACCGCTACTGGCGGTTCTCAAGTGTTGGCACAAAACCAAAACTAAGTTTAAGAATCATACACAAAAGCGAATGAGAGGACCCGAGTCCTAAGATTAATACAATTAGGAACGCTAAAGCTGATGTAGTTATAATATATGTGGAAAAATTTTCCAACCGCCTTCACCAATAAAATGCTGAAAATGCTCTGTTTGCCGAAAAATTCGTTATATCCATTTGATCCATGTGAAACTGTGAACAAAAGTAAATATTCATAGCATTACATGAACATATTCGATTGCCGATTTTCTTTTTGCAGTTTGCTGAAATTTTTTTTTTTTTTAAGCTTGATTTTATTTATTGGATCTTCTCTTTATGAGTCTAACAATAAGGTTGCAAATCTTAAAATAATACGTTATCGAACAGTATAATTTAACTGAATAGAGACTACATGGTCCTAATAATTTGCGCTGGATTGGAAAGTCGTTGCGGTGTAGGCGGGAACTGCTAGAAATTCGCGTGAGGGCTCTCGAGAGATGATTTGGATGTACTGATAGCCTGTTGTAGAGGCTGATAGCCTCTCTTCTCTGACGAGTATGTCAAGGTCCCTGTGAATGTTTGCATTCCGAACGTACCACGGTGCCCCGGTTATGTGAATTTTTGACTGTGTTCTTTGCATTATATCCACACTGCTGTTACTGGAATTCCCCCACAACTGAGAGCCGTACATCCAGATTGGTTTCAGAACTGTGTTGTATAGGAGTACCTTATAGTCCAGGCTAAGAGGCGAGCGGCTATTGATAAGCCAGTGAAGGTTCCTGGCTTTGAGCTTTAAATGAGTTCTTTTGGCTTCAATGTGGCTACGCCAAGTAAGACGTCCATCGAGGTGTACGCCAAGATATGTCACTTCATTTGCTACCGGAACCACTGTATTGTTTAGAATAAGTGGGGGGCAGACTTGCCTATTAAGTGTGAACGTTAAGTGTTTGCATTTTTGTTCGTTAACTTTAAATCGCCTGTCCGATAGCCATTTCTCCACTGCCACCAGGTGTTTAGCAAGTTGCGCCGTTGCTTGCGTGGGGCATCTCGATCGGCTTAGGATCGCTGTGTCATCAGCAAAAGTGGATGTGGTTAGTTGCATGCTCGTTGGGATGTCCGCAGTGTAGATAAAGTAGAGTGTTGGTCCTAACACGCTGCCTTGAGAAACTCTGGAACTGATGATGTAATCATCGGACATAGCAGCATTACATCAGAAGTAGCAGCATCTGAAGTTTATGAGTGTTGGTTGGGAACATTTCTGTTATTTTGTGCCTTAAACATTGTAGCCATACTCTGTCGAAGGCTTGTGATATATCCAGAAATATCGCAGTGCAGTACTCCCTTTGTTCGAATGCATTTCTGATTTCAGAAGTTATGCGGTTGACTTGCTCGATGGTTCCATGTTTTTCTTGAAAACCGAATTGATAAGTCGGGATTTTGTTGTGTGTTCTGAGATGTGGGGTAATATGTGCCAAGAGGCATTTTTCGAAGAGTTTTAATAGACCCGTTAGTTAACTAATTGGTCTATATGATGAAGCAATTGTGCGGTCTTTGCCAGGTTTTGGTATCATTATGATGATCGATTTTTTCCATCTCTCTGGGAAGTGTCCATGTCTCGTTATTGCATTGAAGAGTTGGCAAATAGCTCGAACTGCGCAGAAAGAAAGTTCGAAAATCATTTTTGGTGATATTAGGTCGCATCCTGGGGATTTTTTTGGGTTGAGTTATTCATTTATGATTTTGAGCAACTCGTGTGGTCTGAATACAATTGGATCATACGTAGATGTGTCGATATCTGATCTGTTGCTGGCAGTGAGATACCATTTGATGCTGTGTTGGGCTGAAATACATTTTGAAGATGTTTTGCAAATCTCTCGGCTCTTTCTCTGTCGCAGCGCGCCCAGTTGCCTGTGGATGTCCTAATTGGTATTGGAGGTTCTATTGGTGCGCTGCGAGATGAGTGTGCTCTCCAAAGAAGGAACTTGGAGCTCGTTGGGAATAACTGCTCTATGAAATGTTTTTGGGACCTTCGTATAGCATCTTTAAACCTTTGTTCTGCAGATGGTGATCTGTTGGATTGCCAGTCTCGCCGTGAGCGTCGCTTTGCTTGAACAAGCTGTTCTATTTCAACGTTCGTGTATCTATGATTGTACGAGGTTTCTTGCGTTTGTGGGGTTGACATGCGAGCTGCTGCGACCAAGACGGATTCAAGAGCGTTTGTGGATAAGTTGATATCAGCTTCGTCACTCAAACGTGGATTCAACTCGATGTACGAACTTAAATATTTTTTGTACTTGAGCCAGTTGGTTTTATTCGTTGTTAGTCTGAATGGTTTATCTACCGCAACTGGATGTAGATTTAGTTGGAGGAGTACAGGCGAGTGGTCAGACGATAGATCTGGTAAGGAGTTGGCGCTTATCAGGTGGCGTGGAATGTTTTTTGTGACTGCAAAGTCTATCAAGTCTGGCAATTTTCTGGGATCTGTTGGCCAATATATAGGTGTCCCAGGTGACACACAGTCTAGCTTGTTACTTGGTTTTATTATTGCGTTGTACAACTGCCTTCCCTTTGGAGTCACCAGTTGAGATCCCCAGTGCGTATGCTTGGCATTAAAGTCTCCTGCTGCTATAAATTGTTCGCTCAGAGAGTTGAAGTAGTCCATGAATTGGGATTCGGATATTGTAAACCGAGGAGGACAATATACGGCGGCAAGCTTTAGGGTCCATCTGTACCTCTATAGATGTAGCTTGCATGTAGTTAGTAGAGACACTATTGTGGAAGCAATGCTTAATGCGTTTTCTAATCAGAATCCCAGTGCCTCCGTGTGCTTTCCCGTCTGGGTGATTCGTGTTGTAGAAGAAGTAGTCTCGAATTTGGAAATTGTATTTATTTGTAAGATGAGTTTTTGCGAGTAACATTACATCGATATGGTTGTTATTAAGGATATAGACTGTTCTCCTGGTTGGTGAGGGGAAACTGATGATTGTGGCTTGGTGGGGGCGGTGCTTTTCAGGCCCATTTTTAGAGCAGCTGCAAAGCTTTCGGGTTTGTCGGTGAACTCATTATAAGCTGAAGGTTTCACGGCTGTAGGGGGGAAGACATCACGCGTTGATTTCATAGGTGTAATGTGTGAGCAAGCAGTGGTCACTCTTTGGTGTGTACGACCTTTCTGTTCCTTGTAGACTGGACAACCCTTGTAGTTAGCCGTATGGTTGCCTCCACAGTTTCCACACTTTTTGCTGCTGGGATCCTCTTTGTTTTTTGTGCATTTGTGGGAGTCATGAAGTTCTCCACAAACAACGCATACTGGACGGAGCGTGCAATAAGTTCTTGTGTGGCCGTATTCCTTGCAATTATTACACTGCACCGGCCCATTCTCTTATTCGGCTCTTCTACGGTTAGTCTGCGGTGAAGTAGGAACTGGAGAGTAAAAATTGGATGCACTTTATTTTTCTTCAGAGGCTTGGATTTAAATACTTCGACAAAATGTTGTAATTTGTGAATATTTCCCTTTGTTAGTGGAATTATGTGGAAATTTTCTGGTCCGATTAGATTTAGTATTGAGCTTACGAGAGCATTCGAAATTTTCTCTCTAATGTAAATCGGCGGCAGTTTGGGCTTTTTATTGTCCCCTACGATGTGTTCAGGGGGTATTTCATCGGATTTATCTGCCAAAATAGCAAATCTGTTTGCTTCTATGGGCTTCTCGAATGTGGATTGTTTTGAGGTCCCGCGAGTTATTTTGGCAGAATTACCAAGCCTAGAGTTTTGCGGGCTGAGCTTACGTTTTATTTTTATGTACAGATCCAGGCCAGTCTGTACGGCCGAACGATGTTTAGAGGAGAGCGCGCTGGTGTAAGGTGCTGCATTATTTGCTTGCACAGCAGATTTGGTTGTTGCAGTAGATGGTATTGCGCGAGCAGTCGATACTATAGTATTTTTTTTAGAAGTAGCCGTTGCAGTTGCTAGTGACGTCACTGTACTGGTGACCGTGGCTAAGCAGGTTGGCAGGGAGGGGTATGAGGTTTTGTCCAACAAGAGCGCTGGAGAGCAAGAGCGCGCCCTGCCTAGCGATGTTTGATTAATTTATTTGTCGCTTTGAGCACTGGTTTTCTCCCACCAATCGACCAATACTGATACTCCAATACCGATCCAAAACTCCAATAACGATCGAGATCCAGCGTGCAGGTTGTGCTCATGGAAGGTAATGATTATACATGGCTATACATATAACGCTTCGCGTTAATACATGGCTCCTGGCCAAATTAATGGGTGAGGACCATCGTAATCCGAGGATGAATTCTTAAGACGCCCGTTTACTCGAAGCAATCCAAACTGATCCAAAAAGGGGTATATCGAAACCAGCAAACTGGAGGAGGCAACCATTCTCTTTGTCTGAAATATCTTATTTCATCACCCAAATGAGCACGCTGAACTACCCACAGAAACATGGCCCCTGACATCATAAACTAGATCCGATCAGCTAAGTACGAAGGGCTCCACGAGATAAGATGTCAGCACCACTTCCGCAGCTGAAATTCACCCTTGAACAGAAGCGCTGAAATCTGGCCTTAAATGCCAACAAACTCCTCCTTGATACTGCCACCAGAAAAAGGATCATCGACGTTAAAATCTCGAAACGAAATTTCGGATCTCATTTGACCACCTCGTCCCTAGCCAATTGGTGCATCGCTCGCACAGATAGATAGAATCCGGCTTTGTTCCATATGTAACAGTGTCCAATTTATGTTTTTGCAGCTCCTCTAGAGGGGAATCTCGCCATAAAATGCACTGCAAGTTGCTGTCGGAGGAAGCCATCCTCACACAAGGGTACATCTTACAAATTTCATCAGTCAGTGCTACCGGATGCTAACGAAATCTCAGCAGGATGTGAAAAAGCTTAGGTTGAATGACCGGCCCAGCCATTATGATGTCATTTGAAGAATAACCGGAGGTGGTGGAAACACCACGACGAAACTTAGAGTCCTTCTTTAGCACTCAGTGATCTGGGACAAAATATTTGCAATCTCGATGGAGCTCCGGCGTAACCAGGGACATATGACCTACGTTAAGATACTCCTTTATAAAGGCCGAATACTGAGCGCGCAGTTCGGGCTGATTTGACAGTTTCCTCTCCAACGACTGGAAACGACATAGAGCCTATGAGTACGAGTCACCCTATAAACCGGAGTTATGTTGAATTGGCAACCTGACTGTATAGGCACACCCTTCTAACCGTACGAAGTTCTTAACAAAGTGACTCTCGCAACCCAGTTCTTCCATTGGCGCCTGCACTATCGGATCGGTGCAGGTTTCCACTTTCCAAGAACTGTCGAAGAAGTTGATCGAGCCGCTCATCTAAGCCGTCGCCTAACTTCGCCTAAGCGATCCTCAGGCGACAAGCTTAAAATCCTTGGGCAGGAGCTTATTATGCAAAAATGACATCACAAATCATGCATGCGGAAGAGTTTGTAATCACAAATGCAGTGTTACCTGGATGAAGAGGTCTACGCCGTCCTACCTAAGGTTAGGTATAGTAGACTTCCTCTCTTTATCTTAAAGCAGACGGACGTGTTTTTTTTGTGCGCACTGCGTTTTTATAAAATTTGTAATAAGCTTACTATAAACATTTTATAACTTTGTAAGCACTAAGCGTAACGTGTATCTTTTCCCCCACTGCTTAAGTTTGAGAACTCTTATGCGAACACAGATCAGGCAATGGCCAAAATCTTTGCACAGTTTTTTTTAAACTACGTGTTCACCTAGCAGCATTTCAGCTCAGCTTTACACTTATAATATCCAATCAGCCAATCTTATATTTTGCCCATCTTTCGATCAAAGTGGTGTGTTATCAGATCATTTTAAGATGAAGCCCGTGTATTCGCCAGGCCCTGATAGAGTACCAGGCTGTGTTCTGAAGAACTGCGCCGAGGCTCTGTGCAAACCGCTCGTTAAACTCTTTAATCTATTGCTGGAAACTTCGATCTTTCCACTTATGTGGAAGGAATCTTTTATTATTCCGCTGCATAGAAAAGGGGAAAAAAAAGACGCTGCAAATTATAGAGGCATCTCTAAATAATCAGCAATTCCAAAGCTTTTTGAAAAACTTATCACTCTACATTTGCAACACCTATGTAGTTCAATAATAACTCTGTGCTAGCATGGCTTTATGAAGCGCCGCTCCACCACTACCAACTTATTGGAGCTTACATCTTTTATCACGGATGGGTTCGAGAATGGCTTACAAACAGACATTATTTACACTGACTTCAGTAAAGCATTTGACACTGTTAACCATTCGCTTCTTATAAGTAAACTCAGTCTTTTGGGATTCCCAACTCATCTTATTATCTGAATTTCGAGCCGTATATAAGACCGTATATAACTAAAACGTTATATACATCATTGGTCCGTCCGATTTGTGAGTATGGATCGTGTGTCTGGAGTGGTGTCTCAATACGCAGCACACCAAGATCACATAGAATCTGTACAAAAAAAATTTCCGGACTTTCGCTCTTAGGGGGACTTAATTGGGATGCAAATCTTTACCTCCCCTCTTATCGTAGTAGACTTTTACTAATCAACTTATCAACATTAAAAAACCGTAGAACGATGGGTGTCATGTTTCTATATAACCTTATTTATAGAAATGTTGGCTGTCTCCTCAGCCATTGTAATTCGATATATGCCCAACACGATCCGTTCAGGGTATTATGTTCAGACTACAATGGTCTCAACCACATCTTGTCACTTTGCTCCACTAACAATCTTAAATCGCTTATATTAACCGCCTTATCTGTGCAACACTCTTCCTCGTGATACCTTTCTCCTACTCTTCGCTTAAACCTTGTCGGATCTATTCCCGCGATTCGAGCCATACGTTACGCGGCAGCGGGAGGTGGGCTGTTCGTATGCAGTGGGAACCGCGCAAATCCATGCTCTCCAAAGTCCGGCATCTTCACTCAAGAAAACTGGTAATGAACTGGTGGTTGGAATGGAATCCGAGGCAGCTTGCATTGCCTTTCACTTAGACTGCGTGGCATCATCAACCTTCTGCAACAGCTCTCGGATTATGATATAACTAGCAATCTGCTTCGTTGTGCCCATGCTTTCCAGGGCTCGCATATGCGAATTTAATTTTTCCGAAAGCTCGCGAAGTCTCGTCGCCGATGAGGATTCTACGGCCCTCAGATGCATTATCTATTAACATAAGCTTGAAAAATAAGCCTGCGATTACTAAACCTTCTGTTTAGCAGCTCCAATGCGAAGTCATAATTTTTGTCCGTGAGCTCCAACGATCGCACAGTCTCCAAGGCAGACTCACGAAGGCAGGACCGCAACCGCTGAAGCTTCTCGACCCGACCTATGAATGCTTGTGTCCACCATAGTCGAGAAAAATGAATGGAATTCAAGCCACTCCGCAAAATCTCCGAACAGTGTCGAACCCGCCGGCAACAAACTGGAGAGCCGCATAAACTCCTCGTCCAGGCTGAATCGAGATCGCTCCTGAGTTTGCAACATCCAGCTCGGAAAGCTCGTTGTGTGTGCTCCTGAAATCCCTTCCAGTTCGCTAAGACGCAAATTTTTCATCGCCTCCGAAAATGTCTCCACTGCTTTCTAGGCATATGCAGGTGGCCGATCGAAAACACGAGAGCGGGCGACGCAAATAGAGACATAAATATAAAAGAAAGTGACGTCACGAATTCAATAAATTACTGCCGGCTGCTTGACCCGACAAACATACATACTTGCGCAGACGTTGTACACATTTTTATTACAGTCATATCATCGAGCAGGCAATTAAAAATTATCTATGAGTCTTCAACATCGTCTTCATCCTCTAATACATCTCTTTCCTTGTCAGTTGCCATTAAGTGTTCTTTAAATGTAGCTCAATGTAAGAAGCTCAATTTGATGAATAAGATACCAAAGTTCACCCTGCACCATATAGGGAAACTATCAAATACCATTTGTTCTCTCTCAACTAACCTCTGCTCTTGTTGACTTTTTCATTCTAAATTGCCCAAGAAGGAGTCAATTTGATTCCCAGTCTTCTATAATTCTTTACGAGAACAAGTTCCCCTATGTACATTAAATGTTTTATCCTGCCTGGTATATAATACGCCTTTTATACCCTTGCAGAGGGTATATTGATTTTGGTCAAAAGTGTGCAACGCAGTGAAGGAGAAATCTCCAACCCTATAAGGTATATATATTCTTGATCAGGATCACCTCCAGAGTCGATATAACATGTCCGTCTGTCTGTCGGTTTCTACGCAAACTAGTCTCTCAGTTTTAGAGCTATCGAGTTGAAACTTTGCACACATACAGGTAGTATGGGTAGTACAGGTTTTGCAGGTAGTATATAAGTCGGAACAACTGGAATCGGTCGACTATATCCTATAGCTCCCATATAACCGATTGATCGGAAAAGCCATATTATTGGTGTTTTTTAAGTTAGAGGTTTGGGACTTTCCACGCATGGTATGGTACACAAAATTTCATAAGGATCGGCTGACTATATCCTATAGCTGTCATAGAACGATCGGGATTGGCATAACTTTGTTTTTTTTTTTATGTTAAAAAGATGAGACTTGGTACAGATTCTATGTTGGACAAAATAATCTGATTTGCCAAATTTCATAGGGATCATAGCTCCCATATAACTGAAGGATCGGATGTGGCATAAATTTGGTGTTTTTTAAGCTAAGATGATGGGACTTTCTACGGATTCCATATTTCGCCATATAACTGAACTAATCGGAAATGGCACAACCTTAACTGCAAGGGTATATTAACTTCGGCTCCGCCCGAAGTTAGCTTTCCTTTCTTGTTTTTTCTAAGAGTATAGTATGGTTATATGTATTTTAATGTTGCTAAATGATTTAAATCGCCAGTTTCCGTAATACCTTAAGGCAGTTTCTGAAAACACTTGGAACAACTAACGACTACGAATTGATTTTCCAAAAAAAAATTCTTATAGTTAAGAAATGAATTTTTGATTTTAGAGATGGTTTGTTATCGCAACGTATGTATTGGAAAAAAAGTTAACAATATTGAATTGAGGCTTAAGGTCAATGATTGTTTTTTAGGTTTTTAGATTAAACGTTAAAAAATACAGTTTGTACATACCTATATGCAGATTTTCCCCGTGTAATACGGTATTGGAGTAGTTCCAAGTTGCTGATTGCTAGGGGTTCCTGTCGTGACACTGCGGACGCATGCCATAGTTTGTATCTAGCGCGTGAAGACACTATATATAGCCCAAGAATTAAAAATTTTCTGTGAGTTCAATCTGAATGAGTGATACACCAAATGACCAAATACCAAATTGATTTCATTTTTTCCAAACATTTGCCAAAATAAGTTTGGCTTGGGAGAAGTTGTTCTTCGCTGGAGAGGATGTCTTCAGTAGAGGGTGAATCGATATCCCTGGCGGTTGCCTAGGGTTCTTCCTTCTGACAGGAGGTTATGTTGGGAGTTACTGCCCTTGAGGCTGAGTAACCAATCAAGTACAAGTGAATTGAATCTTACGGCTTGTGCCGGAGTTTTGGTAAAGGAGTTCTTTATTGTGTGAGACTCAAGTACAAACTGAAACTTAAAGCTAACAAAAATGTATTTCATAGCGGCCACGCAAATATGCAGTGTTCGCCGGCTATGCACGAGCATCCGGCCAGACGCTGTGTCAGCAGTTTGGCCAGAGCGAGCTCTTAAGTAATCGGACATTGCCGTTGGTAAAACACTTTTGATACACAGAAACGATTTTTAAAGAAAAGTTTGTTTTATGATTTTTTTAAAATTACCTAAGGTTACCTTAAAAAATTAAAAAGACTTTTAAATTTAAAAAACGGATTCTTTTCATATTACATGTTGAGATAGCCCTTGAGATTACGCAAAATTTGATATATCACCTACCATTTTGAAATTATTTAAAATTGAACATAGTTAAAAATTTTTCAAAAATATCAAAATCGACTTTTTGAATTTTTTTTTTTATATCGAAATAAACGCAATTGACCACAAATGGTCATCTTTTAGAATTTTGAAAAAACTTTTCGTTTTTAAAATATTTAAGTTTTTAATTTTGGTCATTTTTTGGCAAGTTAAAAAAAAATTTCAAAATAAAACTACTGAATTCGTTTTCCATTAGTGTGATAATCAATGACCATCTTTTAAAATTTTAAAATAACATTTACTTTTGGAGATACTTGATTCTCATAGTCTTAAAAATTAAGAAATTAAAAATCCAAAAGATGACCATCATGGCCCATAGCCTAAAACATATAAATTTAAAAAAAAAATTGATTTCCATCATTGCCCATCCCTTAAAACTTAAAAACTTTACAAAAAAATCTATGCCCATCATGGCCCACATCTAAAAACATACAAATTTTACAAAAAAAACTATGCCCTTCATTGCCCATCCCTTAAAACTTAAAAATGTAACAAAAAAAATCATGACCATCATTGCCCATCCCTTTATGGTCACATCTTAAAACTTAAAAATTTTACAAAAAAATCTGTGCTCAGAATGGGGAACAGCTTTAAACTTAAAAATTGTACAATTAAATCAATGTCCATCGCTTAAAACTTAAAAACTTAAATAATTTGTAGGTTCTTGCAATTTGAACATTGGAAGTATAATATTAAGAAGGTTTATGTTAAGAAAAATGCATCATCTAATTTGTATTGCTTAAAAGTCTAACACGTCTTTTTTGAAAAATTTTCAACTTATACCTGTCATGGGGAAATCCAGAAAATGTACACACACAGGTCATAAAAGAAACAGTTTGGGAAAACACTTAAAACAAAAAAAGTTAAAAATCATGCAAAATACATACATATGTATGTAATACCTATGGTACATTGAACCAGTACACCATAAAGTTTCAATTGCATAATTATGCGGTTTGGAAAAAAGGGATCGTTTTGGGAAATGAAAACAAGGCAACAACGTTACAACAAGGAAAATCTGGGAAATATACTCGTCTGGGACATCTTGATTGGTTACATCTTTGGGTTTTAAACCGTTTCCAGTTAGGAAAAAACAAAAAAAATTTGCGGTAATATGCAAATTTTGTTTTACCTGTGAAAAAAATGAGCTAAACTGAACACTTAAATATTTCAAAAACTAAAAGTTTTTTCAAAATTCTACAAGATGACCATTGGTGGTCATTTTGGTTTATTTCGATTTAAAAAAGAAAAAAATTCAAAAAGTCAAATTTTAAAATATTCGAAAATCTTTCGAAAATTTTCATTTTTGAATATTTTCCAAACGGGAGGTGGTCATTTCAAAATATTGATGGTCATTTGTGGTCATTTGGTGGGTAATCGATTGCACCCTTTTTTTTCCAAAAAATATCATTTCACCTGACCCAACTTCTGGTAGCTATTTTGGTGACGAAAAAAGGCTCTATATATGTATAATAAATTACACATGGGACAATAACAATAAACAATAGAAACAGGCCCGGGTAAGAATATTTTTTATATTTAATTTTGTATACATATATATTTTTCGCATATTTTCGTCACCAAAATTGATATCAAATATTTTGAGCGTGGCAAAACAAGCATGAGCTTTTTTTAATTGATTTCTATTTCTTTACATAAACCCTGCAGTTAGGCTTTTTCCGATTTCCGAAACCATCTTTGCCATTTTAGGGAAATGATAGTCATAAAGAATTTGTTTAACATTTTTCTGTGCGTCTCTATTGTGCGCCCTATTGTGGTCGGAAGTCAATATTTATTTCTGCTAAGGGAAAAGAAATTCATTATTTTGTTTTGAATGGCATATAGTGTCGAAAAATCGGAATAGATTGCGTTAACAACTCTTTAATATATAATATTACTTCCTTTTCTTTGTTTAATGTATTATTATTAAAAGGGATAATGTGTCAGTTTTTTTTATATTATATTTTTTTTATATTTAGAGTATAATGTGACGCAATGGGATGCCATATCAGCGTGTGCTAGAATAATCTGGATTTGCTATGAATGCATAATGCTAATCCCAAAAAGGACCTAAAGCTAAAAGACTGTTATACTCTTGTTTTTATACCACTTCTTGAGAAGAGAAATCAAAGGTATTTGACACTCTCCCTAAAATAGTGTGATTCTTCGGCTGAGACTCTTATATTGGCCTTATACAATTGGGATAAAACTCATGCTGATGTTGGTGATATGATTTTCTTCGTTTTCTGAAAATATTATGACATCGACATACACATAACACGATTTTGCAATCTGTTCTCTGAGAACCTCATCGATGGCAGGCTGGAAAATGCCGGAATTGCCGTTTTCTTCTGAAAAAGCCGTATTTTTTCTATCCCATTCTGATTATGATGAAATCCAGATTTCAGATCCAAGGTGGTAAAATATTTTTTCTGCGCTCAATTGGCCAGAATTGTTGTTATGGTAGATTTATGGTATTTGTTGTCCACTGTTTTCATATTAAGCTGTCCAAAAATCAATAACAAGCCGTTTTTTCATCATTTCATCAGAATTTTTTATACGAACCAGCTATGGTTACGAGTTGCCTATTTTCAAAGCCTAATTTTGCTTTCGCCTTCGTTAGCAAATCGATGCCAATGATACCATCCAATTTAGAGCGTGAGAGTTGGATAAAAACAAAAATTGCGTTTACATCAAGACATACTAATATACTAATACTAAAACTATTCTTTCACATCTTAAATCCGTGAAGTGACTTTACCAAAAATTTACGTTGTACCGGGGTTCCATTGACTAATTCGGGTAAGGTAGTAATATAAAATAGGGTTCTTTGGCGTCCCTGTGTCTATATATTTTGTATTGTTATTAATTTTTTATTAATAATTTTGTCATAATAAAAAAAATAAATAATCCGATATTTATTTTTCTACCACACATAACAGTATACATTTTACTTAACTATATATGAGGTATATTAAAATTACTTTTTTAATTTTAACTAAATTTTTAAATACTTTTTAAATAAATCAAGCGCAGTGTTTTGACTTCCATAATTCCTATACTATCTAATTTAGACTGCTCTGCTATGCTTTTTGGTGCTTTGCATACCTTTTTTCTAAGAAAAAGCTTGTCAGACTATTAAAAAGCCATATATATTTCTTCAATTTAATGTTAATTTCTTTCTTGATGGTGTTTTTGGTGAGCCGCTTGACCAGATAAATCATAAGTTCTTGTAACCTGCTACTTGGGGCAGTTGTTATCCCAGGCGAAAATCCACAGTACAGTATTGTGGACGCAAGGCGTAGGTCACATTGGCACATTTCCTGGGATTTATATCAATATTCCCATTTTGGTCCATTTTTCAAATCTTCTAAGGTATTCTGTTCAAACGCGTTTCGGAAGTGCTCCGCAGTTCTGGGAAATTAACTGATTCACCCCAATTCGCGTAAAATTATCTCGCTGGCCGTAAGGCAGACATTCAGTGCTGAATCTAAAGTAAAACAATATTAACATAAAATAACACAAGTAATTAATTTAATTTGCTTGCAAGCAAAAAGTGCTTTATTACACACACCCACACGCCAATCACGCTTGAGAAACTGCACGTACTGTACAGTTATTTATCTACAAATTTAAAATTGTGATCTGACTAGCAATTAAATACTAGATATTCAAAAACTAGAATTAAATATTAGATATTTAACTGCTATAGTCAGTCAAATTATACAAATCAGCCAAATAAATTCAAATTATATTCTCATTTAAATGTAATTATGTCGGAAATGGATATTGGAATATCGGGATATTGGTGAATTCTCTACAGCCTACCCTGCCTACCGCTTAACCCTGATTCGGATGACAACTTAGACTTGGCCATTCTTTCTGCCAGGATCCTAAATGGGAAAACAACTGGAAATGCCGTAGCACAACCACCACAGAAACAATCTTTGCAACGACTGCCTCTACTTCGTCCTCCCAGACACGTACCAGTACCCCTCTCTCGCAGTCTACATTCTGTCACTACAAGACTGCCACTTCCACTTGAGCCTCGGCATCGTACATTATGGACAAACGATCGAACAATACCAGCGTGGAGGGGAGAAGTTCCAACTCTGAGCTTCCAGGAACCGATTAGGAACTGGAAGACCGTCCCTAGGAGGAGTTAAGCCAACAAAAGGCCCGGCCAATTATACAGGGATTGATGAAAAAGGGAAAGCAGGCCACACCCTCATCACGATGGGCACCACCAAACAGGTTCGCCCCTCTTGTCACAGAGCAGGTTGAAAACGTCCAAGATGTTATTGTTGCTGTTGACACGAATGTCATCATTCGTGCGATCATCAGGCTTCTCAGCCGACTGCAGACAACTTATACACACTTCTGCCTTCAAGAGGACAAACCTTATGAAATAGTTATAAGGACCCTTGGTTTGGTTTTTGGACCTTAAACGGGCCCAAAACAATAAGGACGCCCTTACCTTAGCTAGGATTGGCCGACAGAGAATCCAGGTGAAGGAGAAAATTCCAGCCGTGGTGTAGTTCAACGGCATCTGGTTCTGGCAGGAGAAAAGTTCATTGTTGGTGGCGACTTCAACGCCAAGCACCGCTTATAGAGCAGCTTCGCAGCGGACAGAAAGGGTAACGCTCTGGCTGAGGCCTTAAGCCTGAGTTTTGTGCAGGTACTGGCCACTTGGAGGCCTATATTCTATTTTGACAGAAGCTTGCTTAGACTTTGCTATCTGTAGTGGAATCATCCCTGGGAGAACGGACATAACGGATACTCAGGATTTAAACTTGGATCACCTCCCGCTTATAGTTGGGTTATCCTTGCCTAGATTTCCTCCTCCCCTTAGTCTCCCTGCTCTTGCACGATAAAATCCGAGATGCAGCTGCTGAATCAGATCCTGCTGGAGCGACATACAGGCGTCAAGCTGAACCTCTCCCAGCTGAGATACTTGAGCTGATCAGGCTTAAACACCAGTTCAGGCCTGAGTTCATCAGCACCCAGGAAATGGAGGTGAACAGGATTCATTGTAGGCTGGCGGAAAGGGTTCGGGAACTTCTTAAGGCCTACAGACAGAATTCCTTAGATAAGGAGCTCAAAGAAGCTAGTCCCAATCAGGACTCAAACTTCGCCTTGTGGCGGTTAGGCATCTCTAAAGTTCCCTATTAAGCAAGACGATGCATCCTGGGAATGATCTCCGCAGAAACGAGTAGAGGCTTTAGCGGATAATTTAGGCTTTTACTTCGTCGAGGAGATGCGAAATGGTAGAAAACTTCCTTCACTCTTCTGTCCAGCTCTCCCTATCAGTACGCCCTGTCACAATGGAGGAAACTCGCCAAATTAAAACATTGGATAGCTCCTGGTCCTGATGGCAAACAAAGACCTGAAATCTTTCCCTCCACGATTTTGTTTTATTTTTGCTTCTGAATGAGGCTCTCAGACTAGGCCACTCCCTGAAGGCTTCGAAGAAAGCAAATGTGGTAATGCTCTACAAAAAAAGAAAACCAATCAGCTTTCTTTCCGCCTTCGGTAAGGTCCTAGAGCGCTGTATCCTGGCACGGTTACTCTCATCTTCCAAAGCAGAATGCGATCCAAAAGCTCACGTCACCCCTGAACAGCTGCATCGCGTCGAAAAGTTCATCCTGGTTGGACTTCAGCGAAAGGACTATGTAGTGGCCGCATATCTGAACTTTCAGCAGCTTTTGAAAGGGAATGGCACCTGCGTGTCCTCTAAAAGCTGAAAAGCCTCCTACATCCGCAGCATTTTTAGCTAACCGGTAGCTTTCTTAATGAAAGGACCTTTTCAGTGGTCCAAGATGGAGCAGCCTCGAGGCCCAGGCCACTCGCAGCAGGTGTCCCACAGGGAAGTGTCCTTTTTTTGGGGACACCAATTTTTTGATTCTCCGATATATATCCTCGTTTGGTTAAATTGTTTTCTTAGCCTTCGCTTGAGTATTAGCAAGGGAGTGGTCTTTAATGCGCGTTTTTAAAGGTCATAGATTAGGACTTAGGACTTCGTTTCAGCATTGCTTGACTCTCTCTTTTATTTTCTAGGTGTAAAATGAGCCAGGTATCGTACTATCACTCGGCAAGCTTTGGCTTCTTTAAGGTGATAAATATAGTGCGTTTAATTTTTCTCGTGTTATTAATTAATTTTTCTCTTATCATAATGGCAATGTTTATGATGCATACTGTTAAATGAGATTATTTTATCTCAACAAATTTAAAACAAAAGGCGGCTACCTCTAAACGGACGCAAAACAAACAAAAAGGGCAATGCAGGACTTGTAGGGTGGCCGACCACGAAATTTCAATGCTGTTTCAATAGGGCCATAGATATCCACGCCGCATATGGAGAATGGGCGAAGAGCACGGATTCGATCTAAGGGTAAATCTCCCATGATTTGAGTCATCAGATGAGGCTTGCATTTAAAACAGCTTATGCATGACCGTACTATCTGACTGCAGACTTCCTGCGCGTTTACTATCCAAACACGCTGTCGCAAGAGACTCACCAGTGCTCGTGGACCCACATGAAAATTCAACTCGCGCAAGTATCGGACATAGCTTTAGACAAATTAAGAGCGCTTCGTCAACAATGCTGGAAACTTGGCATCGTACGATATAGGAGCATTAGCTAGTCGCCCCCCCGACCCGCAACAACAAAAAAGTACAAATAGATTTAACTGCTGAAAACTTGGGCTAACAACTAGGTTTTTTCGAATATTTTTAAGTTTCTCTTGATACTCGTGCTCTTGAACTATCTTTAAACTTTTATTAAAAGCTTCTTGATATTCGACAGGTGAAGGTACACTATTAAAAGGAACTACTAATTTTTTACACTTCTTTATGAAGCGGAACATGTAAACGAACACTCTCAGCAGTTTTAAGTAAGAGGAAAATCCTTCTATCACTTCCAATAAATATAAAGTGGAGACCATTGCGGTTAATCCGACCGCATTCTTTTTTACTTCCATCTGCAACAGCTCTGGTGACGGATCAAGCCGGGGACTTGTTAGCCACTTATCTTCCGGCTCCGTTAAAAACAGATCGGACCTGTAAACCAGATCGATTCAACCGGCTCCTTTACGTCTCCACCTCTTGACACGATATCTGCCGGGTCCTGTTTAGTTGGTACATGCCACCACGTGCGAATGTGAGCAACTCTATTTGATACGAACGTTGACTACGACAATGGATGGGAACGTATCCAATGAAGACAAACGATCGGTACTTTTATAAGAGGCTTGATTTTGCGGCAGAGGTCTGCGAGAAGGTGAGCGGCACATAACTCAAGACGGGGGAGCGGTACTTTGGGCTTTGCAGTCAACAACGAGATTTTACTACCTTCTGCAGACTCGCAACAAATATAGACGCAGGCTCCATAGATGCGTCAGAAAAGGCATGAATTTGAATCGGTGACATTGGCTTACTCGTGACAAATCTCGTTATTGAGATATATTCTAACTGTGACAAGGCGATCTGAATTTTGTTCCACACTGATTCCAAATGCAGTGGAATCGACTCATTCCAATCTAGCTTATTAAGCCAAAGCTCCTGCTACAGAATCTTTTCTTTGATAAAAATTGGGCTTAATAAGCCAAGGGGTCAAATAGCTTTGATGTCACCGAAAGAATGTTTCTCTTAGTCACCCTTTGACCCATGACTGAAGTATCAATTTCAAATTTAAACACGTCATCTTTGGGAACCCAAGCGATTCCTAATGCCTTAGTCAGCTCTGAGTTCGAAAGTGTCATTGGCTTAACGGTGCTCTCGGATACAGTAACTTCAGGCGAGTTTGAAAACCGTTTACCCAATTCAAACACAGCGTTCTAAAGAAACTGAGTTACTTCAGACTTAATTGTCTTTAGCTCCTCCACGCAACCAGCACCCGGGAACATGTCGTCGACGTAAAAGTCAGATCCAATAGCTTAAGCAGCTCGAGGGAATGTTTTTTCCGCGGATTTACTCAACCTCTTCAAGCACTTTATGGCCAGGAATGGGGCTGGTGCAGTGCCATATGTAACGGTGTTGAGCTTGCATAATTACAAGGACTCAGATGAGCCTTTTCTGCACACAATCAACTGGTATCGCCCATCTGCTTCATTCACCATTACTTAACGATACATCTTTTTTATGTGGGCTGTCAGAGCGAATTTGTTTAGCCGAAACCGAAGAAGAGTTGAGTACAGCTCTTCGTGAATTGTCACGCATCAAAAATCATTTAAACATTTTTGTGTGGATGTCTTGTAGGACGCATCAAATACGACTCGTAGTTTAGTCGTTGTACTTTAAGGCCCTAAGACACACTGGTGGTGTATTACGTAGTGTGGAGCAGAAGGAAAATCATTGCTTAGGAACATATGACCTAGGGATTCGTATTCTGTAACGAACTGTTTTTGCTACCTTTAGCTCGCAACAAATGCCGCGGCTAGTTCACAGAGCTTGGGGGATCGTTCTACCGAATTTGTATATTCCACGTGATTGCCCGTGCCCTGAAATAATACAGGGTGCCTCACGGTTCACGGTTCCCTCCGTTTGTACTCACCTGCTCCCGTTGCGGGGCCTCTGCTGACGCCGTTGTTGTCGTCGCCGCTCTCCAGTCGTTGCTGCTTTCCTATCGTCGCTGCTGCTCCTGTCGTCACTGCCGCTCCTGTTGCTGCTCCTGATACTTATCCTGTCGCTGCTCTTGTTGCTGGTTGTCGCTGTTTCTCCTCTGTAGGCGCCGTGGATCTTCGGTATCCTTGGCTCACTGGGGATGCTCTTTCGACGTGGCCGGCACCTTATCTGTGTAAGCAGACCGATAGGCTCACCTTCCAGGCATACGCCGGGCAGGATGCGCTTCTCGGTGCCTGGCGGCCGGATCAGGGCACGAAAGGCCTACCTACCCTACAGGACACGCTCCCGGTTGCGTTCGCCACTCGCCTCCAATCACCTGCGTGCCTACGCTCCTACGCGTCTCCTTTAGCTCCAGGTGATACGGTGTGCGAACGCCCCAGCGTCTGGATCAGGATTCTATTGACTTTCCCGGGGTGTCCCTGCTTGGTTTCACTGTTGGGCTTGAGTTCCCGAGCTGGCTACCCCTCGATTTACAGGATCACACCTGGTCTTAACGGTCAGGAATCGACAAGGCGTACGCCAGGCCGACCCGTCGCTATCGCTAAGACACCAGGATACCTGTCGTGTCCGGGAATTACCCTTTTGCTTCAGTTCCGCCGCGGATCCTTGATCCTTTTCCCATTTGCTCCTGACTTCTACTGTTTGGCTGATTCGCGTACCGCCGCCGGACTTACCCACAGGGGGTCCTTAAGCTACTGATCGCAGATCCTTGCGCACTCGCTTTAAATTTCGTTTTAAATTGAGACTGTCGGACTTACCCACGGGAAGCCTTCAGCCTATACTCCTAATTCCTCCAAGGAAACTTTCTCGCTTGAATGTGAGACTTACTCACTCAACTCTTCCAGCTTCCCTAGAAGACTCGATCTCGATTTGCTCAAGGGGCCCTTCTTATATAGCGCCTAAGGTGCCCGTTAATCCTTTCAAATCTCGCTTCCTGCCGTTAATTCTTCGTTCCTCTGTTCTCGCCGTTAACTTTCTCCAATTCCCGTCGCATTTATATTGGCGGGATCTCGTTGTTGCTCCCCCCCCCCACCCCTGTTGGCCCCTGTTGCTTGTGCCTTCGATTCATACTGTTATTATGCAGGTCACCGGACTTTTTCCGGATTTTCCTCTTAATCCACTGACTCTTTCCATTTTTGCTTGGTCACTGGATCTACTCTACTCGAAACTAAATATATAATCATTGAGTTTGAAATTTTATTGTCATCTCCTACGGATAATAATGATCCATAAATCATTGACACCGTGTCGATGAGACCCCTCAAATGAGATGAGACAAAGCAGACGTCTGAGAAACTTTCGGAAGGCTGAAAATTGTCTTATTTGGTTCGCAGAAACATTCGTTATCTTAGACTCTTTTTAGACTAGCGATAGCTTTGTCATAATTACTCTCAATGACTTTGAATACCTTGAGAGTTTCTAAGGCGTCACTAGAGAGGCAAGAAATTAAATGATTAAATTTCCCAATAACAGGAATGTTCATATCTTTGTGTACCAAGGTCTCGAAAAGACTTATAAAATTTTTGAACTCCCAATAATTTTCACTGAATTTTGGTAATGCTAAACTGAGAAGTCGAGCTCGAGTTGGGGCTGCAGAAATTGCAGTAGCTGGGCGGGAGCCTTCAGCTGTATTGAAGGCATTACATAAGGACATAATCCTTGCCTTTGTTGTTATTGTTAATTCTTCATTATTCATTATATTTTATTAATTATCTTCAAATTCATCCATTTCGTCTAATCTATTCTATAAAAATTATTTATTTTCTAAAAACAAGCGAATTCGATACAAATTTTAATATTTAAAATTAATTACTTAAATGTATAAATTTTAATTTCGATACAAAAAACGAAAACAACAATAATTAATAAATTTAATAAATATTACTTTTACTTAACATTTTTATTTTAAAGTAGTACTGTGATTTATTATTTTGTATTTTTCATAATAAAAAATAATTTATTAATATTCAACCAACGAAAATAATTAATTCATTAATTGATAGTCGAATAAATCTATAGTCGAGGCACTGAGTATTTATATATTTGGTCGCCAGTGATACCGATACATTATACCCAACCAAATTGTAGGGTATCGCGTCACTTGGTGTTCCGTTGAACAAAAGGCAATAAAAATGCATATAATACGTGCATACATACAGCAGCAGATAATGGAGGAGGACGGAACGGAAGAGGATGCAATATTTCAGCACAAGACGAAAACTAAGTTTTCTTTTCTCAACTTAAATTTTTTGCACAAATACCTGCGGTTCTGAGTTCGGATCCTGCTGCCACTTTCCTGGTACAGTCGATGCAGGTACAGGGCATGGGGATGACGATGACTCCTTCCTGGTAATAAAGATACTGAATAAACCCAGTTGATAAGTAAATCTTGTTTCGCGACGCGGACTTTAAATTGTTTTAGTTTATTGCTTATTGTTTTTAAAGTTTACAGCACTACCGTCGCGAGCAACTATTTTATTTTATTATACCCTTGTAGAGGGTATTATGATTTTGGTCAAAAGTGTGCAACGCAGTGATCGGAATTGTCATAACTTTGGTGTTTTTTAAGTTAGAATGATGGGACTTCATAATGATCGGCCGACTATATCCTAAAGCTGCCATGTAACTGAACGATGAACAACCTTGCAAAATCTTGGAAATAGCACAACCTTGCTGTTTTGAAAGATGTGTAGAATTAATGTAGAAGATTTAGTTTAAATTGAATTGAAGTCGAGTGTAAGTTAGTATAGGGCGGAGCGGCAGCGCAAGAATTCGCCCCGCTTCGCCGCAATAGATAAGCTAGGCTTAAGTGATTTGTTGAATATAATTGAATTTATTAAGTGGAATCGAGTGCACGTAATTTTCGTTGTTTTTCGTAGTTGCATTATTTAAATTTTTACAGCCACCTTTTTCTTTCGGTCTTTCGTGAAGAGATAAAATAATCTCAGTGAACTTTTTGGCGCCCCCGGGTGGACTGTAATTAATATTATTAAATAAAAAGCAACAAAAACAGTGACAGTGACACAATTCATAATATACACAATATATATATTAAAAAAAAAAAATTTGCTCGCGACGGTTGTGGTGGTGAATAAAAAATAAAAATTAAAGAATTCTCCGCGTCGCGAAACAAACTCTCTTCAATCAACGAGCTGCTACTGGAAGGATTCGTCGTCCCCATGCCCTGCACCCGCATTAATTGTGCAAGGAAAGTGGCCGCAGGATTAAAGGATCCGAAAGCAGAACCCCAGGTATTTGTGCAAAAAATTTAAAGTCGAGATAAGACAAATTAAAATCCGTCTTGTGCTGGAATATTGGCGCATACGTACGTAGAAAAAATAGTAGAGCAAAAAATAAATAACAACATATATAAAAGTTCAAAAAATTTAATTATAAATTGATGTGCTAACCTAAATGTACTGCCTGTGGACAAAATAAAAAAGAAAATATATTTATATTATTTGCAATCACAGTCGCCCTCTACCCTACGTTCTCGATTATAAAAATCTTCCAAATAAATACTAAATTGCAGCCAAAAATTATTTTATTTATTACAGATAAAATAAAGGTGCATATATATTTGGTATACATACAAATAGATGCAGCGATAATATTCTCGTGTTCGTTTCCCACCGTTATCCGCTGCTGTATGTACGTATATGCACTTTTTAGCGCATTTAGTTTAACGGAACGCTAAGTGACGCGCTATCCTACAACTTGGTTGGGTATATTGTTTTCGGTGTCATTGGCGACCAATTATTTTTTTGGATACTCTGTGCCTCGACTATCAAAAAATTCGTTTATCAATTAATTAATCAATTTAGATTTTTTTTTGGTTAAATTTAATAAATTATTTATTATATTTAAAATAAGATTAATTAATTATTTTCGTTTTCGCATTTTCTTGTAAGACTTCCGTCCAGCTACTGCAATTTCTGCAGCCCCAACTCGAGTTCGACTTCCCAGTGTGGCATTGCCAAAATTCAGTGGAAATTATTCGGATTTCAAAGCTTTCATAAGTCTTTTCGAGCCATTAGTTGACAAAGATGTGAACATTCCTGTTATTGAGAAATTTAATCACTTAATTTCTTGCCTCTCTGGTGAAGCCTTAGGAACTATCAAGGCATTCCAAATCACCGAGAGTAATTACAGTGACTGAAAATAATTTAGCGTTACCACCACCCACACAAAATCCTCCTCCAGCGTTAACGAATGATGGCCCTTCTACTTCAAGAAGTCGAGAGTCAATGGTAGCGAGGGTCCGTTCGACTTTTGGGTTTTGAAAACAATTTCAGGCTATCACCCTGACCAGTCAGTGAACGTGAAAGATTGGACCCTACCAAAGAACTTGTCATTAGCAGATCTATATTTTTACAAACCTCAGCGGATAGATATGTAATTGGAGCTGAGTCATTTTTCGAACAGTTGTTTGTTGGCCAAATAAAGCTAGGTCCGAACCATCCCATACTGCAAAAAACGCTCCTTGGATGAATAGTATCGGGAAAATATATGGCGAATTAACTCAACTCCTCAACAACCGGTCTCTATCCTGAATTGCCAAAAAGAAATATTGGAATCAATAGATCACAATTTGAAAAAATTCTGGTCATTGGAAAAAGTTCCATCTTCTAAAAAGATTTTGACGCCAGAACGGGAGTTGTGTGAAGAAAATTATCCAAAGACTACTAGAATACTGCCTTCAGGTCGATTCGAAGTCAGACATCCATTTAAGTCGGATCCAAGCGTTTTGGGCAATTCATTCGAGATGGCCAAACGCCGTTTTTTGTCGCTCGAGAGAAGATTATCTCGAGATCCGAACTTAAAGAAAATGTATGTGGAATTTATGGAAGAATACGAATCCCTAGGTCATATGTCCCCTGTAAGCAAAGATGTTCTTGCTACTCCACACTACGTAATACCCCACCAGTGTGTCTTACGGCCTCAAAGTACAACGACTAAACTACGAGTCGATTTGATGCGTCCTACAAGACATCCACACAAAAATGTTTAAATGATTTTTGATGCTTGATTTGTTGATTCACGAAGAGCTGTACTCAACTCTTCTTCGGTTTCGGCTAAACAAATTCGCTCTGACAGCCCACATAAAAAAGATGTATCGCCAAGTAATGGTGAATGATCTGCTTCAGCCAATACCAGTTGATTGTGTGCAGAAAAGACTCATCTGAGTCCTTGTAATTATGCAAGCTTAACACCGTTACATATGGGTGTGCACCAGTTCCATTCCTGGCCATAAGCTGTTTGAAGAGGTTGAGTGAAAAATACATTCCCTCGAGCTGCTAAAGTTATTGCTAAAGTTATAGCTAAATGCATTTAAGTCTGAAGTTACTCAGTTTCTTCAAAACGCTGGGTTTGAATTTAGTAAGTGGATTTCAAACTCGCCTGAAGTTACTGCATCCGAGGGCACCGTTATAACACTTTCCAATAACACTTTCGGACTCAGAGGTGACTAAGGCATTAGGAATCGCTTGGGTTCCCAAAAAAATTTGAAGTTGATACTTCAGTCAAAGGGCGACTAAGCGGAATATTCTTTCGGTGACATCAAAGCTATTCGACCCCTTGGCTTATTAAGACCAATTATTGAAGGAAAGATCCTGTTGCAGGAGCTTTGGCTTAAAAAGCTAGATTTGGATGAGTCGATTCACAGTTAGAAGATATCTCAATACCGATAATTGTGATGAGTGAGCCGAAGTCACCAATTCAAATTCATGCCTTTTGTGACGCATCGATGAGAGCCTATTGAGCCTGCGTCTATATTCGTTGCGAATCTTCAGAAGGTTAAAAAGTCTCGTTGTTGACTGCAAAGTCCAAAGTAGCGCCGCTCAAAATAAAGACGCTCCCCCGTCTTGATTTATGTGCCGCTCACCTTCTCGCAGACCTCTGCCGCAAAATCAAGCCTCTTATAAAAGTTCCGAACGAACGCAGTATATATTGGTCAGATTCAGGAGTTTGTCTTCATTGGATAAGCATCAAATAGAGTTGCTGAGATTCAAGAATGGTCAGAGAATAGCACGTGGCGGCATGTACCAACTAAACAGAACCCGGCAGATATCGTGTCAAGAGGTGGAGACGTAAAGGAGATGGTGAAATCGATACAGGTCCATCGTTTTTAACGGAGCCGAAAGATAAGTGGCCAACGAATCCCCGGTGTCATCCGTCACCAGAGGTGTTGCACATGGAAGTAAAAACCTTGTTGTTGGTCCAAGCCTACAGAAGCTAAGTCCGTTTGTCCATGAAACCTCTCAGGCTGGGCTTACTTTTTCGTAGTTGCGGGTCGGGGGGTGACTAGCTAATGCTTCTATTTCGTACGATGCCAAGTTTCCAGTATTGTTGACGAAGCGCTCTAAATTTGTTCAGAGCTACGTCCGATACTTGCACGAGTCGAATTTTCATGTGGGTCCACGAGCACTGGTGAGTCTCTTGCGACCCCGCGTTTGGATAGTAAACGCGCAGGAAGTCTGCAGTCAGATAGTGCGGTCATGCATACGCTGTTTTAAATGGAAGCCTCATCTGATGACTCAAAACAAGGGAGATTTACCCTTAGATCGAGTTCGTGCTCTCCGCCCATTTTCCATATGTGGCGTGGATTTCTGTGGCCCTATTGAAACGACATTGAAAATTCGTGGTAGGCCACCATACAAGTCCTACATTGCCCTGTTTGTTTATTTTGCGTCTAAAGTAGTACATTTAGAAGTAGTTTCCGATTTTTCCTTTAGAGTAGATTCCTTTTTATGGGTCTTCCAAAGGTTCGTTGGGCGCGACAAAATTCGTCGGAGCAAGTCGCCACTTCGCGGCACTGCGGCACCAAATCGAAAGCGAAGCGGACGTGCTGCGGCAATACGCATCAAGAAAAGAATGCGTATTTGCATTCATACCGCCGTGGGCTCCGCACATGGGCGGACTATGGGAGGCAGGTGTGAAGTCTGCAAAGCACCTACTCCTACGAGCGGAGGGCAGCGCAAAGTTGACCGCAGAGGAGCTGCAGGCCGTCCTCGTTGGAGTCGAGGCCGTCCTGAACTCTGGCCCCTGGGCGCCCTCAGTCAGGACCCAAGTGACGGCGAGGCGTTGACTCCCGGGCACCTGTTGACAGGCGGGCCGCTTATCGCCCCACCAGCACCGCGGACCCCGGACCAGCAGGGTCTAACGTGCTTGCGGCGATGGCGGCTCTTCTCGTCAATCAAGCAAACGTTTTGGCAGCGATGGTTATGGCGCGGTCGAAGTAGCAGCGGGAGCAGGAGGACACCAGGAAGGCCGATCTGGTTCTGGTCGCCGAGGACAACCAGCCGCCCCAACAGTGGATCACCGCCAGGGTCGTCGAGACTCACGCCGGCGCGGACGGAAGGGTCAGGGTAAGAGCAGTCCACAAGCTGGCGAGGTTGCCAGTGGTTGAAGCCTGATGAAGGCCTTCAACGGGGCCGGTGTATAATTAATGTAGATAATTAAGTGGAATGTTATGAAGTCTAGTATAAGTTAGTTTAGGGCGGAGCGGGAGCGCAAGTAAAGCTCTCACTTGCGCTCTCCCATGAATTCGCCCCGCTTCGCCGCACTAGATAAGCTAGGCTTAAGTGATTTGTTGAATATAATCGAATTTATTAAGTGGAACCGAGTGCACGTTGTTTTCGTTGTTTTTCGAAGTTGCATTATTTAAATTTTTACAGCCACCTTTTTCTTTCGGTCTTTCGTTAAGAGATAAAATAATCTCAGTGAACAAGATTCTTGGGGTTGTTTTAAACATATTTATTCGAAAATTTATTTGGTGGTGAAATTGTCATAAGGATCGGTCAACTATGTACGATCCGATATATATATATAAATATTTCGCTCCCGCTCCTTCCTATTCTAACTTATACTAGACATAGGTTTGTTCTAGACTTCAGTATTTTTATCTAATATAATACTAGCTGTACCCTGCCTGTGGCGTATTGTGGTTGGACGATCAAGAAATGAAGAACACGACAGACACCTTGGTACATTCATCCCAAACAATCATCCCAAAAAAGTTTACATGCTCGCAGTTCTTTTCCCATACCTGATGTTGAAGTACATTTAAAGAAATTTATGTTCACTGTCTGGGAACGGGAGCAGGGCGCCAGCTTTGTGATATATTTACCCTTTGATTTTGAAAGTTGGCATGAATTCGTCAGTTACAATTTACGAACCAAATGACGTCATTTGGAAGCAAGAATTATATTTAATAATATTTAATAGGAAATGCTTCGATTCAGCAGTGGTTCTAGCAAGCAGAGTTCGCAGTGGCTCTGGTGGTGTTTCAAGTTGACGTAATTTGATTTTCCCGCCAGAACATTTTTTTCGTTTCATTATTGAACTTCAGAGCCTGGCAGCAAGTGCAGACATGGTTCATCTGGCCAATGACGACATGGCGACTGGAGCTATAATGAACAGCTGGATCATATCGAAATGCACGAAATTGCTGATTTCGATCTACTGTTATCTGTGCATGGAATTCAATAGACCTTGTCCTATCGTGTTCATGTTTTTGCGAGCGAATTAAATCTATTGCTGTTGATTTTCAAGCCTGACTCCACGCCTTTCTGTTGCTTCCATGATAACGTTAATTACATAGCTGTCATTTGCGTTTTGTTATTCCAAGTCTGATTCTTTTTTGTTATACCACGTTTTATAGTGACTGACGTTTCATTTCGAGTCACACGGGAACGCTGTCGAACGGGATAAAAAGTATCCTATGTCCGTCTCCTGGCTCTAAGCTAACTCCCTACCAATTTTCAGCCAAATCTGTTCTGCCGTTCTTGAGTTATAAGTGGTGTAACTAACAAGACTTTCTTTTATATATCTTTTATAGAAGTAGGTTCATTTAGTTTTTGTTTTACATTGGCCATCTCTTAAACGGTTTCATCTGCTAGTTCCTCATCTTTGACCCGGGATGGAAGTTCTTTAAAATTGGGATGGCAGGTTCCAGATCAAAAGGGAAGACTGACATTTCGGCGTAGTTTGAGGAGTTTGAGGTTGAGTAGTTGAGGTTGAGGACCTTTACACTCATTGATGCATTTTCTGATGTACTGTTAACGCTAATGGTTAAAGTGGAGCATACTCCTCCAATAGTCGCATTAGTGACAGCAAAAGTTCTACATCCATTAATGTGGTAAATAACCATGTGTTATGCTATTAAGAGTTTTTAAAAGCAGCCGAATAAATAGACGCGTTTCAAATCAGATTTTCAATATTTTTATTTGGGTTCAATCAATTCCAAATCACAACAAACGCAAAACAAGAGCTTGAGCAGAAGCTCTATCACAGCTCCCCAAAGCGCATACGCTAAAAATAACAATAAAGCGCATACGAAACTGGGAGACAAAACAGAGAATACATGCTGATAACAACAGTTGCAGCTAAGCATATTATGCTGCTTGGCCCAACATCCTCCCCCCATTGGAGGGCAGTCAATTATAATATTGGAAGGGGCAGCAGTCACATGGTTATTCCGTGGGTTGTCCTCCCTAGCAAATTTCCAGCCAAATCGAGTATTCTGAGCAATGGAGAGCCCGTGACCTAACTGGATTTGGCAAGCTGACACCAGTCAAAGAATAAACTGGCTCCTTTCAGCAGGTCCACTCGCTGCGTTTTGTGGAAGTTGGGGTCAGCTCGATCCATATTGCCAGGAATCTTCCCGCCCGAAGCATCTATGTCATGGCTAGGCTGATAGTCCGTAATATGTGAATCTACAACAGCGAGATGGCCATCCTCTAGACAAACAAAACAGCGAGTCCGACGCCGCACTTCGTCGTAGCGTTCCTTAATTGACAAAGCACTGAACTTTGGGAAAGAAGGAAGCTCGTGCGCCGAAAAACCACACAGGGCGCATAGAGCAGGACTGGCGTTAATAACCATGCACGAAGATCGGTTATTGGATGATCTACCTCGGCCTTTTTGGTTAGCTGGTGAATACGCCGCCAAAGAAACTCTACGCTTCGAGGGCGCAGACATCCGGCCACTCGGCATAGCCACCGCTGAATGTTGGCATCGGCAACGGTGGCAAGGAGGGGGCTGGCTTGTATGGCACTGGCGATACACTGGCACCGTCGAGAAGTGTGGAGTGGGCTGCGATTCTCATGGAGCGCTTGGAAGCGCCCCCATCTCCTGGCAGGTCACCTCTGTTCTTCTCCGCAGCATCCTTTCCCGGGTTGCGGAAGCAGCTCCAATGGTATCAGCTCCAGACTCCATTATTCAATTAAAATGCAATTAAAATTAAAATGCAAATGCCATTGCAACAACCACAACAAGGTCGTTTTTTTGGCACTTTTAATGCTGATGACAATATTCAACCGGGATGACCAAATCCAAATCGGGATCACCAAATGTTATGATCTTAATAGTTTTTAAAAGCAACCGAATAAATAGACGCGTTTCAAATCAGATTTTCAATATTTTTATTTGGGTTCAATCAATTCCAAATCACAACAAACGCAAAACAAGAGCTTGCGCAGAAGCTCTACCAAAGCTTCCAAAGCGCATACGCTACAAATAACAATAAAGCGCATGCGAAACTTAAAGAAAAAACAGAGAATAATACATGCTGATAACAACAGTTACAGATAAGCATACTATGAATATTTTACATACATTTGTTAGTGGCTGCTTGGCCCTACACCATGTGTTTACGAAGTCATTATATCTATATACTGGGAATGATTCCTTTGAGGTTGATTTGAGTGCAGCTGGGAAAGCTGCTGATAATAATGGCCACCAAACGTTTGGGCCAGTTTGGTTGACAGTTTGGTTTGGTTGGCGAAAAACTAATAATCCCAAGCGGTCGCGGTGACTGTTGTTTTTAGTACATTTCATTTTTGTAATGTATGTATGCCAACTAAAATAAAAAATGTCTGATTTTCAACATTTATTTTTGTGCTTCTAGATTTTTCCAAACATTTTCCAATTGAATATTATTTTTTTTTAAGTCGTTTTAATTGTTTTAATAATTTTTTAATGTTGGATTTAAGGTAAAAATTGAAATAATTTTATTGCTATGAAACTATTAAAATATTGAGATCTTGCATTGGTCTAATCGCAGAAGAAAGCGTTCATGATCTTAAGGAAAAAAGTGAAAAAACTTTGTTAAAACTAGTTAATTAAACTTTGAACTTGTAAAAAATATCTTAAATAAAAGCATGAGTGTTAAATTAAATAAATTAAAACGGTAATTAAATTACCGATAATCACCGAGCACTGGAGATGATGATCATATGTCGAGGACCTACAAATCGGGCAGTTATTACCTTTTGCAGACTGCAAATGTGAAAGGTATTTTTGTGTACTTAAGTCGGCGTCTTCGTTTCCACGTATGCCCTGATGGCTGAGGACCCAGAGCTGAGGTTTTTTTTTGCAGTACTGCTTAATTAAAATAATGGTGGGATCTTTTGTATGGTGGGATCAAAAGCAGTCAACAAATTCGTTTCTGATGTTGGTGGTAAAGAGACAAGCTTATAATATAGCCGTAGCCTCTGCTAGAATTGTAAAGGAGAGTAAAAGGGCATTTATATTTTCTTTTCCTTTGAATATTACCTTGAAGACCTTTTTATTCTTTATCCTTTTCCAGACTCTGCTAGTATGCACCTCATCATAGATGTCGGAAAGTTGTTGGATTGCTCTGCATATAGCCCATGTTGGTTAAGCATTGCCCTCCTTTAATGCTGTCCAGATCGTTAATGTCCTGATTATGTTAACTCATGTACGGATATGTACATATTTTGATTAAAATTCTGATGAAATATTTCGAGCTTAGAAAATCGGGTGTATAGGTATCGACTTCAAACTTTGCACAAATCGTTCTTTCCTGTTTCTTGCACTATATAAGGCGCAATGGCCAGTATAGGTTGTGGATGTTCTTATTTTTTAGAAAAGGGATTTTATTGTAAAATTTTTATAAAGATCGGTTAATTATATCCGATCCGACATATATCTAAAATTATAAGCTGATACTAAACTGCAAGGGTATATCATATTCGGCTCTGCTCAAAGATAGCTTTCCTTTCTTGTTAAGATAAAATTTTCCATATTTTTTGGTTGGTGGAATGACGAGGGCCTTGATGACACCATCGGATGTCCTAGCGATTTTAAATACGCCGTTCACGTTTAGAAATTTTAGATCACCCAATTTTAAAATCAAGCGTCTGTGCGCTGGTCCCCCTAACACAAAACAAGTTATATGTTATTTGACATAATTTTTGCAAAAAACCACGTGAGTTTTCAAAAAATTTTCAGTGATTTTTTTGTTTTTCACCAAGATTTTTCGTTTTCCGACCTTGAAAATAAACTCTTTGCTGATGAGATGAAAGGTGCGTTGGAAAACGAATCAAGATAATTTGGAGAATGTTTTTGTTTTTTGGCAAAAAACCCAGTCTGGTAATTTAAGGAACTCTTTATAGAACTTATGCTAGGTAGAATTCGGGTGATCGTGAAAAATATGCTAGGGTGTAAATCAAACGAAAAGAACTGGCGAAAGACAGGCTCCAATCGCTATCTATAAGAGGTCAGAGGCGGTGATTGTATTTGACAAATGTGTATGAAATCAGATGAATGACTTAAAATACTTTATGTGGGTTAAAATTCTACAACTGTGTAAGAAAAATGAAGAGTGCATCGCGACGGTTAAAATATATTCGGAGTCAGTGCTGAATTCGTCAAGTCAAATGTAATTTAACCGCGTATTCTTGGATTGGTAGAACTCAAAGGAACTAGAAATAAAGAAATTATTCAAAAAAAAACACAAAGTATTCATGTGGGTATCAGGGAGGGAACAATTTTAATGTTGGTTTGTGGTTTTAGCATGTATATGAGCTATGAATTTCAAAAAATATGAGTTAAGATCTGATTGACCTAATTGATTGATCGATATATTTTTTAATTAATGCCAAACATGTTATATTTCAGATTATATATGGCGATTATGACAAAATTTCTAAGGACAAGTTTGCTTTTGCAATTTTTTGTCTTGATTTTCGTATTTTGTAACCTTTTACATGAATGTAAACCAAATTCACAACCAAATGGTAAGTCATTGGAGCTAAAAATGTCAGCTCAGCTGGTTCGTTTGATTCTGTGTTTATACTTTTAAGGGTATTTTGAGGTGAAATAATATGGTGAAAAATAATTCTTGTGAGCTCTTGTAACAGGAAGAACGATCTTCAAATTAAAAAAAAAACTATTGGTGAGGTATAATACAGGAGTCGAACCCGCATGTGAAGCCGAAAATATCTGATATTAATTTTGGTGACAAAAATATGAAATATAGGTGGAAAAATGAATAACCAAAAAAAAATAAGGACGGAAATAGTTAAATTTTTCGACTATTTTTCATCTAAACTATAATTAATCTATATTTTTTGTTCCAAACTTTTTTATGTTTTGGAATAAACCACTTAAATAATCCAGTAGGGAAGCACAATGAAAAGTCTTTAATTTTTGTGTCTGGAGTTAAATTTTGTATGAATAGTGGACATTAAAATTTTTTTCTTTTCTGATCTATCAGATTTATCTTACATAGTCTTTGAAATCTGCTTCTTCAAAAATACTGCTCCTTATATAAAAGCATATATGGGACATAAATAAAAATCGGCCGATTTACATGGCTGAAATATGCTTTCCAGATACGAATTAGCTACGGAAATAGTTTGGCGTCAAGACATAGTCAAAATACTTTTTTGAACTGGCACTGCAAAAATGTGGAATTTTTAGGGGCGGTAATGGACGTGGCAAAAAAAACATTCACAGGAGTCTTTGTGCAAAATCGTATAGCTTTATCTCTTATAGTTTTTGAATTCAACGTGTTCATATGGACAGACGTAGCTTCTGCTGTCAATGCTTGCTTCTAATTTTTTTTTACTATTCTGGGCACTTTATACTTGGCTCTAATCTTTCCACCAGCGTGGATTCTGCCCATTTGGCACGCCGGTCGTCTGTTGAATCGCAGTTGGGTCGATCACCCATCTCACTCTCACCTCGCTATTTAAGTGCATTGATTAGGGACTTCCTTTTGCTTTTGCAGGCTAGCACGGCTAGTTGATTCCGCACTTTCTGTAATTAAACTGTTATTATTTACAACCTCACACTTTCAGTTTTCTAAGCACAGAATTTCTTGGGCGCGGTATGACGTGCCTTATGTCTGCTCCTCCGCTGTTGGTATGCACGGAAGACCACTTCCTGAACTGATACTTTTACCGCATCTTTTTTGTTAAATGAAAGACCAGGCTTCTGCTCCGGCCGCCTTTTACCCTCACTCTTTTTGCGGCCAACCACTTCCCTTCCCAACCACTTCTTCTGTACTCGGTTCACTGATACGCATTGCTGAATTTGTGGCGGGCCTAAGACTCGGCGTCGCGCCTCCTTTACACTAGGGAACTGCAGTGCCTACGTACCAGAGAGTCTGGACCAGGAGCCTTCTGACCGAACTGTGGTTTTCCCCGATCGGTTTCCTTGACGAGCTTGAGTTTCCGAGTCGGCCAACCCTCGCTTTGAAGGATCACGCCTGTTCATTGCAATCGGGACCCGGTTAGCCGTTCGCTTGGCGAAACGGTCCGCTTAACCGCATTCTCCCGCACTCCCACACTCCCTACTCCAATCTGTTGATCTCCGGAGCTGGACTTTGCTGGCCCGTTTATATTTCTGCTAAGCCTCCTGAAATTGGCTTTAAACTTCCTTTGGGATCAACACAAAAAATGTTCGAGGTCGGTCGACTATATCCTTTAAAACTGATTATTACAAAAATCCACCATTTTTATATTTTATATATTTTACTTTTAAGAAAACTAATCCGACCTGCCGAGTTTTATAAAGATCGGTTGACTATATTCTAAAGCTGCCATAAACTAAACATATGTATGACTGATCCGAAATGACACATCTTTGTGTCTTTAAAAATAAAAGATTGAATTTCTTTGAAATTATTCGATCTTTAATAAGTATAATAATATAAACTACTAATTAAAGGCAAGAGTGTTTAATTGTTGGCTCTCTTCGAATTTACATTTCCATTTTATACCCTTGCAGGGTATTATAATTTTGGTCAAAGGTGCGCAACGCAGTAAAGCAAATCTGCCAAATAATTTTATTTTATATGTACAATTTTATACACCTATATAGTATTTTTTGTCAGCATTAGGCATTGGATATGCTTGGGTATTATGGGAGTCTAAGTGTTTAATCGGATAGCTCAATTTTAAAAAAACTCCGAGCGTTCAAAAATTCTTCAAGTCAATATGGGAATCAGAATAAAAATATATATAAATCCTCTAAAAATCTCACCGCCAAACGTTCGATTTTATTTATTAAAATAAAGTAAAAGTGAAAAAGATTTACTCAATATACTCAATATTCCCCATCAAATATGTATGTGTACATACCACCAAGCTTCACCGGTGGCTGCCAAAAATTGGTAGCTCCACTTATAGGACTATATATTAAGTTAACGAATTTTGCTAGAAATCACTATGGACGGCAGTCCACGAGGTGACGACCTGCATGGCTTGGCGTGCGCGAGGCATCCGATCTGAATGAATTATATACCAATCGAAAGGTATTGTTTTAATTAGATAATTTTTGTCTAAACATTTTCCAAAAGTCGTTTGGTTTGGGAGAAATTATGGTGAAAGTAAACAAATTTTGAATCACTAAATTGGGTCATTTTAGTTCCCTGATAAAATATTCGCATTCTACTCCTAAAGACGCATCGATTGGTACCTCAACCCGATCCGACATTTCGTTCATAAGTTATTCAAGAAATTCGATTTTTACAGCACTTTCCAAATGAAGGCAGTTTGTCCCTCTGTTTGTCTGGTTGTCTGTTCGCCCTATTTTTTTCTTGGCAATCCCGAAAAAAATTTCAGATGATTGTTATTTAAATAATGAGCAACTTTTGTTTACAACTTTTTGAAATACCTTAAGTTTACGTTAAACAAGAAAAGAAAGCTAACTTCAGGCGGAGCCGAAGTTTATATACCTTTGCAGTTGAGTCGCAGTCCGATAGATGGCGACACGTATCTTATATTATTAGATATACAGCGGATCGTATATAGTCGGCCGATCCTTATGAAATTTGGCAAATCAGATTATTATGTCCAAAATAGAATCTGTACCAAATCTTATCTTTCTAACTTAAAAAACTACAAAGTTATGCCAATTCCGATCGTTCTATGACAGCTATAGGATATAGTCGGCCGATCCTTATGAAATTTTGAACATATAATGTAAGATATTTTGGCCAAATATAACATGTGTGGAAAGTCCCAACTCTTTAACTTAAAAAACACGAAAGTTATTTCATTTCCGATCAGTCAGTTATATGGCAGCTATAGGATATAGTCGACTGATCCCGGCCGTTCCGACTTATGTACTACCTGCAAGGAAAAGAAGGATGTGTGCAAAGTTTCAACTCGATAGCTTTAAAGCTGAGAGACTAGTTTGCGTAGAGACCGACAGACAGACGGGCATGCTCATATCGACTCAGGAGGTGATTCTGATCAAGAATATATATACTTTATAGGGTCGGAGATGTCTCCTTCACTGCGTTGCACACTATTGGCAAAAATTATAATACCCTCTGCAAGGGTATAAAAATTAAAAAAAAATTTGTGCAGCCACCTGTGACTATATTTATACCTATGTAGATTTGATGGGGAATTTCTTTTTTGAGCTGATTGTGATTTTTGAGCTGATGTGCATGTGTGTGCAATAAACTTGAAAATATGGAGTACATTCTTTCAACTTTTACTCTATTTGAATACATAAAATCGAAAGTTTGGCAAAGGAATTTGTCGAGGATTTATATATATTATATTTATATTCTGTGTTTGGTCATTGAGTCTTTTCAATGACCTTTTCCCTTTTTTCCAAAATAACAAAAACGCGAATTATTTGTTTCACAACGTTATAAAATGTTTATTTGTTCGCATTTGAAATGGAGTGCCAGAAAACTCTGATTTAGAATGCGTATGCACTGAGATAGAGAGTACAAGTGGGCCCGCCTTTTAGCATAGGACGGGCGAAAGCCGAGCGGCCGAGAAGAGTCGGCTTGCGACTAACAACAGCGATGAGAAAATGATTATATGCTAAACTATAATTATTACAAGGCAGGGCCGGACGCACGCCATTTGGAGCGCTGCTAAAGAAGGCTTAAATACTCCTCCTTCCATCGGGACCAGAAAGACTGCTGCAGGAAAGACACACGCTGCCAGCTGTCCATACGGTTGAAATTCAGCTTTGTGACATCAGGCTCGATAAAACTGACTGACGGGACACCAGTTAAAAAATGGGATGGCGTTAGAACATCAAGGTCTGCAGGATCCTCTGAAAGAGACAATAAACGAGTTTATGACAGCACCAATGTGACAAAGCAGAGTTCGCAGCTCGTCAAATCCAAGAACTAAGGATCCAACAGCCCGGTAAAAATGATGCTTTGCGGTTTTGACAGCCGCTTCCCAGAGTCCACCAAAATGCGGAGATCGAGGAGGAATAAAATGCCACTCGATGGACTCAATCGCGCTAAACTCCAGAAGCGCTCCTTGATGCTCATCGCTTATAAAGAGTTGGAGCAGCTCCTTTAGCTCGTTTTTAGCTCCAACAAAATTGGTCGCATTGTCAGACCAAATGTGCTGAGGCTTTCGGTGAGTGCATATAAACCGTTTTGAAGCATGATAAAACGCAGATGTGGATAGATCCTTTACAAGCTCAAAGTGCACGGCTTTAGTAGCAAAGCAAATGAAAACACTCACGTAACATTTTACGGGAGCTTTATTGCGAACTTCTGGCTTATAGTGAAATGGGCCGACAAAAATCCACACCAGTCACTACGAAAACCTGGCAACCGCTGGCTCTTTGCTCCGGGAGATCAGTCATAATGTGCTCCAGCAACCGAGGCTTGGTGCAGAAGCTTCGGATACACTTGTGCAATGCCTTCGTCACCGTTTTCCTCCCCCCGATCGGCCAGTATTGGGATCGAATAATAGCCAGCAGAGCACGAGGCCCCGTGTGTAGATTACGCTCATAGAAATCAACAATTATAGCCCGAGTAACTGAATGGCTTCTAGGCAATATAATTGGATGACGACTATCAAAATCCAATCTAGAATTTCTTAAACGACCGTCCACACGCAACAGGCCAAACTTGCCTAAAAAAGGAGAGGATGTGGCAAGTATGCTGGCTGAGGAAATTTCCTTTCCATTCTGAAGCGCCTTTATGTCATCCCAAAAATACACACGCTGCTTCAGAGGCAATAGTAGGTGGGTTCCAGCCTTGATGTCGCTAGCAGTGACACCCTTGTGACGGACTCGCTGTGAGATCTTGTGCACATAGGCAAACACACGCTGCAGTACTGGAAAAGACTTGGCGTACTTGGAACCAGCTCTCACGTCAACGTACGGGGATTTGATTAGCAGAACCCTTCCCTTAACTCCAGAGTGGGTTTTTCAGATAGCACCGCTGCTGGCCACTGGTCTTGAAGTCCAAGAAGAAACGCCGGACCATGGGACCACAGGTTGTCAGTAACTAACTCCTTGGGAACAGCACCACGCGAGAGGATGTCTGCCGGGTTCAAAGACGTAGGAACATAATTCCACATTCCATCGTTTTGGTCAATTCCTGGATTGTTGAAACTCGATTGGCGACGAAAACGTCAAAACGAGTTGGCTCCTCCCGAATCCAGGACCACGCCACAGCAGAATCGCACCAGCAGAAATACCTCCCGTCGTAGATCTTCAACTGAGCTACTTCCGACATAAGCCGAGCTAGCAACTCTGCGCCAGATAACTCCAGTTTCGGTACCGTAATTGTTTTTAGAGGAGCGACTCGGGACTTTCAGCAGAGTAAATGACTTTCTGACCTTGTACCCTTCGATACGACATAAATGCAAGCACCATAGGCCTCGATGCTGGCGTCACAAAATCCATGAATCTCCACATCAGACTGTGATGATAGTGACTGGAACAAATCATGTCCCAATCGGAGTGAAGAGCTTGAGGTAGACTTTCATCCCAGAACAACTTCTCACGGCGTAGCTTCTGAAGAAAAATCTTCGCCTTCGTAATGACAGGTCCAACAAGCCCTATCTGATCATAAAGCCGGCGATTGAGGAGAGGATGATGCGCCTAGTGGGCTTCGAGGGTGACTGGAGCCCTTCAAACGAAAAAAGCAAGCGATCAGTAGAAGGATCCCAAGCTAGGCCAAGAGTCTTCGTAAAGTTGCTGCAATCATCAAACTTTAGGAACGACTCTCGATCCTCTTCCGGTACGTCAGAGAGCACTTCAGAAAAATTGGAGCACCACTTTTTCAACCGAAATTGGCCCTTGGCGAGGATCCCCGATGTTTGCTGTATTATGTTGGTAGCTCCTCTATGGAGTCACCTCCGGAAATTAGATCATCAACATAAAAATCGCGACGCAGAATTTCGGCAACCTTTGGAAACATAGACTGCTCATCCTGTGCCAACTGATGCATTGCTCGAATGGATAAAAATGATGCCGGCTTTGACCCATAAGTGACCGTATCCAGTTTAAAAACCTGCAACTCATCCTGGGTGGAATTCCGCCAAAGAATGCACTGCAGATAGCTGTCCTCGGGGAAAACTCTGACGCATCGGTACATTTTGCAAATATCTCCTGTAATGGCCACTCGATGGCAACGAAGTCTTAAAAGAATGTGCAGCAGCTTTGGTTGGATAACTGGACCAGACATCAAAACGTCATTCAATGAATACCCAGACGTAGTGGCAGCCGCACCATCAAAAAGAACCCTGAGCTTGGTTGTTGAGCTGTCCTCCTTCAAAACGCAGTGATGTTGCTTGAAATACTGTCTGGCAGGTCGTGGATTAGGCGGGACTGGAGACATATGCCTCAAATCTAAATACTCCTTTATGAACGCAGCATACTGATCCTTTAACTGAGGCTGACGGCAAAGCTTTCTTTCGAGGGAGAGAAATCGCCACACGGCTTGTGAGTACGACTCACCTAGCAACTCAGAGCTGACCTTCAACGGCAGCTTCACTGAGTAGGCGCCTGACTCGAGCCGAGCAGAATTCTTCACGAAATTCGTCTCGCAATCCAATTGGGGATTCTCTTTCATCCACTTTACAATGGGCTCGGAGCAGTCTTCGATTTCCCAAAATTTACGGAGCAGACACTCTAAGCGCTTATCCAGCTGGCTTGAGCTCTTCACAACGTCCATTCGGGCTGTGGCTACGAACGACTTTCTCCCCAGATCTGAACCACCGCCACACACAACCTATCCAAGCCGGGTTTTCTGCGGCACCGGTAGGCCAGCTGAGAGCTGGATTTCACCAAAACACAGCAGATCATAGAATAGACTGGCTCCAATAAGTATATCGATCCGCTGCCATCGAAAGAACTGGCGATCAGCCAAAGTGAGGTTTGACGGAATATTCCAGCTGGAGACATCCAAGCTAAAGCTAGGCTGGAGGTCCGTTATGTTGGAGGCGATTACAGCGTTGACGAGGGCCGAATATTCAGAGCAATGATCGTAGGAGCACATCAACAGAGAATCCGTCTGTCGCGAAGCCAGTGTCGCCAATGCCCGACACTGCCACGTACTGCAAGCTGCAGCTGACTAGCCAGTCGGAACGTAACCACGTGCACCTGCGATCCAGAATCCAAAGGAGCCCGGCATGGAACAAAAACCCCAGAACGACTCCGAATGAGAATGTTCGTTGTGGCCAGTAGGCTATCTCACCGCTGCGACCCTGGGCAACTAGTGCATTAGCCGTGGATGGTGAAGCGCCTATTGGCTCGGCGCCCTCGGCTGCGGCTGATGTAGACGGCACAGCAGAAGGCTGGCTGCTGGAAGACTGTAACTCCAAAAAATGCAACAGACTGTAATGCCTCCTCCCACAACTGCGACAATTATCAGCGAGGCACCCACGCAGGTGATGTCCAGTTCGGAGAAATTTCCGACATAGACCTAGTCGCCTAGCCTCGCCAAGGCGGCTCTCAGGGGGCAATGACAAAAATCTTGGGCATGCAGAAACTACATGGGACCACCCACCGCATAATATACAAGCAGAGGCAGGTGAATTAGTAATAATAAAGGACGCTCTACTGTTATTTGCGACTCTACGTCTTCCCACCTGAGTGCCCGCGTAAGCGGCCAAGGCCACATCCATAGCCTCCAAAGTCCTGCAACGCTGTTCCAAA